>LPNX010601790.1:34681-167126 GCA_001517045.1 Pseudotsuga menziesii | reverse complement strand
AAGTGGGGAGACATATACAGGCTGATTTCCCGTAGGGAAGTCCCAGATATGGGCCTGGAGGAAGAACCCATTTACGCAAACATAGAAAGATCTGCAATTATAAAGGTTGCCACCAGGCCAGAGATGTTTCCATGTTCTAAGGTGATGAAGTGGATCCTACCACACACAAACCATGGCTCAATGCTTATCTGTAATGTTGAAGGTCAGGGCTATGCTGCCTTTAGCCCTGGATATGTGGCCTTAGCTTACCACCTGCCTGAGCCTCAAGTTTTCTTGTCCAATGAATGGTTGGACAATCTCAGGATGGATTTGATAGAAACCATGAGGAGAATGCTATTACCAGGGAAGCTCTATAGACATAGAGCTACTGAGGATTATGACACAGCCATCCTTAGAGCCCCTTACAGATTCATAGCTCTAATGCTGAATAGGATCTTCGGGAGGGCTAATGGTAGATTATTCAAATTCGAATGGATACTCCTGATTTTCCATGTGGCCACAGAAGGGACCATCTTCAACTGGTCCAGCCTGGTATCTAGTAGTCTATCTTCTTGTATAGCTACAAGAAAAGGAGGAGTAGAACAGAAAAAATCCGAGTTTTATATGAGCTCGATCCTGATTGACTGCATACTGTGCCACCAGCCCTTCCCCGGGCTCAAATGTGTTTGGAACAGGGACATAATGCCCGTATATGCAGCCTACAAGCTACTGGGGGCTCATCAATACCATAGTTATTACCGAGAAATCTGTGAGCATTTTATCATGCCTCTGCACACTCTTATCTTCCGAAAGGAATGTGACTGCATGTCTGAAGAATCTATGCAGGTAGTATAGGAGTATGGTGATTATTTCTTGACAGAGAACAGGATGTATCTTAGAATGTTTGGTGGGTCAAGGACACCTTATCTGCTGCCCAAGTATGCAACAGATTATATAATCCATAAGGAGGCTGTTAGACAAGTGTTTATTGATGGAGTTGGTCATTTCTTATTCCAAAAAAAGAAGGATGTCTATCCACCCTTACCATTTAAGTTAGGCAGCTGTAGTTTAGCTAATGTGAAACAAGCTCCAGAATTTATAGAGGAGCTAGGGAAGTTCCATTTTTGGGAGATGACTTTCATATCAAATGACACTCATGAAAGAATGGCTGAGCATTGCAAGAAGCACAAGGTGTTTTATGAGTACACCCATCATTTTGACAGTGATGAATCCGTTTTCAGGAGGGCCCCGAACATGACAGCGCTCAGTAAGAGATTCAAACCGAAAGGTGGAAAAGGATCTGAACAAGAGAAGGCTGAGCAGGCTAAGGCTGAAGAAGCAGCCAAAAGGATAAGAGAAGAGGCCCAAAGGCTAGAAGAAGAGGCTGCAGAGTGGCTCCGGAAAGGAGAAGAGGAAAATAAGAAAGCTTCCCAGGACACAGCTGAACGAGCAAAGGAAACCGCCAGAGAAACAGAGGAAGCTGCTAAGCAAGCAGCTGAAGAAGCTCAGAGAAAACTGGACGAAGAGCTTCGAAAACAGGAAGCTGAGAAGGCAGAGTTGACACAACAGCAGGCTCCTGGATCACAAACAGAGCAGAGCTAGGGTGAGGAAATCCCTGAGGTTCAAACCCTTCAAATTCCCACTACCATCACTCCTACAACCTCCATGCTGCAGTTAGTACCCTTTGCACAGAAAAAAGGGGAAGAAGTCCCTGATTTCAGTACAGTATACTATGACAGGGCTACCAAAAGGATTATGAGGAGAACTGAGAGAAAGGTAGAGGCTGGAGGAATGACCAGTACAATGATAACAAATAAAGTCATGATGGTCGGGAGAGATAAAGGTCCAAGGTTTGTCATAAGGGGTGGGAAGGCAGCAATACATGCTACGGAGGATAACATAGACCGAATGATGATCGAGATAGAATCATCCAAGAAGACCTCTGCTCAGCTCAAGGACACCCTGAGAAGGGAAAGAGAGGATGGAAATAGATTGAAAAGAAAATATGAGCAGGTGCTTAAAGAAATGGAGGCCACAAAGAGTGAAATCCATGCCATTCAGCAAGAAGCACAAGCGAAAGAAACAACACAAGAAGCTCTGAGAAAAGCACAGCAGGAGATTCAAGATTTAAAGGATGAAAAGGAGCAGCTGAGGGTAAAGATAGAAGACTTGATAGAGCAGCAAAATGTCATATATGAATCCAATACCTCACGCGTTAAGGAACTGGAAAAGCAGATGGAAGCAGCAAAAGCACAGCAGGTCGATCTGCAGCCAGTTAAAGAACACATCTTGGCTCAGAAAGCTAAGGTGCTGCACATGCAAACTGCTCTAGAGGAGGAAAGATGTCAGGTCCTCTAGATTGATGGCAGACTGGATGAAATCTTAGACACCACTTCTTATTTCGTGGACAGGTCGCAAGACATCCTTGAAGTACTGAATTCAAGGATAACCAGGGTGGAGGATGATACGGAAGTCCCAGCTGAGCTACTAGTCAAGGATAAACAAGCTTTGAAACGGGACCATGACCTGATAGAATTTGCCGTCAACACTGCAGAAGACTTCCAGAAGTCTGTCAAGAAAACAAAGGGAGCATGCGCAGATTTCTTCAAGAGAGCCGTGGTCACATACAACCGTTGTCAGGCAGAAGCTGAGCAGAGATTATACGAGTTCCCAGATCATGATGCATTTGCAGAGATGTTGCAAAAAAGGAAACAAGATGAAGAAGCTAAAGTGCAATGCATCAGAGCTATTGATGAAAAAATCCTAAGAGAGGAAATAGGCCACACAGCCATTAGTATACAACTCTTGGAGGAACAGGTACGTTTGAACACGGCTAGGGTCGAGGCCATTCGTAACCAGGCTGAAAAGTTTGAACTGAACATACAGTTCTTAGAGCCCCACTCATTTGAAGGACTCGCTGCTAAAGCAGCAGCGTGGAGAAAGTTTTTGGAGAACCAAGCGGGACCCTCTTCATGAGAAGGACCGGTCAACTTTTGTATAATTTAATAATTTGTAAAGGGTTTTAGGAAAATGAAGCGTTGGGATGCCCAAAGGTCACTTTGGGCAGCCCAACCATTTTTGCTTTTTGTATAAAACTAGGAAAGAGAGACAAAGAGAAGGGGGTTTTTTCCCAGTAATACTGGAGGACCTATTGTAAGAAGAACTACTTCATTTTGCAATAAAGATTTTAGTTTGCCTGTTGGAGAAAAGCTGTGAAGTTTCCAAATGTTATGCGATGGATGGCCGAAAGATGAACTACTTTATTTTTTAGCTTATGTCCATAAATCGTGAGATCGTTCTAACTATGTGACTTATGTCTTGTTGAATGATTTCTGATTTATTTCGTGGAAAATTCACTCAGAGTAATGCTTGTGTTTCATATAACAGTTAGCTATCTAATTGTTAGAAGATATTCTAGTTCATGTGTTGTAAACATAAATATTAGCTATCTGTAATTGTGTTTATCATACATGGAGATAATGCATTACTCACTAATAATCATTTTCTGGCTCCCCAGGGATAGGTAGTAGGTGTTTAGATGATTAGTTGTCTTACTGCATGGTTGCATATGTGATTTAGATGTTCGAGAACCTAAGACGAGAGGTAAGAACCTGCGCAACACATTGTGTAGTTCCTTGCATCTTTATCACCCTGCATGATTAAAATAGGCGCATGCATTGCATACATTAAGTCAAAATACAAATTCCGGTGGACCGGGCCGCAACCAGTAAACCCTTGTCGTTACTTTGACCTATGGTAGCCGGACCGTAAACCGGACGGATTCCCTATACCAAACAGTCAGTGGGCTAGTTGGGAACTCTGATTGGGGAGAATCCCTTACTGTTGCCGCCTGCGGATTTCCAGGCCTCAACAGTTTTGGCACTAGAAGGAGGGCCGCCAGTAAAGGCTGGCCGTGGAATTTGTTTTCCCGAGACTATCCTACCAGAAAATGTTTGAAGTTTTCAATCTAGCTCAAGGTTTGAAATTTCGGCTCTATCTTTGAAACCCTGTGTTACTCATTTACCTTTCCTCATGGCCGGTAATCAACCTAACCCTTTGCCAGCATGGAGAGCTAGGTCGCCTTTAAACTTGAATCCTCCTTTGCATAACTTGCCTCAAGCCTTTGACAAGCTTTTACCCAAGTTTGACCCCGCAAACAACATTGCTGTAGATGATCACCTCCAGAGATTTTACCTAGCACTGGAAGGGCTAAAGGTTGGAGAGCATGAAGACGTAGTGTGCAGGCTTTTTCCTCATACTCTGAAAGGATCAGCAGCATCCTGGTACTTTGGACTACCTGTAAATTCCATTCCTGATTGGGATACTTTTGAAAGGATTTTTAGAAATAAATACACAACCCAGAAGACACATGCCTCGTTGATGAAAGGGCTTGGTTTGTTGAGAAAAGAGAAGAATGAAAAGGTACGAAGTTTCACTCAGAGATTTTCACTGTAATTAAAAAAAATTTCTGTTGTGGACATACCTTCAGACAAATTTTTAATTGAGTACTATACCTCAGCCCTAGGTCCTGAGTTGGCCATGTTTGCTAAAATGAAAGTCAGGCCAACGTTGGCAGAAACGTATCAAGAGGCTGAGAGAGTAGAGGCTGAAAGTGAGAGTATAGAGGACTATCCCGACTCATTTGAAGAGAAGACCACCATAAGAAGAGGCTCATTGCTTTTTAAATCTAAAGTAAATCAACCACATGATTATCATGAGATGATGAAAGTGCTTCAGAAGCTGTCCAACTGAGTTGTAGAATTGGAAAAAGAAAGGGACGTTCAGAAAACCAATAAACCATACTATCCAAAGAAAGAAGATAATAATCAATGGCAGGTCCCACCACCAAATGTGGCATCAATAAACATAACAGAAATAGGAGGAGATAATTTCTGTACCTTTCATCAACAACCTCATTCGGAGAAGAAGTGTCCTCAATGGCTACATTCAATGACAATAGTGATGAATAAATTGTTGGATCCAGAATTGACTAGGCACAGTGGTGAGGAAGAAAATAAGAAACAGACCATAGTAAAGAAAGAGGATGATACTATGTTCTCATGGAATGGAGTTTCACTGTTTAACACTGAAGGAAATGATCTCAAATCTCAGCATACATGTAAAACCACAAAAGATAAAAGATTGACAAACAATGACAACGCAAAACTCTCAAAAGTTCAAGAATTGCAGGGGAAAAGCGAGAGGCAGACCGATATAAAGGCTAAAGATGACTCATTTACAGATATTCATGGCAAACAGGACACAGAGCCACTCATCAAATTGGCCAAACCAGTAGAAGATGATGAAGAAAGCAAAGCTGGTGAGTTGAAAGAGGAGTTGCCCACAACAAACCAACCTGTGGAAGAAAATATTGAATTGATTAAGACAAAGAAAACCAGCGCCCCACCTTTCCTTGTGACCCTTGAAATCCTCAATCATAAGGTGCATAATTGTTTGGTGGATTCGGGATCTTCTATGAATGTTATGCCTCCGATAGTTTGCAAAAAACTCAATGGTCAGATAAAGCCTACTCTTTGGGATGTCACGCAACTTGACAAAACTAGTGTCAAAGTAGTAGGAGAAATGGAGGATGTGATGATTCAATTGTCTGCAACTAAAAGGATATGCCACTACATTGACATCATAGTAGCAGACATTCCTGATGGTTATGGGATGATCCTGAACCGAGATTGGACATCAATACTTAATGGGTACTTTGCTTCAGATTGGTCTCATTTGTGGTTACCTCAGAAGGGCAGCCCCAAACTAATTAAGATTCTAAGAGAGCCTTTCATGAAAAACAATGTCACTAAGTTGGGGGAAGAAAATGAATCCGATGATTCTGTTTTGGGAAACTATCTTACTGAGCTTAAGCTAGAGCACCATTCCTCAAGAAAGGCCAACCCCGTGATGGACACTCGGTCTGAGCTCCTTCATCTCCCGCAGACTGAAAGAAATGATTGCAGAATTTTAGATATGGGTTCCATCTCAATAACTGCGCAGTTGGACCATGGTTAGACAATTCAGGTTTGAAATCCAGCTCATTCCTAGTTCTTTAATTTTGAAATTTTTAGGAATGGGCAAAATTTTTGTTTGATGTTTTCTTTTGTACATAAATAAATTGTTTGTTGCTGATACTCTTTTCTGATTTCAATGCTTTAATGTTTTCTTTCTCTAATTGCTTGCTATGCTACTCTTTTCTTATGGTTTTGCTAGTTTTCTTTTGCTTTTGAATAAGAGGCAAACTTTTGGATGCAATGGAAACGTCAGGGTTCTGTACTAACCAAAATCCTGAGCAAAAGGACTGTGTTTTAAAGTATAGAATGTCTTTTAGTAGCTGTATTCCTAACTGGCAGTGCATTCATTTTAAGTCTTACTTAATCCCTGTAAATAACTCAGAAGTAAAAAAGGTTTGAAGTACTATTTAGAGGCTCCATTCACCTCACATCTTAAAAACCCAAAGGGGTGACAGCACTAGACCCACGGAGAGGAAGCAGAGTGAGACAGTTTATCATATATAAATGATCCCATGCCATGAATAAGAAAAAGGCTAAAAGCTCTTAAGAGTCACTTCTTCCAAAAGAAACAAGACATATTAGAGCAAAGCTCCAAAAAAGCATAAATCTCAAAGCATAAAGTACCAAATGGCCACAAGATCCTCTCCGTCCGTGAATTAAAATATGAAACATATCATTCACACAAAAGGACACTATGGGATAGAGGATCCTAAATTAAAATTCAGTAAGAAAGGCCCGCGGAAGGACTCATATCAAAAGAACTAAAGTTCAGAAAACACAAAAGTACAAAATGGCATGGGAATGAGGAACAAAAGGGTAACACTGTTCACTTTCTGTCACAATCCTGTGGTGTCAAAGCTGTAAAACCCGAAGGGAAGGTAAAATGAACCTCATTTATTTGGCCTCTAAAGAGTTATTCAGACCTGAAACACTGCTGGTGTTACCTTTTCCCGAAAAGATAGACTTCCTCTAAGTGATTTAATGCACGATTTGGTTGACTTAGGGATACAGACATCTAAAAGAGTTCGAGTTTATTCAGGCAGTCTTAAGCTGGGAAAGAAAATTAATCCAGATATCTGGGGTTCACCAGGTAGTCGCCAATTGTTGCGTCTGCAACAATTCCCCAAAATTCTAAAAAATTTGGGACCCCCCCTTTTTTCTTTGAGTTAGTCAGTTCTTTTCTTGTTTTCAGCTTATTGTTTTTGGCCTTTGGATTTTGAAGTGTCTTCCAGGAATTTTGGTCGCTATCAATCATGGTTTCTCCTCTTTTAAATGATCTAAGGAATCCCATCTTGAGCTACTTTTTCTTGCTTTGCAAATTCCTTCAAAGTTTTCTTATATCGGGAGGTTTTTCATTTGACTGTTCCGCCGTTGCGGGTGTTCTTCAGCTCTTAGTTTTTTTTTCCCGTCTCGCTGTTGCAGGTGACTTCCGGAACTTGGTTGTTTTTTATGCCCCGCCGTTGCGGGTGTTTTTCGGATCCCCATTGTCATTTTATGCCGACTGTGCGAGGATTGGTGTTTTCATCCCGCCGTTGCGGGTGGTGGACTTTTCTGGTATGTTGCGGGTGCCTTTGAACTCTTGATTGATTTTGTTGAGCCCGCCATTGTGGGAGCTTTTCAAGTCTCGATTGGTTTTGTCCCTCCAACTGTTTGTTTCACGCCGACTGCTGCGGAGGTAGGTTACTTTGTTTACCATTGCGGGTGGTGGAATTTTCCTGTCTGTTTCGGGCGTTGTTTATTCCGCATCGGAGGGGGATAAAGACTTCCGTCTCCACCGTTGCGGATCGTTGGGAGTTCAGAATTTTGTTTTTTCCGATCGACGTGTTTCGAAGTCCGGTAGATTGCCTTTTTCCTCGTTGTGGACAACCGTATACTCTGAGCGTCCGCCGTTGTGGGGGAGGCCGGACTTTTGGTCATCCGACCAATGTATCCGCTGCCGCCCGACTGCGGTTCTTGATGGCATGACCTATGTTTTACGTTGCGGGTGATTTAATGGTGAGGATGGTCCGCCGTTGCGGAGAGGGCTGAGCTTCGTCGCTCGACTAAAACTTTCATGTCCGCTTCGACTGAGTTGACCTGTCGCACGTATGAAGTTTTTTATATATATGGTGGGTGGGTTTTGGTTTTTTATTGTTATTTTTTTCCCAGGCCGTCGTAATCCGCTCCGCATTGTCGACCTCGCGAGTCTTGTGGAAGCATCGTTCCTGTACCCGCATCCAGCCGTCGATTGAAAGCTCCATCGTTGTTGCCACTTCAGTTGTGCACTACTGCCAGGTAGGATATTTACCCCTTTTTTTCTCGGTTTTGTATGGGTGACTTATCTTGTGTGGAATATTGTCAAGATTACAGCCCGTAGTTCCTTTTCGTTCACACACGGAGTTTTTATACCCACGGCTAGGGTTGTCGTTTTCGTTTCCCCGGTAGTTTGCGCCCACGTTTTATCTCTTATTATTTTTGGGGTTTGGATAGCTTGTGCGGTTAGATGGGGGGGGTTATTTTAAAAGCCCGCGCTTCATTTACCTCCTCCGTTTTAGTTCGCCCTTAGTGGTAGAGGAAGACACGGTGCAGGCGGCCATTATGCCGCCTGCACCTGGTTCAGTTCTTGTTATGATGAGATCCTTAAAACGTCTTGTATGGGGTTTTCACCGGATTTTTCATGGTAGATACCCGGCTGGTCGATTCCCCTATGCGTTTGCCCTTTTCTTCGAGCCCTAACCCGTGTCCGCGCTGCACTATTCGTCGTTTTCCACCACGCAAAATCCTAGGGCCGCGCCGTTGTTGGTGTTTGACGTTTTGGGGGTAGAATGAATAGTGGTGCTGGTGAGAGCTCCCTGTCCGAAAAGCTGTTGTGGACCCCCGTGGTTTATCGTTGCACAGATGTAACTTCCATGTCTGCATAAGCTTTTACCTTCTTTTTCATCCCTAGCAAAACCATGACTGAGTTCGGAGATTTATAGTCGCACCTAGCATTTAAAATCTATGCATTTGCATCGCATATCGTTTCATTGGTAAAAATGGCATACTGGAAAGTAATGTAAGTTGGATGATGGACCGGTTAATGTGTAAATTCATGTTAGTACTATAGCTCGTTATATTGCAGAAATAGTCTGAGTTTTTGTGCTGATAGTTTCAGATAGTTAGGATATAAATTGGTTGTGCATACATGTGAGGGTTGCTTTCTTACTTACACATTGATATAAGATAATAGCACAGCTCAAAAGATTGCATGACTAGTTCAAATCTTTCAACTTGAAGAGCCTATATCTGATATCATTATAGTCATATAGACAATGGAGAAAGAATAAACTGCTTCATAATATTCACAAATTTGAATTGCTTAATATCATGATGTTTTACATTGCAGGAGGATTTTAAAATGTCCAGAAGACAGAAAAAGAAGGCCCCTGTGGTAGAAGAACAAACAGCAATAGAGGCCGTCCTACCAACTGAGTATATATATGAGGATACCCAGTGTGTCAGAGGGGTGGACCCTGAGTATAAGTGGGGAGACATATACAGGCTGATTTCCCGTAGGGAAGTCCCAGATATGGGCCTGTAGGAAGAACCCATTTACGCAAACATAGAAAGATCTGCAATTATGAAGGTTGCCACCAGGCCAGAGATGTTTCCATGTTCTAAGGTGATGAAGTGGATCCTACCACACACAAACCATGGCTCAATGCTTATCTATAATGTTGAAGGTCAGGGCTATGTTGCCTTTATCCCTGGATATGTGGCCTTAGCTTACCACCTGCCTGAGCCTCAAGTTTTCTTGTCCAATGAATGGTTGGACAATCTCAGGATGGATTTGATAGAAACCATGAGGAGAATGCTATTACCAGGGAAGATCTCGAGACATAGAGCTACCGAGGATTATGACACAGCTAGCCTTAGAGCCCCTTATAGATTCATAGCTCTAATGCTGAATAGGATCTTCGGGAGGGCTAATGGCAGATTATTCAAATTCGAATGGATACCCCTGATTTTCCATGTGGCCACAGAAGGGACCATCTTCAACTGGTCCAGCCTGGTATCTAGTAGTCTATCTTCTTGTATAGCTGCAGCAAAAGGAGGAGTAGAACAGAAAAAATCCGAGTTTTATATGAGCTCGATCCTGATTGACTGCATACTGTGCCACCAGCCCTTCCCCGGGCTCAAATGTGTTTGGGACAGGGATAGAATGCCCGTATATGCAGCCTACAAGCTACTGGGGGCTCATCAATACCATAGTTATTACTGAGAAATCTGTGAGCATTTTATCATGCCTCTGCACACTCTTATCTTCCGAAAGGAATGTGACTGCATGTCTGAAGAAGCTATGCAGGTAGTAGAGGAGTATGGTGATTATTTCTTGACAGAGAATAGGATGTATCTTAGAATGTTTGGTGGGTCAAGGACACCTTATCTGCTGCCCAAGTATGCAACAGATTATATAATCCATAAGAAGGCTGTTAGACAGGTGTTTATTGACGTAGTTGGTCATTTCTTATTCCAAAAAAAGAAGGCTGTCTATCCACTGTTACCATTTAAGTTAGGCAGTTGCAGTTTCGCCAATGTGAAACAAGCTCCAAAATTTATAGAGGAACTAGGGAAGTTCCATTTTGGGGAGATGACTTTCAGACGAAATGACACTCATGAAAGAATGGTTGAGCATTGCAAGAAGCACAAGGTGTTTTATGAGTACACCCATCATTTTGACAGTGATGAATCCGTTTTCAGGAGGGCCCCGAACATGACAACGCTCAGTAAGATATTCAAATCGAAAGGTGGAAAAGGATATGAACAAGAGAAGGCTGAGCAGGCTAAGGCTGAAGAAGCAGCCAAAAGGATAAGAGAAGAGGCCCAAAGGCTAGAAGAAGAGGTTGCAGAGTGGCTCCGGAAAGGAGAAGAGGAAAAGAAGAAAGCTGCCCAGGACGCAGCTGAACGAGCAAAGGAAACCGCCAGGGAAACAGAGGAAGCTGCTAAGCAAGCAGCTGAAGAAGCTCAGAGAAAACTAGATGAAGAGCTTCGAAAACAGGAAGCTGAGAAGGCAGAGTTTACACAACAGCAGGCTCCTGGATCACAAACAGAGCAGAGCCAGGGTGAGGAAATCCCTGAGGTTCAAACCATTCAAATGCCCACTACCATCACGCCTGCAACCCCCACGCTGCAGTTATTACCCTTTGCACAGAAAAAAGGGGAAGAAGTCCCTGATTTCAGCACAGTATACTATGACAGGGCTACCAAAAGGATTATGAGGAGAATTGAGAGAAAGGTAGAGGCTGGAGGAATGACCAGTACAATGATAACAATTAAATCCGTGATGGTCGGGACAGATAAAGATCCAAGGTTTGTCATAAGGGCTGGGAAGGCAGCAATACATGCTACGGAGGATAACATAGACCGAATGATGATTGACATAGAATCATCCAAGAAGATCTCCGCTCAGCTCAAGGACACCCTGAGAAGGGAAAGAGAGGACGACAATAGATTGAAAATAAAATATGAGCAGGTGCTTAAAGAAATGGAGGCCACAAAGAGAGAAATCCACGCCATTCAGCAAGAAGCACAAGCAAAAGAAACAACACAAGAAGCTCTGAGAAAAGCACAGCAGGAGATTCAAGATTTAAAGGATGAAAAGGAGCAGATGAGGGTAAAGATAGAAGACCTGATAGAGCAGAAAAATGTCATATATGAATCCAATACCTCACGTGTTAAGGAACTGGAAAAGCAGATGGAAGCAGCAAAAGCACAGCAGGTCGATTTGCAGCCAGTTAAAGAACACATCTTGGCTCAAAAAGCTAAGGTGCTGCACATGCAAACTGCTCTAGAGGAGGAAAGATGTCAGGTCCTCTAGATTGATGGCAGACTGGATGAAATCTTAGACACCGCTTCTTATTTCGTGGACAGGTCGCAATACATCCTTGAAGTACCGACTTCAAGGATAACTAGGGTGGAGGATGATACGGAAGTCCCAGCTGAGCTACTAGTCAAGGATAAACAAGCTTTGAAACGGGACCTTGACCTGATAGAATTCGCCGTCAACACTGCAGAAGACTTCCAGAAGACTGTCAAGAAAACAAAGGGAGCATGCGCAGAGTTCTTCAGGAGAGCCCTGGTCACATACAACCGTTGTCAGGCAGAAGCTGAGTGGAGATTATACGAGTTCCCAGATCATGATGCATTTGTAGAGATGTTGCAGAAAACGCAACAAGATGAAGAAGCTAAAGTGCAATGCATCAGAGCTATTGATGAACAAATCCTCAGAGAGGAAATAGGCCACACAGCCATTAGTATACAACTCTTGGAGGAACAGGTACGTTTGAACACGGCCAGGGTCGAGGCCATTCAGAACCAGGCTGAAAAGTTCGAACTGAACATACAGTTCTTAGAGCCCCACTCATTTGAAGGACTCGCTGCTGAAGTAGCAGCGTGGAGAAAGTTTTTGGAGAACCAAGCAGGACCCTCTTCATGAGAAGGACCGGTCAACTTTTGTATAATTTAATAATTTGTAAAGGGTTGTAGGAAAATGAAGCGTTGGGATGCCCAAAGGTCACTTTGGGTAGCCCAACCATTTTTGCTTTTTGTATAAAACTAGGAAAGAGAGACAAAGAGAAGGGGGCTTTTTCCCAGTAATACTAGAGGACCTATTGTAAGAAGAACTACTTCCTTTTGCAATAAATATTTTAGTTTTCCTGTTGGAGAAAAGCTGTGAAGTTTCCAAATGTTATGCGATGGATGGCCGAAAGATGAACTACTTTATTTTTCAGCTTATGTCCATAAATCGTGAGATCGTTCTAACTATGTGACTTATGTCTTGTTGAATGATTTCTGATTTATTTCGTGGAAAATTCACTCAGAGTAATGCTTGTGTTTCATATAACAGTTAGCTATCTGATTGTTAGAAGATATTCTAGTTCATGTGTTGTAAACATAAATATCAACTATCTATAATTGTGTTTATCATACATGGAGATAATGCATTACTCACTAATAATCATTTTCTGGCTCCCCGGGGATAGGTAGTAGGTGTTTAGATGATTAGTTGTCTTACTGCATGGTTGCATATGTGATTTAGATGTTCGAGAACCTAAGACGAGAGGTAAGAACCTGCGCAGCACATTGTGTAGTTCCTTGCATCTTTATCACCATGCATGATTAAAATAGGCACATGCATTGCATACATTAAGTCAAAATACAAATTCCGGTGGACCGAGCCGCAACCGGTAAACCCTTGTCGTTACTTTGACCTAAGGTAGCCGGACCATAAACCAGACGGATTCCCTATACCAAACAGTCAGTGGGCTAGTTGGGAACGCTGATTGGGGAGAATCCCTTACTGTTGCCGCCTGCGGATTTCCAGGCCTCAACAGAACCATGACGAATGGATGCATATAGAAATTTAATGGAGGTTGTGAAATTGACAATTTTTAGTTAACATGACAAAAAATACATGAACTTGTTGAAACTTAGTTAACAACCATTCTCGATCAACTATGCAAAATAAACCTTTATAAGACCTAGAGTTCTAGCATTTTGAGTAGTAGATTTTTACAACCAACACAAATCCATATTAACTTTGAATCCAATAACCACTAAAAAAGAAAATCCTTAAAATAGAAATCTTTTTATAATTTAAGATTATCTTTCTTTTGATAATTTAAGATATCTATGTTGTCACATTTATCACTACTAGTATCTACCAAGCATAACTCCATAAATATTATCTTTTATCTCTTCAATCCAAAAAACAAAACCCCATGAGCCAAATTATTTATCTCTTTAATCCACAAAAAATCTTTGATTATCGCTATTCTATGTGTGAGCAATTTTTACCAAACTCAACCCCATTTATGTTATCATCTATCTCTTCAAGCCATCAAACAAAACACCATTTACCTTATCATCTATCTCTTCAACCCACCAAACAAAACTCATTAACCTTATCATCTATCTCTTCAACACACTAAACAAAACCCCATCAACCTCCCAATTTCTACCCACACAAAACCCCATGAACCTTATCATTTATCTCTTCAACCCACCAAAAAGAAACCGTAAAACTTATCATCAATCACTTCAACCCACCAAACAAAACCCCATCAACCTCACTATTTATCTCTTCAATCAATTGAGGATCCTTGTTTATTGTTATTCTATTTGTGAGCAATTTCCCATTAATTCATTTTTTGTTTTTTTAGACTTTTCTCATCGCTCTCCTTGGATTCTTCTCCTAACCTTCACCTACCTAAAATGATTCTTAAAAAATGAAAACAACCATAAATTGCAGTATAATTCCCCGTCATTCAACCCCTTCACTAATCGGAAATGATGCTTAACAAATTAGAACAACCATAAATTGCGGTATAAAATACCCTGGCATTCAACATTCAACCTTTAACATTTAGGTTGGTAATTAAATTAAGTCAGCTTGGTCCAATATATAACAGGAAATGGGATGTAGAAAGGCCATTTGTTTTTTCACGTATATAATAGTTTAAAAAGGTAGTTTGTTTTCTCAAGTTCATCTAATCAGATAGGGCTCTTCGGATAGGGATTTTTTCAGTGCGGTCGTCAACACCCTTGGATCTCAATCAGCATTATTTTTTTACTTTTTGCTGGCCTTGTCGAATCCCTTGGCCATAATGGAGCAAAATTCTTCCTTCTATGATAGACAGGAATTT
The DNA here is from genome assembly GCA_001517045.1 of Pseudotsuga menziesii. Classification (NCBI taxonomy): domain Eukaryota; kingdom Viridiplantae; phylum Streptophyta; class Pinopsida; order Pinales; family Pinaceae; genus Pseudotsuga; species Pseudotsuga menziesii. The sequence goes on along the minus strand of LPNX010601790.1, from coordinate 152,467 downwards.
GTTAGGTCTCTGGCTTCCAGCAACCCCCAGGCGATTCAAGAAAACAAATGGGGCAATGATATTGGTGAAGGGAACAACGATGGTGAAGGGAACCTCAATATTAATAGTGAAAACACACAGCAAGCAATCAGAAGGGGCCTGGGCCGTTCATGTGGGTCCAAAAACAAATGTAAATACAACCCTCTAGTCAACCAAGATACCCATGCAAATGCAATGTTGCCTCATGTTGTACTAGTTGAACCTGGCGCTGATATAGTTCAGAAGCTACGTCAAGTTTACCAAAGGATTGGGGCAGTGGGAATCAACGTGATGAGTGCTACAAGGATGGTGGCTAATGTGACCATCTCTAGGGCTGACTCGGTGGTGACGTACTTCGCTGTCATAGTTTAGATACTCTCACTCTCCGGCTCTTATCTCCCACATTTCTATTCTCTAACTCTGGTTGCTTCTTATAATGAGTAGGTCATTTCAGGAATGGTTGAAGGTGTTCTTGTAGCAACTGATACTATTCATATTATTGTTGGATCCTGTAACAATCCATATTTACACATAGTTCGTCTCACCTCTCCTAGTGGGGAAGGAAATGGAAATGCAGGGCTCCCTTGCACTCCATTCTCTGGGTCCTCTAGGTACACCACAAATTTGGATTTTTCTCTGTACAATGCATCGACCTGTGGATAGTTATATTTAATTTTTTATGCTGTTCATATTATTGTTCATATTTAAGTTTTGATAACTGATACTGTTCATATTATTGTCGGATCTTGTAGCGATCCATCTTTTTTGATGCTGCTCATATTATTGTTCATATTTAATTTTTGATAACTGATACTATTCATATTATTGTTGGATCCTAGAGAAATCCATCTTTGCACATAGCTCATCTGACCTCTCCTGTTGGTGAAGGAAATGGCAATGCAGGACTCCCTTTTGTTCCATTCTCTGGGACCACTGGGTACACACCATCTTTGGATTCTTCTGTGTACAATGTATCACCCAATGTCAATGTAGTTCGTCCTAGTTCTCCATTCTCTGAAGCCATTGGGTACACGCCATCTTTGGATTCTTCTGCGTATAATGTCGAAACTGATCTAGTTGTAACTGAAGTTTCGATTCTAATGTTGAAACCGATATAGCTGTAACTTATATTTTATTTTTTGATACTATTCATATTATTGTTGGATACTTATTGTTGGATAGTTATATTTAATTTTTGATGTTGTTCATATTTAATTGATAACTCATATTGTTCATATTATTGTTGGATCCTGGAGCATCCAACTTTTTTTATGCTGTTCATATTATTGTTCAAATTTAATTTTTGATAACTGATACTGTTCATATTATTGTTGTATCCTGCAGCGATCCATCTTTTTTTGATGCTCCTCATATTATTGTTCATATTTAATTTTTGATAATTGATACTATTCATATTATTGTTGGATCCTGCAGTGATCCATCTTTTCACATAGCTCGTCTGACCTCTCTTGGTGGGGAAGGCAATGGCAATGCAGGGCTCCCTTCTCTTCCATTCTCTGGGGCCACTGGGTACACGCCATCTTTGGATTCCTCTATGTACAATGCATTGCCCAATGTCAATGTAGTTCATCCTGGTCCTCCATTCTCTGAAGGCATTGGGTACACACCATCTTTGGATTCTTCTACGTACAATGTCGAAACTGATATAGTTGTAACTAATGTTTCGATTCTAATGTCGAAACTGATATAGCTGTAACCTATATTTTATTTTTCTGATACTATTCATATTATTGTTGGATACTTATATTTAACTTTTGATGTTGTTCATATTATTGTTGGATCCTACAACGATTCATGTTATAGCGGATTTCACCACTCCAGGTGAATCACACTTTGTATGGCCTTCCCTTGTCCCGCTGCAGACTCTTTAGAGCCCATGGACCATCTTTTATCCTTTGATGTTTCCTTGATCATCCCTAAAACTATATGAAAAATGATATACGTGGATTTTTACCTGATAACCGCGTACATACACGGGTTTGACCCATATAACCGCGTACATCGGGATGTGTGCATAATCCAAGTCATTTTGGAGTTTTCCTTGACATGGATCTGACTCATTCGACTCCTGGCCTTCCATATGCCTTGAGATCGCTCGGATTCGACCCTTCATTATCCATTGTGAAGCTATATAAGGAACCCCTTGGTACATTGAAGGAATATAGAGAGATTGAAAGCAACAAAACTATAGCCCATTGTTGCCAGAACTATACTTGAGTCTGCATCCCTTTGTCCCTTTGGAGCACTGTTGTGTTCTTCCCAAGCTTGCCTTTTGCTAGTGAGCTTGCTATTGTGAGATGGAGGATTGAGGTGGTGGAGGCCCAAGTGGGGGATTCAGTTTCTCCGGTTCGCAGACGTGCCGTCAGAGGTTGTATCTATCTTGTAATCTCTGATTTATATTAATAAGAACTATCTTTTCCTGTCCAATGATGTGTATTTGATTGAATATTGTATCCATTGGAATATGTCAAATGCTTTTACATTATTGATTATATATATTCTAGAATAGATCTAACACCATGATATATAGTATGCTTGTATTTTTTACTTGTTGTTGAGGAAGTATTATATCAATTCAAGCTGAAGATTGGAAAGCTCAATGGGGAACTAATTCAACCGTCCGGAATAAGGTACGAGGTTTGATCCTTTAGTGTTAGACATTTTATTTCTATTGCATATTGGGAAAGATTGATTTCCGGAGTCAAAGTTGTCTGTTGTGGTACCCCAAGCCATAGGAATTTCTCTCCGTAATAGAATTGGTGACTCTGCTGGGGAGTTCCTAGTAGTTGTCCTTTGGGGGTGATTTTCTCGGCATTCAATGTATTTGAATTTCTCTTTCTCTCTTGTTTTTGTGTCGGGTCTGGGGGCATGTATGCCTGGTAGAGTCTGATTGGAGTGAAGTTTGTCTCAGCCTATTTGTTTTCCTTGTTTTATGCACCTTTTCTTCCTGTACACGAGTTTTTTATTTAGAGTCACGTATACATGCGGTTTCCTCTGTGATTTCCGCATATACACGTGGGTTTACTGCGAATAGTCGCGTATACCCTGGATTTTTCCCTTTTTTTGGAAGTTAATTGGTTGCTGGCTGAATGCTGTTAGCTATTGAGTCTCCTTTGGCACTACCTGAGTCTTTTTTGACCTCTGTTTCTGACCGGAAACATTTTTTTTTAGCCTAAATTTTTTTTAGGAAAGTTCTTGTCATGGAATTTTTGATTTTTTGTTTGAGATTAGTGCATTAGAGTTCTTTTACCTTAGTGATTTGCTTGGATGCTGTCTATGTGTGCTTTCAGAGTCTGGGGGTGGTAGAATCATTCTTTTTCTTTTTGCATCTCTTATTTTTTCAAAAAATCCAAAAACATTTGCTTATCATCATGCATTGCATTTTGCACTTTGTATTGTACTTGCACTAGATCTAGATTTGCTTTGGAGTACTAGTTAGGACTTCATATAGGAAAAATTTGCATTCATCATTTGAAGAAAAATTGTGCATTTCATGTAGTATCATACCCTATTTACATGGACACAATGCATTTGCATTGATTGTTACAGTGTGCATTTTACTTCATGTTGCGTCATAAAACCACTAGTTGCAGGACCATATCATATTCTTGAGTAATAAAGCCAACTAAAATCAATGCTAATTAAAATGAATTACAATCTTTTCTTTTCTAGGGTGCACCAACAAGCTTAGGTTTTAGGATCTTGGAATAGTTCATTGTAAGTCAATTCTCCAAGATCACTAAACAACAACATCTAGGTGTCTGTCCAGGGAGTGTGTGAAATCCTTGGCATAACCATCGTTCTCAGGATCCTCCTCTCAAACGGGAGTTAAACACGAGGCAGTGTGAGTGGTTATTGATTGGGATGACCCCTAGTCATAACTGAGTAGCACCGAAGATATTTCCAAGATTGTATTCGTATCTGGGGGCTCTTTCGAGAGTTTTGGGATTTTCTACCCTGCCCATATGGTCAATCCCACCTGCGACTGTCTGCCTGAGCTTTGATTATATTGAGGTGACCTTAGTGACCTTACCTAGGATATCGAGGGGGTACTTGTAGAGGTTATTCTGTAGGTGTCTCGGCCAGGTTGGGGTTGGACAGCATAGTCGCTTTACGCGTTGAAGCTGAGGGCCACAATAATTGGTTACGTACCTCCGCTTGTTGTGTATGGGAGTCTCAAGCCTGTCCTAGGAGAGACATACCTGCTTCATTCAGGGACTCACTTATCTAGCCCTTGTTTGCTTGCATTTGGATTTAGATTTTATTAGTGATTTCTCTGTGCACGCTAGTTGGCCTAGGTTTTACGTAAATAGAGAGTCTTTGCTATTTTTGTTTTGAGTCATTGTGGATTCGAGTGTGGTTCTGCGCTGTTCTCGTCGATTAGCAGGACTTCCACCTTCCACTTCTCCTCCTCCTTCGGGAGAGAGACCTAGATATTCTAGGGGGACTATGTCACACACTGATTCACACACCATGGAGGATCATTCAGAGACTATTCCTGAGCCACCTCCTCTCCTTCGTGTTGATGATGGGGAATTTTCTCCTACATACGATCCTTCACCTGACCTAGCTGAGTTCAGTCCTGTGATTTCCCAGATAGGATCTTTGCATGATAGACCTACTCACTCTAGGGCCAATTCCTCGTTGACACATTACTGGTATGGAATGCTGGAAGATGCCGAGACTCACTTTGAACCTGCCAGCACTAGCTACGGTAGTTATGCTACGATTGGTTTTCCTATGCATGATTTGACATTTCATGTCGAATCCGAATTTGAGCCTAGCACTATTCCTGGGGGAAATCCCATTCCTTACCTTACGGAGAGGTTTGGGAGTACTAGTCACATTGCACCTTTCGTCCCAGTGGTGGAAGCTACATCTCATCCCCCTCCTAGGTCTAGGGTTAGTGATCTGATTAGGATACCAGGTCCGAGACGGGTGACGATAGGCGGTAGTACATATCTAATTACTCAGATTCCTTCATCCTCGGTTCCAAGTTCTTCAAATGTACATCCTCCACCTTATCCACGTGGTCCTTCGAGCCGATATATGGCTACGATTCAGGTCCATACTGCGGTTACCAGGCCAATTGTATCTCAAGTTCATATACCACCCGCTACTTTGGGAGGCTATATTCATGCTTATAGTGGTTAGCTTGTTACGTCCGGGGCATATATACCTACTTCTGGTATTTATGTTCCCTCTTCCAAAGCTTATCTTCCTACCTACAGAGTGTCCCATGGGACATCACATGCGATGACCTATGGACCTTATTACGATCCGCAGTATGGACAGGTTTCTTCACCTTACGGAGGCGAGTATCAACAACCTGCTTACTCTCCTAATTATGGCTTCGTAGCTCCTACTAGTCAAGGTCCACCTTACTATGGTACTTCCACGTCACCTTATACAAGTCAAAAAGGAGGAGGACACTATGGCCAAGGCCATGGTGGTGCTCAAACCTATGTGAACCAGGGAGTGGTCCATCGACCTCATCATCCTAGGCTCCCTTTCGTCGCAATGCTTAACCTTCACGACTTATCGAGACTTACGAATGATCCCGTGGCTCATGACCCGGCTTGGCCGGCTGTCCCTACCAAGCTTCCTTCGGATATACCTAAGTTCTAAGGAAAACCAGGAGAGGATCCAAGTGAACACGTTACCATGTTTCACCTTTGGTTCTCTTTGAATTCGTTACATCAGGACTCAGTTAGCTTGCGACTATTTCAACGCACCCTCATGGGGCCTGCTGCGAAATGGTATATAGAGTTACAAAAGGGAGCTTTTACCTTGCTTGACGATCTTGCGATGACTTTTCTTAATCACTTCCAGCTACCAGTGCGCTATGACGTTGGTACTGAACTCTTGTCGACATTTCGGCAAGATAAAGCCACCCATATTTCTGATCATATTTAGGAGTGGCGTAGATGAAAGAGATTAATTAAGGATTTTATACCGCCAGAGTTCCTTCTCGAGTGGTTCCTCAAGTCTTTATTGCCATATATCGCGAAGGATGTTTCTACATCTGGAGTGCAGAATGAGGAATAAGCAATATTTAGGGCACAGGAACTAGACTTGATTTATGCTTAGTCCGGTTTGTTGTATGAGATTATTCCCAATGCTCCTCATTCTAGTTTCGATCCCAAGGTCAAACCTGGACCACATGCCGATGGCATTGTGGGTTGTGCAAGTGCAAAACCTACAGATTCGGTTGCAAAACAAGTTAGTCAATTGTCGCTCAACCAATCTACTTTGGGACAAGCTACAGCTTCGTCTCAACCCACCCAAATGGCGAATGTACTTTTTGTGCAATCATCGGACCAGAAGGGTAACCAACAACCAGGATGGAATAGAAAAAAGGGTAAGAATAATAATCAAAAGGGTGGAAATAGGAATGAGAATGCTTCCAATAATGACAAGAACGGTCAAAATGCTGGTGGGGGCAAGCAAGCGAAATGTAAGGTTAAGTTCCCTTGAAAGTTATGTAAGGATGATCACCTCAATTACTTGTGCCTTTGAATTGAAGAAGCTTCGAGACTATTAGCACAAGGCCCAGCTGTGCTAACGAACCCTTTACCGCATAACCAGAATATGAACTCGGAGTCCCAGGAGCAATCTAGTGAGAATGATCCACGAGAGACTAGTGCTCATGGGTGCATTAACATGGTCTGTGCTGCCAAGGTTGTGACTCATGTGAAAGATTATGGACCGTCACAACCCAACCCAGGCAAAGAACCTGATCCACCAGGAACCCCTTTGCGCATTGAGAAACCTGCGGATAAACCTGAGGTTGCACATCGCATTCCTAAGGGGGTACTTAACCGCTCGGGGCATAATCCAAATGCCTGAGCCACCTAGAATTATTCAGTTGTCGAGTATTTGGGCCATACTCCTTGTGCAATGTCTGCATTGGAAGTGCTTCAGAGTTGTCCTTCACAAAGGAAGGATTTGCTTTCTGCTCTTGGTGTGAACGGTGATGATTCTTCCTTAGTGATCAAATTTGAAACCGCAGGTCATAAGCCTCGCTTTCCCTAATATGTGTCGCTTTTGGTACATGTAGAATGTCTTAATATGATCGTCAAGCACACTGTGATTGATGAGGGCGCTGCTGCATCTGTGATGTCTTTGTCCTGTTGGAAGGGTCTTGGTTCTCTTGAGTTGTCGAAATCAACGACTATGTTAACTACTTTTGATGGGAGATATTTTAGGCTGCACGGCATCATTCCATCCCTTAAATTCCATTTGGGAGGGAAGACTGTTGCGATAGAGGTTGAGGTGGTTGATGTGCCCCTCAACTACAATCTCTTGCTGGGTCGGAACTGGATGTATAGTATGCAAGCCGTTGCTTCTTCCATGTTCCGCGTTGTAATCTTTCCACATAACGGGAAGATTGTAATGATTGATCAAATGACATTCAAGAATTCCCCTGTTACTGCATCTTCAGGAGCTTTGGTCCCAATCATTGAACACTCTCATCCGACAACTGGGAGTGTGGGTGTAGGCATGTATCCATCCCTCATGGGAAGCTTTAGTTGTCCTGCGCCGGTCCTCATGATAGGGTCTTGTTTCGATAAGGATTCGACTTCTATGACCTCAGTGTCTTTTTGCATGACTCATATGGAAGATCCTTGGATTCTTCCTACACTGAGTATTTCGAGTGAGCCTGTCGAGACCGACGTGCCGCTTCCTACAACCATGATAGCTTATCAAGCCAATCTTGTGAATGTTGCAGAGCCTTGTTCTTCCTCTTTGCAAATGGAAGAGGAAGACCCCTATGTACTGCTGGCATGGGCAGTATAGTCTTCTCATGCCCACGACTGCCTAGATACGATTTTCCCTTTAGATGAAGCGATCATCGAGGCTATGTCGGGCGTTGAGAAGCCATGGGAGGAACTTCATCATAGATCATATTTCCTTCCACCGCTTGACCGTTTGGAGCATGAGGATTATAGGGAGATTCTTAGTCAGATAGTTGGTAGTCCCATGATTCCATTAAGCTCTCCCGGTAATATGGCTGATGGGAACATGGCAAACATATCTTCCATGATTTCTATCAACATCTCTCAAAATCCTGGCACCATTGAGAATGTCTATATTGGGGCGGATTGTCCCCATGCTGAGATTCTCGAATATACTGAGATATTCAAGGAATTCCATGATATGTTTTATTGGTCTTATGATGAGATGCCAGGTATTGACCCTCGGATTGTTGAACATGAGATTAAGACTTACCCCAACACTAATCTTGTTCGACAACGTTTACGCGCCGTGAATCCTAGGAAAGCACCCGCCATTAAGGCAGAGATAGAGAAGATGTTGAAATCCGGTTTCATCTATCCCATTCCCTTGATGGAGTGGGTTTCAAACCCCGTTCCGGTGGATAAGAAGCAGGGAGCGATCCGAATATGCACTGATTTCCGCGATTTAAATCGTGCCTGCCCTAAGGATAACTTCCCCACACCATTTATAGATCAAATTTTGGATTAGTGTGCGGGTAGCAAGGTGTTCTCCTTTATGGAAAACTTTTTCGGGTATAATCAGATCCAGATTAAACCTGAGGACCAACACAAGACTACATTTATTTTTCCTTGGGGAACGTTTTCATATCGGAATATGCCTTTTGGCCTTAAAAACACCGGAGCTACATTTCAGCGGGCGATGACCTTGATTTTCCACGATCTCAAGTCTATTATTGAAGTATTTTGGGATGACCTCGCTGCTCATTCTCGTATGAGAATGTGTCATTCATATCACTTAAGATTGGTCTTCGAAAGATGTCGGAACTATTCGGTTCGATTAAATCCTCATAAGTGCATATTTTGCGTGAAGTCAGGTCATTTACTAGGATTCATTGTTTCAAAGGAGGGCATAAGAGTCGATCCCTTAAAGGTTGAGGCAATACTTCAGTTGTCTCCCCCGAAGAACATTCGTCATATTCAATGTTTGCAAGGTATGGAAAACTTCTTACGAAGATTTGTGGTCAACTTTTCCAATTTGACTAGAGGCTTCATGCATCTCTTGAAGAAGGATACTCCCTTTGAATGGGATGAGCGAGCCCATGAATCCTTCAATGCACTTAAGCGAGCCCTAGCATCGGCCCCGGTGATTAGTCCTCTGGATTATAGCCGTGATTTCCTATTATATGTGGCCGCATCTTTAGAGACGATTGGTATGGTATTGGTTCAGGAGGATGGGGAGCTCTAGGAGCATGTCATATATTATCTGAGCTGAAACCTTATTGACGTAGAGATTCGTTATTCTCATGTCGAGAAGCTTGCTTTAGCGACCGTACATGTGGTTCAACGTTTGAGACATTATATTCTCCTTCGCCAGACCTCGGTTGTGGCCCATGTCAATCCATTTCAGTTTGTCCTCACACAAAGGATGATTGGGGGAAAAATATAATAAATGGATTGTCATTCTGCAAGAGTTCGATCTCGAATTTGTTTTGGCAAAGTCAAAGAAGTCATTAATTTTTACAAAGCTTATATCGAATTTCCCGAGCGAGGCGAAGGAGTTCGTTTGTGAAGATATGTTTGTCGATGAACACATCTTCTTAATATCAACGTCTGACCCATGGTATGGAGATATCATAGTATATCTGCAAACACAGAGGACCCCTACTCACCTCTGGCGAGATGAACGACAACGATTACGTCACGTCTCTAAGAACTACCTTATAGTGGACAATACTTTATACTGTCATGGGGTAGATTCCATTTTACGATGTTGTTTAACTCATGAGGAGGCTGAGGTTGTGCTGAATGATTTCCACGGAGGGGCGTGTGGTGGTCATTTATCTGGGCTTTCTACAGCTCAAATTTTGAGAGCGGGTTATTTCTGGCCGTCGATCTTGAAAGATTGTGTTGATGTGGTCAAGAGGTGCCACCCTTGCCAAGTTTTCGCACAGAATATGCGCTCGAAACCTGCCCTGTTACATCCCATTATCACCGTCGGTCCCTTCACCAAGTGGGGGATCGATTTTATGGATTGCAACCTAGCTTCGGTTGGGGGGCACCATCATATTATAGTGGCTGTGGATTATTTCACGAAATGGGCTGAAAAAATGCCTACAATAAAATCCGACGATGAGACAACTGCTCACTTCATATTCAACCAAATCATTACTTGATTCGGGATTCGGAAAGAGCTTGTCACTAACCATGGCTCGCACTTTCAGAACCATATGATGGAAGAGTTGGCATCCAAGTTAGGGTATAAGCAAGAGCACTCCTCTTCTTACTACCCCCAAGCGAATGGACAAGTTGAAGCAGTGAATAAATCACTTAAGTCCATTCTCCAATGAACCATCGCACAAAGCAAGACGAATTGGCATATTATGTTATACCCTGCTTTGGTGGCATATCGAACCGCGGTTAAGACTGCCACTAGTTTTTCTCCATATCATCTTGTGCATGGAGTGGATTCGATATTGCCGGTTGAATGCGAGATTCCTTTATTGAAGCTAGTTGTGGAACTCTTACCAGACACTTCACCTTTGGAGGAGCGTTTGGTCCACCTCGAGCAACTTGATGAGCAGCGTCGAGATGCCTTGGTGGCTCTAGAGGTTAATAAACGTCACGTTAAGGTCCAATATGACAAGTCTGTCTGTTCAAGAGTGTTGAGTGAAGGAGACTTGGTCCTTTTGTGGGATCAATTGAAAGAACCCTTGGGGGCAGGGAAATTTAATCCTATGTGGCATGGTCCTTACGTGGTCAAGCATGTCTTAGAGAAGGGTGCCTATGAGTTAGTCGATTACGAAGGTACAGCTTTGGCGAAGCCTAGAAATGCGCTCTATCTCAAAAAATACTATGCATGATCTTTAGCAAAGGCTGCTTGTTGTATATTATTGTACAACTTTGCATAGTTAGGTATTTTTATTATCGTGATCGGGTTTGTGATTAGTTTCCGTTTCTTTTGGTAGATGTCAATGGAATCTTCCACCTACATAGGATTTGCAGATGGTGCAAGCCATCACACTTAGCACTCAGCCTCTACTGCTTGGGTGATTTATACTCCTATGGGTCAGGTACTGTCTTCAAGAGGTGTATGTTTACGGCCATCTTCCAACAATGTTGCTGAATATAGTGCCGTTATCAAGCTTCTACGGGATGCCATTTCACATGCCATTCTCTCTCTTGAGGTATGTCTTGATTCAGAGTTAGTAGTGTCACAGCTCAATGGTTTGTACCATGTTAGAGATCTGACGTTATTGAAAATATTCTTACATGTGAGATTGTTAGAACGACAATTTGACAGTATCACATATATACACATTCCAAGAAATGATAACCAAGTTGCTGACTCATATGCTAACTACGTGTTAGATTGGCATTTGTTTCATTCATAATAAATTAATCACAAACATTTTTAGACATGTAAATAAATAAACCGATCACCATAAAACCTTTTATATATATAAAAAATGTGGTAATACATAGTGTCATATACAAAAGTGGAACTTTCAAAGCTTCCATCATATAATACATGGTCGTACAAAACATATACACTCCCAGGTGTCTAATCCTATGGAGGGGGAGTGTTGTGATCATGATACGTCACTACGTCTCTAGCTAGCCGCGGGAATAAACGCACCCATGCGCGTGGCACTCCCACCACCTATCGCTGCATGGCCTCAGGCAAGTCCTCGACTTGCGCCATGGGAACTCTATGAGTCAGTCGCACGAAGTTGGTATGAATGCTCTGGAGCGTTCGCTCTGCATCCGCACCTGTGATGTCATCCCCTCTTCCCCTCTGTCTATGACGTGGGAAGCCCTCTGGTCGCCGTGGTCCCACATCTGCACATGAATGGTAGATGTCACTATGTGTTGTCACGCAAAAAAATGTCTTTTTGATTCCACATAATCAAGAAAATACACAAAAAAAATTAAATAACTCAAAAAAATTTAAAAAGAGTGAGAGTCGAGATTCGGTACCTATCTCTCCGTATGCCGATCCTAGTGGCAATGGAATGTTTAGATCCCCCCAGAAATCTATCCCTCCATAGGGGTAGTCATCTATGGCAACAATCTGTCGTCGCCACCATGGAAAGAAGTCATCTGGATATGGGTTGGCCACCCTACCACCCCCCAGTCTATGCATAGAATCTATCCAACGTCGTTGGGCCGGATCTCGAACCCCATGGAGAGGAAGGTCCACTCTAGGGCTCAATCCTTGAACACGCTCGAAGAAAAACGTGCTCAATATGCTGCTGAACCCAAATTTCTGTATCCTTCCTACCTTACACTCACTGAGTTGGTGTTTCATGTTGCTCAGTAGTGTAGTACTCCAATCGTATATGGTCGGTCTCATACACTCCACCGCATAGAACATCAGTGGCCGCGAGGCCTGATGGAGTGAGGCTAAGCCTGCTATCCTGCCCAGCGTCAATAGTATGGACTTTAGGCCCAACACCTATATAGCATTGGTGGGGACTTGACTTCCCACCTTCTTAGTATCTGGGTAGCAGTACACAGTGACGTACTCATCGATAGTAAGCCCACCTCCTGGCCCACCTCGGGAATGAAGGTTCACCACCTCCCCTCGTCTAGATAGACCTGTGATAAAGTATATGTCTTCCACTTCTATGGTGAGAGACATTCCATCTATCCTGAAGGAATCTGAGTCTGGATCCCAATAGTTTACTAGCATCTCTAGCAGTCATGGTTTGGCCCTCAAACCACCAAGGCACCAAAACTTGTAGAGTCCGCATCTTCTAAGAGCTTGTTGAGCCATCACGTCATCCCTTACAGCTTCCTCTACTTCACCATGCTTGCGCTCTCTCCATTATAGTACCATCCTGCAAGAGAAATTGCCATATTTCCCATTAGAATCTTATAAATTTACTTGCGTGGTGTCATACACGACTGTTTTGCAAACAGCCATGTATGTACGCGAGTTCTAGCCTCTTTTCTATGTATAGCCAGCCCTATATGCAGAAAAAGCTTCGATATCCACGTGGGCCACAGCGCTCATGTAGAGATGGCCTAAACTACCTCATTCCACCATGAAAATCAACAAAAATTATATTAAAATGCATGAGGAGAGCATGAGTAACTACCTGGAAGAAACGGTTGTGAATTCCACCGGCTGGATCTCCTGGAATTTGCAATTGAAAATTAGAGCTCCAATGGGTAAAAGTTTCAAATGATTTATATTTTTTACTATTCATAGAAAATTTTTCAAATATTTGAAAATTTTTACCCCCTTTCCTATAGTTTTGACAGTTTCTAACCATTTTGGACCGTTTCTGACATAATTTGTGATGTAGAAGACCATTTTCAGTGCCGTTTCAGCCATTGGATTGACCCGTTCATACTGATCTCAAGAATAATGCCTACACTGGCATATAGGTTAGGTTCACCACCGTTTTCATCTTGCATGACCTTATGACCATGTCACCATCACCTTAGGTACGAACCCACTCTATTATGTCACGAAACCTTCTTGCTGCTTTAGAAGTGGCATGATGTGAGTGGTAGAGCTTCACCTTACATGGGTACCCTAGTTAGTGCCTTATTTGTATTTGGTGCCCATGCCAACATTTTCTCCTTTAGGGTGTGGGAGTCTGTTGTATAGTATTGCCATGATATTTTTCAATAGCCTCATACTCCTCTTGATCTTATGCTGGCCTGTTTCCCACCGAATCCCCCTATGTCAAGTTGTGAATGCATTATCATGAGCTTTTCCTACCTTATTGAGCTTTATGCCGGCTCCCCTGACATTGTGTTTCAGCCATATAGCCTGAGCTTGTCTCATGTCTAGCCATGCAGAGCCATTTTATATATCCTTCGCAGCTTGATTTCTCTTTTTACCGGGAGGGGATTTTCCCCCGAGTGTCGATATTCTACACATGTATCCTTGCATTGAGAATAGGTATGTTCCACTGCTTGGAACTAGTTTGTTTTCCCTTATGACACTCGTCTCCTCCTAGTTTGTAACTATAAAGCTAGTTTATTCTTTTTTCAAGCTTTTCAAATAACTGAAAAAGTCCAAAAAAATAAAAAAATCAAAAAGCCGGACAAGGAAAGATGTTATCTTTGGCAGCTGTTGAGTCGTGTCGCCTTCGAACAGAGCACTGTATATCACATCCATTGGTTGGGTTATAGTTTGACTTAGGAGCTGTACTCGTTTATCTGAGTTTATCTCCATTGACTAGTTAAGCTTCCAGTCCCTACGGAGCCTCTGTTGATGCCTCCTCTGTCACAGAGATGTCCTGATTTGTATATCGAGTCTATGCTACCTTCATTCAGTCACCATATGCTATTATGCTCTTGTTCGAAGGAAGTTGAAACCTGTGTCGGCAATTCCTCAGTTATATTGACTTTGCATGTCGGCCATACCCAGTACAGTTACTGGTTCATGCACTTTGTGATCGAGTTCTTCCACATTAGACAGATTTGCTGAGTACCTCGTGTTGGATGATGGGGGATGCCTTAATGCCCTCCTTCCAGTGGATTTCATCCCATCGACTTCAGATCATTTATTTTGGGATTGGAATCTAGAGTCCTTTTGAATGCCTCGAGACTTGCAGTCATCAGTGGCAGGTTCTCTCGCCATCGTCAGTTTCTTGGGAATACATCAATGTCCCCTGATCGATGGATTCTCTCAAGTGTTAGACCTCAACACATCTATTCACACTTGTTAGTTTGCACTCTAGTACCTTGATTCCCATTTTCATTATCTGTGGGTAATCTCGCGTCTGTTAACGGTATACATCAATGACCGGTAATCAAACGATGGACTACTATGCTCGACCTCGACACCTCTATTCACATAGTAGGACATGTACTCGTATATTTTTTTGTAGAATACCTTCCAAACTGGTGGCATCTCTTATATGCTACCTCCTTGATCGTGCCAATGTTCATGAGATTTCAGCTCTCGTGACTTCATTCCAGTATATGTCAGACATTTCCAACCACTATGGAGATCTTGATCTATTGTATATCTTCAGCCATTTTGGTGATCATGGTCCTTTGTATATCTTCATCATGGGTATTTTGATCTATGTATATTGTACGCGGTGATGACCACATATGTGATATCATGTATTATGCCTATTCATGGCCATTGTACTCTTATGTATCCAGGACTGCTATATGTACTTGCAGTTATATACAGAGTTGTATTATTGTACTATGTTGATTGGGTGGCTGGTCTTCCATTTGGGATCCTTCATCACTCCACTTATGGGATGGACTTATAATGTATTTTTCCCATCGACCTCACACATTAGGGGGCATCTGTTATAGTGGATGTCACCACTCCAGGTGAATCACACTTTGTATGGCCTTCCCCTGTCCCACTACAAACTCTTTAGACCCCATGGACCATCTTTTATCCTTTGTTGTTTCCTTGATCATACCTAAAACTATATGAAAAATGATATACGTGGATTTTTACCCGATAACCACATACATACGCGGGTTTGACCCATAAAACCACGTACATCGGGATGTGTGCATAATCCAAATCCTTTTGGATTTTTCCTTGACATGGATCTGATTCATTCGACTCCTGGCCTTCCATATGCCTTGAGATCGCTCGGATTCGACCCTTCATTATCTCTTGTGAAGATATATAAGGAACCCCTTGGTACATTGAAGGCATATAGAGAGATTGAAAGCAACGAAACTATAGTCCATTGTTGCCGGAATTTATACTTGAGTCTGCATCCCTTTGTCCCTTTGGAGCACTTTTGTGTTCTTCCCAAGCTTGCCTTTTTCTAGTGAGCTTGCTATCATGAGATGGAGGATTGAGGTGGTGGAGGCCCAAGTGGGGGATTCAGTTTCTCCGGTTCGCAGACATGTTGTCAGAGGTTGTATGTATCTTGCAATCTCTGATTTATATTAATAAGAACTATCTTTTCCTGTCCAATGATGTGTATTTGATTGAATATTGTATCCATTGGAATATGTCAAATTATTTTACATTATTGATTATATATATGCTAGAATAGATCTAACACCATGATATATAGTATGCTTGGATTGTTTACTTATTGTTGAGGAAGTATTATATCAATTCAAGATGAAGATTGGAAAGCTCAACGAATATCTACTTCAACCGTCCAGAATAAGGTAAGAGGTCTGATCCTTTAGTGTTAGACATTTTATTTCTATTGCATATTGGGAAAGATTGATTTATGGAGTCAAAGCTGTCTGTTGTGGTACCCCAAGCCATAGGAATTTCTCTCTGTAACAATTCATCTTTGCACATAGCTTGTCTTCCCTCTCCTAGTGGGGAAGGCAATGGCAATGCAGGGCTACCTTCTGATCCATTCTCTGTGGCCACTGGGTACACGCCATCTTTGGATCCTTCTGTGTACAATGTGTCTCCCAATGGCAATGCGGTTCGTCCTGGTCCTCCATTCTCTGAAGCCATTGGGTACACACCATCATTGGATTCTTCTGCCAATGTATACCAAAATCATCCTCATGGGGCATCATTGGCTAATGCTCGTGCTCCTGGAAGATTCTAATAGTTGGTGTTTCGATTCCTAGTGATAGTCAATTAGATATTATCTTAGATTTTGGACTTGCAGTGTGAGCCGATTAATAAGATACATGGTGTTTAGATTCTAGTTTGAACACTAAACATAGATTTTGGATTTGTTTGAGTGGATCAACAAGATACATGGTGTTTTGATTCTAGTTTAAATAGTTAACATAGTGAAATTATTATGTGATAGTCATTTAGATATTATCTTAGATTTTAGATTTTGGACTTGTTTGAGCTGATCAACAAGATAAAGGTGGATTCATTTTATGGTAGTCTTATCTTGTTATGCTTAAATGTATTTTAATTTGTTTTTGTCTTTTTATATCAAAAAATGGCTGAAAAAAACTTTTATAGTTTAGTATATATAAGTAACTGTTATAATAGAATTTTCAATATTTTTAAAACACTCAAAATCTACATGGTTAAACCTGCAATGAATTGTTATTTCTTTCCTTTATATATTTGTTTTGTATTTCCTGAAAAAGTGAGGAGCTACATTGTTAAAAATGGTGTATTCTTTCTATTCTTTTAATATTTCCCGAAGGCTGAAATAGAGTGACATTGTTAAAACTGGAATGAAATGTGGACGTCTTTCTGTTTTTAGGAATTAAAAAAGTGGAACTCGAATTTTCTGTACAATGTCACTTATGTAATCCTAAGGTTCATTTACATCTCTCCAATGCTTGCCTCACCATCCTTTTTATCTTCATGTAATGCCAACCTCTTAAACATTTAGGAGGGGAAATTATTGGCTAATCTTAGTAGGTAATTCCATTTTTAGTTGTTCATAAGATAGCTGATAATAATGGATTTATGTCTCTGGTTCAATTTCCTCTTCATACTTGGCACTTACGAACTTTAGAATAGTTTGACAAGGTAGTTAAGGCCTTAATTATCCATGTTCTTGTAGTAAGTACTACCTAGATTCTAGGCTGAAACCATGTGGGGGTGAAATTTTGATAACCAACATTCTAGGACTAGTAATTGTCCAAAAATAGGGTACAGACTAGAGTGTAATGTGTAGTCATGTGCATCTCCATGAGGTAGATCACTTTAGTTATTTTAACCAATTACATAGTTAAACCAAAATTTTCTCTGTATGTTTATTTATGTAAAGAGTCTTCATTTTTTTGGAGGGTTATGTTTGTTTTTCTCTTAATGTAATCCATTCAGTGTAGACATTCATAAAAAGGGTTTGTATAATTGTCTCTAGTGGTCAGGAATGTATGGTTCTTTTTGTCATTTGGGGATTTCATAATAGGGACCTAGGAAATTGGAATGGAAAAATTTTCAGATATCGGCCTTGGCTACTTTGTATATCTGTACACTAGTTTTGGGATGTAATACTTACTGTATTGTTGCCCCAATTATCTCTTTTAGTTCATTTTGAAACATTTGACATAATATTCTTATTAATATATTTATATTAATTTAGAAAGTTTTCTTTGTTGGGATAAATTGTTTTACAAAATATTTCACATTTAGCTTTTATGATTTTTTATTTTCTATGTCATATTTTTCTAGCAGCAAAACTCAAAATTTCTATGATGTTACAAATCCTTCATAGAAACACTGGGGACTTTATTTACCTCCACTAGTGGTAGAGGTTTCCTTGCTTGGATCAGCTTATTCAAGTAAATTGAGCAAATCACTGGCTCCTGTAAATGACTTTAGGATTTTAGTCTATTGTACTTCCATCCAATTATGTTTAGCATTTGTTATTGATATCTGAGCAGACAGCTTTTTCTAGGCTTCCATATTAGATTATTTAATAGCTTCTGATTCAGTCCTAAATAATCATTAGTATAGAAGCTAATGTGTATTTTATTTAAATAGCTTATGTTTTACTTCAGTGATTGTCTTCTAGATTCTGTATACATGGCTTCATTTTCATTTCCTAATAATATATACCTGTTCATATTTCCATGTGAAACTAGAACACATGAGGTAATGTTGAGACTTCCCTTGCCAGTGGAGCTGCTGGAAAATCAGTTGTATTGCTAGCTAGTGCATCTTGGTATGAAATATCTTTCTTGTCATGGAATATTTGGTTAGTTTTCCAGCACCCCCTGGATTGGTGCAGAGTAACATTACACATTAAGTTTAGTGAACATAAGCTTCCATATGATTTAGGATTTTGTGGTGGAATATTACATATTTTACTGGATATTTAGACATTAATGGTTGTTGGATGGGATCCCATGCTACACAAGAAAAATCATTTAGTATGAGGATCCCAGTTGTTCAGGGATCCTCTAATCCTAAAACAAGTTCATCTCATTCACTTTCAGTGTCTCAAACATTAAATCTCCTTGCCTTGGTGGTGGAAGCTGCGACATCAGGGTTGAGTTATGATCATGGCAAGCTGTTGGTCAATAAGGGTGGGTAGTCATCAACATTTATATCTAAAAAAAATATTGATGCCAAACCTAATGCAATGAGTGGAACATATATAAAATTAAATTCATGTGTAAATACCGCTGGGGAAGCTTTCCATGGAAAGAACGGAAATTTAGTTGATCCTACTATGAAATGTAGGAGTCATGAAGGTTTTAAAAGTCTATTGAAGAATTTCTCCTTTGACACACACAAGGGTTCATCTGAGCTGGGAAGTGGGAACATTGAAATAGCAAGAAGTGAAAGAACAGATGCAGCTTCAGTGTCATCTGGTACTGTCTGTGTTAGACTTTCTAAAGATAGCTTTCCAATCTATGTCCTTCAAAGAAACTCTATTGTTCAAAGCAACAGTGAAGTAAATGTTGTTGCTATAAATAAAAGGAGTAGAATTCTTTCAGGAAACCATGTTGAGAATTGTCTACAAAGGTCTCCATTTGATGATAGGCATCAAAACAATTATGAAGAACACTTTGCAGAACCATATGGTGAAGGTTGCTCTAAAGCTATTTCTTCAGAAGCAGAGGTGCCTCCCTTTATGGAAAAAGTCCAATTTTTAGTGGATGATTATAGTTGTAAAGATTGTTCTCTTCATCAAAAGTATGTAAATACTTGCACCCTTAATGGTGATGGTGACATCTTTGGAGTTACTGATCATAAAGCAGAGGAAAGATTAGTTTCAACTGCTGAAAGGACTAGTGCATGTTGTAACACCCTGGTTTTGACCCTATTGCATTAAATGTACATGATGTATTTATTGTAATGAATTGTGGTGTGGAGCTAAATGCAAAAGCCCCACCATCAATTTAGTTGTGTTATGTTTTGGCGAATGGAATCATTGCCGATGGTCTATCGTGGTATACAACATATATTAAGTTTTGTCATCATGTAAAGATGCATCTTTAATTAAATAACCCAACCAGCTATGTTCACAGCAACTAAATTTAAAGGGGCATGATTCTCACAAAAATAAGGCAGGGGGATTGTTAAACCATGAACCAATGGGGAAAAAGCCATGTGTTTCCACCTTGTCTTATCCAACTACAACTTTAATGCTTTGTAGAGTAGTTGAGGAAGTTATTTTGCTAGGAGTGGATTGTGGCAGGATTGTCAAACCTTGCCGACACACACACTCCACCAGTGAATCGAACCTCACATTGGGAAGAAGAAACGACTATGCCCATCATTCCACTCTCTCCACAATGGTGCTATGAACACTCCCGCACTTTCCCACTTTCCATTTTCCATTGTTGCTCATCCTCACGTAGGGAAAAAACACCCTGTGTATCATGCAGAGGAATTCTTTTTTTTTTTCTTTCTGTTTGGTCTCACATAGGTAGGAGAGGGAGTTGTTTCGACTATCATTCACGTTTTCCACAGAGAGGCATCTGGTGTGTTTCTATCCGTATATTGGGATCTGGTGTAAATTTCTCTCACGCATAGGTTGGGGGGCTGATTTTCCTTCTCCATTGTGATCTGTGTAAGTCTTCCCAGTGTCTTCATTGTTGAGAACGGACTGTTGTTTCCCCACATTGATGGTTGTGTCCGTTTTACATTTTGGGACTGATGTAGGTTGTTTTAGAGTCATTTTGGCCATGATAGGGCCAAGAATGACTCAAGAGTTGTTTTCCTTACCCAAGGTGTGAATCGCTTGTGTGACTACGTGTATGCAGTGGTTGGTATTCAGACTATGTTGGGAGAAGGGATGGGGGCTTGGTTTTCTTGATAAACCTGGTGTGTTTGGAAACCACACAGATATAACTAGAGAGCTAGATTTCTTCTCCACAACCGCTGAATAGCACTAGAAGGGAAGTTAGGGCCTGAGGGACTGTGTAGCAGAGAAGGGACTGATTCCTTGTGTTGGATGTGTGTGGGTGTCTTAGAAGTCAGGCTAGTTTTGGTGTAGGTGTTCCTAGATCTGTAATGGGATCACCAGCTTAGCATTTATCCTTTCCTAACTCCTTGATGGCCTAATAAACCCAAATGTGTTGGCTTGGATGTCTTGTTGATGGCCTGATAAACCCAACTATGTTGGCTTGGTTGTGTTTTGTGTATCCTTGGCTATGTCTGAGACTGCTTGTTCCTTATTCCTTGGGGAATCATGCCCAGCTCAGAGGTGGCAGCGTCGCTGAGAGATTGAGGAGCATGCTGGCCTATGGTTGGGTTGAACGTTGCAGCGACGTAGCTAGTTGCGGGACAATTTATTCATAAGATAAGTAATCTTGCCTATTTTACTTATACAATCATATTTACTATTAATAAATTATGATGAACATGTGAATGCTTGTATGAATGTATTTTTGCTTCCGTTGTATGATAAATAATCATGTATGCATGTTCTAGTTCAAAGCATTTTGTTTCATCATTTTATGTACATACATATTCATGGGGATTTTAGCCCAGATGTTTAATGGCTTAGCATCCTCTTCGCCGATCGGAGGGTCAAGGACGCTACAGTGGAGGGTTGGGGATGATACAGTGTAGTATCAGAGCTCATGTTGCAGCATGGGCCTAAATGGACTGCGAAGATGTAGTGATAGAGGTAGGTTTCCTTCTGCCCAGCAACAATTAGAAAATTTTGGACAAAAAAAAAACCTCAATGTTCAAAATTTTTCTAAGTGCTGGAACCGTCGGCCCATCAAAAGACTTAGTGACAAGTTCTTATGATGTAGTGGAGCACTTAGTTGGAAGGCCACCCGACAGCTAATGTGGCAGAAGACAGAAGGAGAGGGAAATTTAGAAAATTTTCTAAGTGTTTTGGCCATCAGCACATCGAGACACCTAGACACATGGATCACCGATACTTAGCTGATTGAGCACCGCCATTGTGGATGGCTAGACCACTATGCTACCGATGGGTAGGGCCTTCGACCACCGATGCAGTAAAGAAAGTTCAAAATTTTTCTAAGTAACGAAAACATCGGCCATCGAAAGTAGAAAGTGGTTCGTGCACCTGCCGTTTCGAAAGCCTAGAGCACTAGCTTTCCGATGAGAAGAGACTACAGATACCGATCAGGTTATGCCTCAGTAGATTGGACCGCCAATCGGAAGAAGATCGAAGATTATGGGCCACCATTGCGGCTGCTGATGGAACTATTTCGCCAATGAAAAGAAGATAATTTAGCCGATCAAGCGGCGAAAAGGAAGAGAAAAGGGAAATTTTCAAAAAATTCTCTAAGTCTTGGAATCGTCGGCCATCAACGATGGTTAGTTGAACGCATTGCCGACACCTAGTTAATTCAATTGCTGATGAGCTATGTTAGATGAAGTTAGTGTATTGAACGTCCACCGTTGTGGCTATCTAATGGACTATCCTTCTGAAGGTTAGAGGTTTTGACCACCGATAGTGGATAGAGCTTTCGATAGTCGATGAGTTTATGGTCCGCGGAACCTACAGTGGGATCACTACCCACCATTGCGGTTCTTTAGTGGACTATCCTCCTGATGAACAGTGCACCCGACCGCCGATACATCGGAAGAAGCTAGTTGTTTTGACCGCCAAGATGTTGGAATTCTATTGGGAAGTGGTCCGAATGGGAAATAGGAAATTGTGAGTTTTTCATGGGATTTCCTAGTAGATTTTGACTGTTTTTCTGAGGGATTTTCAATTTTTTTCAGTGGATAACAGGGATGAGAAGGAGAAAGTTGCAACGATCTTATGCACCAGATTGTGTGAAAATTAAAGAATTACAAAAAAAAATGAGGGCACTACCCTCGACCCACCCTGCAGTGGCGCAGGGAAGCCACAAGGGGGCAAGCACCCTTGACCCACGTCGTCCCCCCTTGAGATAGGCATTCTTTGATGAAGAAAATGTTGTGTTTGGGAAAATTTGTTATTTTAATATTTTTCCAAGAGAAGGGAAGTAATTATGATTTATATCAATGTTATGCATCTAATAGTTGTGTTACTAACACATTTGCATAATCATAGTCACCTTCAAGGGCAGTATTCTAGGTAGTGCAGTTTGGTAAGTAAGTGGTGGTTCATTTATGAGAACCCATGATGGATATGATGCTCAGGATTCTTATGAGCATGCACGATATGCCATGGGAGAGAATGTCTGTAACGGAAATAATGACATTGAGTCTAATGGAAGGAGATTCCAAGAGACACCGTCAGATGTTGCAGCCACCATGAGAAGCTTGATTAAATCCCAGGAAGAGAAACATCAGCTGAATGCTGCAATGTTGCAGAGTTTAATAGACTTACAGAGAAAGATAGACTCTGGACAAGGTACAGAAAGACCAGAAGGCAGTAAGCGCAGTACTAGGAGAAGGAGAAGGACTTCTAGTGGATCATCTAACTCTAAATAATCAAGCGGGGATTCCAGTTCTTCTTCTCCTAAAATAAAAATAAAGAGACACCATGGGGATCACTCTTGGGATGAATTTAAGAAGGCTAAACCTCCTACATTTGATCGTGAGGTAAATACTGTACAAGAAGCTGAAGCTTGGATTCTTGGGATAAAGAAGTACTTTCAAGTGCATGATTATTCAGGAAACATGAAGGCAAGAGTTGCGATATTCAATATGAATGGAAGGGCATCCATTTGGTGGTAACACTTCCAGCAAGTAAAGAGGATCAGTGAAAGGAGACTTAAGTGGAAATAGTTCAAGAAGTATTTCAAGTAGAAATACCTCTCTGATAGGTATTATGATGACAATATTAAGGAGTTCCATGAGCTGAGATTGGGACAGTAGACCATGGAAGAATATGGAAATAAGTTTTTGGAGCTGTTGCAGTATGTGTGGTACATCAGAGATGAAAAAGTGAAGGTCCAATGTTTCCTGAGTGGATTACCTTAGTCTTACAAAGATAAAATTTATTTTTATGAACCTAGAACTCTTGAAGAAGCAATAAGGAAGGCTAAGTATTGCTATCAGCAAAGCAAAGGTAAGCTGATTTACCATAAGGTATGGAAGGAAAAGAAGAATGAGAAGTTTGACCAAAGAAAGAAAGGTTTCAAACCTTCTAACTTCAGGAATCAACAGAAGCAGCCATCCCAAGCTGCAAGTAAACCAGTTGGAGTGACAGCAGAAAATCCTAAAGATCCACCACAAAATAGAGGACCACTTCAATGATGGAAATGTGGAGGACCCCACATGCACAGAACTTGTCCACTTGAGAATGAGAGTGCAAGACCAGATTATAACATTCAAGAAGAAGAAACAGTGGGTCAAGTAGCAAGGGCAGTCCCTAGGATTTATGCAGCACTGGAGGACTACTAGGCAGATCACCAATTAATTGTGGTTGAAGTAGTAGGTAAGATTGTTAAGCAGTCTGTTTCTATTTTGATTGACCATGGTTCTACTCATAGTTACATTACTGCTAGAGTAGTGGAGATTTGTGCTTAAAAGAAAGTAAAGCATAGGATGTCTTGGTTAGTTCAGCTAGCCACTGGGACTAAGAGAAAGGTCAGTGAAGTGGTAGAGAAATGTCCATTGGTCATGAATGGATTGGTCACTTGTGTACATCTGAATGTTCTACCACTTGGTTCCTATGATGTTCTCATTGGAATGGATTGGTTAGAAGCTCACAGGGTGAAGCTTGACTGTTACAATAATACTTTTGAATGCATGAATGAATAAGGGAACCTAGTAGTTGTGAAATGTATTCCAAAGGTGATTTTAGTATGGCAAGTTTCAGCAATTCAGTTGGATAAGTTCTGTAGGAAAGGTTGCCAGTTGTATGCAACTCATATTTTGGAGGCAATAGGGGATGGAACTCTGAGGTTGGAGCACTATCAGGTGTTACAGGAATTCAAGGATGTGTTTCTTGATGAGATTCCAGGGCTTCCTCCAAAGTGGACATTTATTTTACAATTGAACGTGTTCCAGGAGCAGCACCAGTGTCCAAGACACCATACAGGATGAGTACACCGGAGATGCTAGAGATGAAGATGCAACTGCAAGAGTTGTTGGAAAAGAAGTATATCCGACTGAGTGTTTCTCCTTGGGGAGCACCATTTCTGTTTGTAAAGAAGAAAGATGGTACACTCAGGTTGTGTATTGATTACAGACAATTGAAAAAGGTTACGGTGAAGAATAAATATCTGTTTCCTAGGATTGATGACCTCTTTGATCAAATGAGAGGAGAAAAGGTATTTTCCAAGATTGACTTGAGGTCTGGTTACCATTAGGTGAGAATCAAGGATGAAGACATTCATAAGACAACCTTCAGGACAAGGTATGGACATTATGAGTTTGTAGAGGTACCATTTGGTCTCACAAATGCACCAGCTACATTTATGTGCCTTATGAACAGTGTCTTCAGTAGATATTTGGACAAGTTTTTTGTTGTTTTCCTTGATGACATTCTTATTTATTCTAAGAATGAGGAAGAGCATGAAGTGCGTTTGAGATTGACATTGCAATTGCTCAAGGAGCATCAGCTGTATGGAAAACAGAGCAAGTGTGACTTCTATAGAGATAGAATTTAGTATTTGGGTCACATTATCTCAGAAGAGGGTATATCTGTGGACCCTAAAAAGATTGAAGCCATTATGAATTGGCCTACTACAAGGAATTTGACAGATGTAAGATATTTTATGGGACTTGCAAGATACTGCTAGAGTTTCATTGAGGGATTCTCCAAAGTTGCACATGCCATCACTTCTTTGCAAAAAAAGGGGATGAATTTCGAATGGACATCGAGGTGTGAATAAATTTTCCAGCGGTTGAGGAATCTTCTCACCAGTGCACCCATATTGAAAGTTGTAGATCCAGAGAAAGAGTTTGTGGTGTGTACCAATGCATGTGTACAAGGGCTTGGAGGAGTCCTTATGTAGGAAATACACATGATATGTTACAAGTCGAGAAAGCTAAAGGAACATGGGAAGAACTATGCCACTCATGATCTAGAGCTTGCAGCCATAGTACATGCTCTCAAGATGTGGAGGCATTACTTGATGGGTAGAATATTTGAGCTTAGGACATACCATTGTGGTCTGAAGTATTTGTTTGATCAGCCTACTCTGAATGCTAGACAAGCGAGATGGCTGGAATTTTTATGTGAGTTTGATTTTGAAATCAAGCACATAAAAGGGAAAGAAAACAAGGTAGTTGATGCACTCAGAAGGAAGGTACAAGAAATGCATGTGGCATCTCTTAGTATTTTACAATTAGATCTGAGGCAGCAGATTGTTAGTCATGCTGCTGGAGATGAATTGTATGAGCAGGTAAAGGACAAATTGCAACAACAAGGTCTTGAGAAGAGGTATGAGGGATATAAATTGGAAGAAGATGGACTTCTCACTTATAAAGGTAGAATTTATATTCCAAATGTAGCAAGTTTGAGGAGAGTTGTTATAGATGAAATCCATCAAGCTCCGTATTCTGGTCACCCAGGATATCAGAAGACAATTACTACAGCTAGAAAGTAGTACTTTTGGCTAGGAATGAAAAGGGATATGGCTGAGTACATTTCGAGGTGTATGAAATGTCAACAGGTAAAGGTTGAGCATCAACACCTTGTAGGTTTGTTGCAACCTTTTCCAGTTCCAGAATGGAAATGGAAAGTTATTTGCATGGATTTTATTACAAGATTGCCGATGACATGGAGACAACATGATTCCATCATGGTTGTGGTAGACAAGTTGACAAAGGCAGCGCATTTTATACCAGTTAAGTCTATGCATAAGATGGATGACATTGCAAAGATATTCATGAAGGAGATTTTCGAATTGCATGGATTGCCGAAGGCAATAGTCTTTGACAGAGATGTCAAGTTCACTTCCAACTTTTGGAAGGGGTTGTTTGTAGATTTGGGCACAAAGCTAAACTTCAGCACTGCATACCATCCTCAGATAGATGGGTAGATAGAAGGAGTGAACCAAGTGCTTGAAGATATGCTTCGCATGTACGTGATGGACAAACCAACCAAGTGGGAAGATTACTTACACTTGGTAGACTTTGCTTATAACAATGGACAGCAGGAATCCTTGGGGATGAGTCCGTATGAAGCTTTGTATGGAAGAAGGTGTAGGACACATGTGACTTGGGATAATCTAGTGAACAGAGTTGTGCTTGGATCGGAATTGCTCAAGGAGATGGAGTAAGAGGTTATAAAGATTAGACAAAATCTGAAAGCAGCACAGGACAGACAAAAAAAGCTATGCAGATAGGCATAGGGTGAACAGTGAGTTCAGTGTTGGGGATCATGTTTACCTCAGAGTGAGGGAAAAGAAGAGTTCCTTGAAGCTTGGGATTTGTGCCAAGCTATCACCAAGATATTGTGAGCCGTTTGAAATGATTGAAAGGATAGGAATAGTTGCATATAGACTTGCATTGCCTGCTAGCACTAGAACTCATAATGTTTTTCATGTTTCTTTGCTTAAGAGATATGTACATGATCCTAACCATGTGATAAATTGGGATGTGATTTAGGTGGAACCCAAGGGAGAGTTCCGAACCGATCCAATGTGCATCCTCGACAGGAAGGTCACAATGCTCCGGAACCGGGCCATAGGTCAGGTAAAGGTTCAATGGGAGCACTACGGCCCTAAAGAGGCTATGTGGGAGCTGGAGGATGCCATGTGATTGGCACATCCATTTTTGTTCAATTCTACAAAACATTGAGGCGATACCAGTGTAGCATTTTGTTCAAATTTTGTAAAGCACTGAGGACAGTGCTATTGAAGGGGGAGGGGAATTTAACACCCCGGTTTTGACCCCGTTGCATTAAATGTACATGATGTATATATTGTAATGAATCGTGGTGTGGAGCTAAAGGAAAAATCCCCACCATCGATTTAGTTGTGTTATGTTTCGGCGAACAGAATTGTTGTAGATGGTCTATCGTGGTATATGCCATATATTAAGTTTTGTCATCATGTAAATATGCATCTTTAATTGAATAACCCAACCATCTATGTTCACGGAAACTATATTGAGAAGCGCATGATTCTCGCAAGGATAAGGGGGGGGATTATTAAACCATGAACCAATGGGGAAAAATCCATGTGTCACCACCTTGTCTTATCCAACTACCACTTTGAGGCTCTACAGAGTAGTTGAGGTAGTTATTTTGTTGGGAGTGGAGTGTGGTAGGATTGTCAGTCCTTGCCCACACGCACACTCCACCAGTGAATTGAACCTCACATTGGGAAGAAGAAACGACTATGCCCATCATTCCACTCTCTCCACGACGGTGCTGTGAACACTCCCAAACTTTTCCACTCACCATTCTCCACTGTCGCTCATCCTCATGCAGGGAAAAAATGCCCTATGTCTCATGTAGAGGAATTCTTTTTTTTCTTTCTATTTGGTCTCATGTAGCCAAGAGAGGGAGCCATTTCGACTGCCATTCATGTTTTCCACAGAGAGGCATTTGGTATGTTTCATTCCATATATTGGGATCTAGTGTAAATTTCTCTCACGCATAGGTTGGGAGGATGATTTTCCTTCTCCATTGCGATCTGTGTAAGTCTTCCTGGTGTCTTCATTGTTGAGAATGGACTGTTATTTCCCCACGTTGCTAGTTGTGTCTGTTTTACATTTTGGGACTACTGTAGGTTGTTTTGGAGTCGTTTTGGCCATGATAGCGCCAAGAACGACTCAAGAGTTGTTTTCCTTTCCCAAGCTGTGAATCACTTGTGTGACTACATGTATGCAGTGGTTGGTCTTCGGACTCTATTGGGAGCATGGATGGGGGCTTGGATTGCTTGATAAACCTGGTGTGCTTGGAAACCACATAGAAAAAACTAGAGAGATAGCTTTCATCTCCACAACCCCTGAATAACACTAGAAGGGAATTCAGGGCATGAGGGATTGCGTAGCAGAGAAGGGACCGATTCCTTGTGTTGGGTGTGTGTGGGTGTCTTAGAAGTCAGGCTAGTTCTGGTGTATGTGTTCCTAGCTCTGTAATGGACTTGCCAGCTTAGAATTTAGCCTTTCCCACCTCCTTGATGGCCTGATAAACCCAACTGTGTTGGCTTGGATGTCTTGTTGATGGCATGATAAACCCAACTATGTTGGCTTGGATGTGTTTTGTGTATCCTTGGCTATGTGTAAGCATGCTTGTTCCTTATTCCTTGGGGAATCATTGTTGTAAGGGATTATGCACCTAATAATCGTAGGTTGGGGGTTACCAACATACTCAAACACTTGCAGACAATTGACTTCTAAAGTGCAGAATAGGAAATAGGAGGGTTAGAATAACTTACTTGTTAAACGACGTTCGATCCTTGCTAGTGCTCTTCTGATCTGCTCCACTTCCAAAGTGTTCAAGGCTCACTCCTCTTTCACCTGTTCAGAGACAATATTCCAGATATAGAATGGTTCATATATATATGTTAGCAGGTTAGATAAATCAAATATGACATACTGAAACATAAACAATTATCAAACCAAGATATATGAGACACATGTGGAAGAAGTAATCTCTTTATTATCAATAATGAGAAAGTTCAGAGTACAACCAAACGTCTAAGACAAGGACTCCTCTGTCACCAAAGGATTCTGAGTTTCACTGCTCCAAAGACTTCTGTGAACAATCCACCAGCATAACTTTGCTCCAAAGTGTAAGTGTCTACAACCCTCCCCAAGGCCTGTATTTATATGGGTTAAATAAGGCAGTTCTCGAAGGTTAGGGAGGTCATAGCAGTTAGGGAGATTAAGTAAAATGACTTAACTAAACTCCCATTAGCACGTGATTTTGTGTTTTTATGTTAAGAAGCACATTCGCGGGTATGTAGTAGAGCAACCCGCGAATGACTCGCGACTCTGTATAAGTGCAACCCACGAATACAAGGATTCGTGACTTGCTGTGAAGGAGACTCGCGAATGAATCGTGAGTTGTCTAAAAGGAGAGTCGCGAATACATCCCAACATGGCTAAATGGAAAAGTAACTAGCTGGATGAAGGTAGAATGTATTTCATGACAAGCCAAGCTATAGTGTTAAGGGTAAACCTCTATCCATAAGCTTCCTTTTGTGTGCCGACATGAGGGATATCAGCACTCGGACGGAGAGGTGCCACTCAGGTGTATAATAGATGCCCCCTAATGTGTGAGGTCAGAGGGGAACGATGGCCGAAATACATTATAATCTTCAACTCTGGAGAAACTCAGAAATCCAATGGAGCAGAGAGAGTACCTGAAACAAATACATAATAATATGATATACAAAGTTTACATCTGAGGATACTATGTTCAATTTACTAGAACACTAGCTCCTGTACAATATTTGATTACATCATATGATACGGGTAGAAACCACGTATATTACAAAGGTGGATAGAAGCCACAATACAATAATGATGAGTCTTCAAAGATCTGGGAGCTGGATATCAGAATAGAACATGGTCTTGCGCAACTTAGCCCAAAATGAGGGACTAAGGTCTTCATAAATAATCCCAAAGAACCAGTACAATCCAAGCCATGTGAATAAGGGTAAGCTGAAGTCGAACATGGAGAGGATTCAACAGTTTGTCAACCAATAAGTGATAATTGACAACTGAAGCAAAGGAGTTCACCAATGATGAAAGTGAATCTAGAGGTACTATCGTCAAAAATCTAGGTCTTCATCATCAGGAGGTGTTGAAACGCAACCATACTGTGACAAGGAAGGCAATGGATCCTCCAATAGATCACAAGAGTGACTAGGAACTGGGCAAAAGAAGGGAGACATAAGTAAATGGATAACAGATATAACAGTAATAGGATCAGGTGATAGATCAGACATTAGGTATAATCCTTGAACAGTGAGCACGACACATAGGTGACCCAAGGCAGCATACAATGGATAGATAGAACAACTAGACTTATCTGCCATGTAGGAGACATGAGCAGATTTCCCAGGTATAATGGACAAGAGGAGGAGTCAAAACTCAAAGTGATAGATGAACACAAGTGTATACTGAAACATGGATATCGGAAAGCAAAGAGTGCTATGTTCAAGGATGACATGCTGCCATTACTGAAAACAAGAGAAAACTTCTTCCTTACCTTCCCTGTTAAGTTTTAAAGAGTCCAGGAAAGTAAACTCGGTTCCCTCTTCATTTTTTAACAAGCTTGAAGAGATGGGAAAATAATGCTTGATACATTGATCCGTGGATTTAATGATCCTGAACTAGTACATGCTCATGCGGTATTTTGACATTTAGAGAGTCTGAAAATGCCAAAGAAGACTCCAGGGGGGTCCTTTTTCATCCAATTTAGTCTCCTGAGGCCGAAAAAGTATAAAACAAACCACAGAATAACTCTCTTAACTTCCGAAGAAGAAAAGGTGAACCTTTTTCGTACTTAGTCGGGAAGGTCCAAAAAAGGTTAAATTACCACCTACCCAATGCTCCTTCCAAAACAACATAAAATAGCTTGAGTTTTACGAGTGTGAAGGAAAGCAAGATCACTTGGAAAGATCCATTTGGTTACGAGAAATGGGGCTTACAACAATAAACTCAATGCTTTGTTCTTGAGTATTTAATGAGCATGACAAAGACATAAAGTACACTCGGAATCTTTTTCATGTTTGGGTCCAGAGCACGAAAAAGAGAAAACTAAGCTCAAACCGGGTGTTCCTTTTCCGTAAATTTAGTCCCTCGGGTCCGGAAAAGTGATAAACCTATACCTAAGAATACTCTTCTCAATTCCGAAGAAAAGAGAGTGATCCTTTCTCGTATTATTCCGCATGGTCCGGGAAAGAGATAACCTACCACCAATGCGGATGCCCGTTCACATATTCTTAACGAGCTTGAACAGATGAGATAACTAGGTAGTCAAGTCTGTTTTGGAGGAGTCATACCTGGGCCTAAAGAAACTCCATAAGGTTGGGGAGTCCTATAAAGGGATATCTTGTAAAAAGAGATTCATAAGAAGCTCTATTTGGCGTGAAAAATAGCTATGAGGAAACCCCTGGGCCTGAAACAGTGATGGAATGAGTACCAAAGGATGGAAATGGCATATAAGAATGATACTCATGAAAAGGGATCCTAGCCACAGAAGAACAGTGGTAGAGACAAGGGACTAATGGCTTAAAATACCATAGTCCGTGGAAAAAATGTTGATTACTAAGGTTAATGTGGAGTGATAAGATGCCAACATGTGTTGGAAAGAGAAAAAACCACCCTATAGAAGCACCAACACTATGTAAAAGTTGGTAAACCTGTTCCAAGGTACAAAGAAGGTGATATTAATCAATTTTCATTTCAAACTATATAAAAAGACCCACTTTACGAAATTTTATTTCTATAAATGGTTTGAAAATCAAAACATTTCATACCATTTGCACTTTTTGAACCAAAAACGAAAGTTTACCCTCTATCTTTGATCGATCGCCGTGGACAATTGGACCGTCGGATTCAGAAACCATCAGCTTCAGGTAAATCTACACCCTTAGCTCTTCAATTTGATCCAAACAAATTTTTAATTTAGTGGTTAATTCAGTATTTTTCATCAACATAAATTATGGCAAAATGCATTCGCGGGTTGCAAGGCATGAAAGTCGCGAATGCGCGTTCCATTAGCGAGTTGCTCAACAGGAAAGTCACGAATGACTCATGACTTGTCCCAATGGAAAGTCGTGAATGCATCCCAACATGGCTAAATGGAAAAATAACTAGCTGGATGAAGGTAGAATGTATTTCATGACAAGCCAAGCTATAGTGTTAAGGGTAAACCTCTATCCATAAGTGTCCTTTTGTGTGCCGACATGAGGGATATCAGCACTCGGACGGAGAGGTGCCACTCAAGTATATAACAATCATGCCTAGCTCGGGGGTGGCAGCATCGCTGAGAGATTAAGGAGCACGTTGGCCTATGGTTGGGTGGAACATTACAGTGACGTAGCTGGTTGCGAGACGATTTCTTCATAAGATAAGTAATCTTGTCTATTTTACTTCTGCAATCATATTTACTGTTAATAAATTATGATAAACATGTGAATGCTTGTATGAACATATCTTTGCTTCCGCTGTATGATAAATAATCATATATGCATGTTCTAGTTCAAATCATTTTGTTTCATCTTTTATGTACATACATGGTCATGGGACTTTTAGCCCAAATGTTTAATGGCTTGGTGGCATCCTCTTCACCGGTCGGAGGGTCGGTGATGCTACAGTGGAGGGTTGGGGACGCTACACATGTTCTATCCAAAATTGTGAAAATGATCCTATGTTAGAGGAAAGGTTAGTTTCAGAAGCTAGAAATACTAGTACAAGCTCTATCCAAAATTTTGAAAATGAGTCTATGTTAGATACAACCGATAGAAGTACAAGTAATGGTTTTCAAATTCCCGAGAAAGTAGAAATTGTTAGAGATTCTATTGCCAGTTCTTGAAAGCTAGAATGCTTGGAGAATCTAGTGTGTAATATCCTTCCAGAAGTTTATATGAATGGCTCAGATGTTGGAGAAAACAGTATAATTTCAAACATATTGTCTTTGAATTTTGATTCAGATGATAGTGTATTAAATAGTCCTCACAGTTTAGCAAATTTTCTCCTTAGTGAGACTGATAAATGCAATGGGATGTCAAAGGAAATATCAAGTTCATGAAAGTCTCAGAATAGCAAGCACTCAAGATTTTTATTT
Organism: Pseudotsuga menziesii; assembly: GCA_001517045.1. NCBI lineage: Eukaryota > Viridiplantae > Streptophyta > Pinopsida > Pinales > Pinaceae > Pseudotsuga > Pseudotsuga menziesii. Next base: position 119,004 of record LPNX010601790.1, on the reverse strand, counting down.
GCAACGTCAGAAGGTTCTATAGAAAGATCAAGCCATTATTCCACTCCCAATTCGGCATCATTTAGGCAATTGTAGAGGAAGTGGGCAAATGGACAAGATGTTTTGGAAAGCACAAATGGACATGCACTATTGAATATTAATGGACTATCTAATAATGATTTTGACCCAAAGGTGCAAGGATTTCAGAGTACTTCAGAGGGAAGCACATGTTTGGTTCCTTTAGAGGCCAAGGGTAAGTTTTGTCTTCTTTTGTTGTTGGATTCAGTAATTTTCTTTTAATAATTGTGTTTTACCTCTTGCTAATATGGCATTTACAGCTTTTGTTTCCTTTTATCCAACCATTTTAAGCCTTTGTATTTTTCCAAGTTTTTTATCTATGGATATAGACTTATTTTTATGGATATAAATACAAGAGATAACCATTTTTAGATGAGCCTATCTTTTCAGATCTAACACTGCACAGGGGATGTCCCTAAGTTACACCGGGACATTACCAATGTCATGTAGGATTGTCAGATATCCCTTGGCCATCTTGGGGACTTGTTAGCATCACTTTCCAAAATTGGTGCCTAAGATAAAATAAATATAGGGCCTTCGTGCTACACTCACTCACCAATACATTACCCACACAATCCACACAATGATGTCTCTAGAGAATAATCCACCACCCATAATGGCAACTCATGAGGTTTCCCCTTCAAGGTATGCACGTTAAATAACCCTCTACCGATGCAAGAAATTCTTATGCATCCTTGATCCTCCATTTTAGTGATATATTTAACAACCCAATCCATGAATGGATAATCAATTTTTCTTGTTGATTCAATTAGCATATGCTAAAATATATTTCCCATATCTAAGAACCCTTCATCCTTCCTCTCAATCTCCTTAAGTGCTTGGAATACATTTTATTCATCATAGTTTTTCACAAGAATATACAAATATGAACCTTCCCAATGTTTTTACTCCACATGAGGTTCCTACAGCACATCCAAATTACCTCCTAACATGTGCACATGATCATTTTTCATGCAATATGGAGGGTTCAGTACATTCAACTCCTTTCAGATTTGATCAATATACACATTGACTCTTGAATATATTCTTGGGTTCTCTTCATGGAATCATATGTAGCCTCCCATTTGCTATGGATCATTTCAGACTCCTCCCCTTCCTTCTTGAATGCATAATGGTAAATTTTAGCCACGGTGAGGAGATGATCTATGTCAGATAGTAATTTCATGTAGCTCTCCTTCATCTTGACCGTTCCTTCTTTAAGTTATATGAACTCTTCCAGAAAGGATTCTCCTTCCAACTCTCCTCCAAAATATTTTCAACAACATATTTCCAACAAGGCATTGGTGTCAACAAAGTTTTTCATGCTTGTCATAAGATTCTATATATCCTCCTTTAGTGTTCCACTACAAATAATATCCTCCACTGGTGTTTCTCCTTCCAATGGATGACACATAATTTCATCTTTCTTGTATCATGGATCCACAACACAAATCTCATTCTCAACATATCGATTAGCTTTAGAATGTTTTGCAAAATCACTTCCATGATGTGAATTGGAGGGTATCTCTGAAGGTTTCAATGAAATGATATATTTTCACAAATGATAAAATATATCATACATTGGTATTTCATCTTTATAATCTTCATGTAGGGACATTATGGTGGATTTCTCTTCCACCAAATTTTGGGGTTCACACCCAACTGGTGTGGCCTTGTCTCCTTCTTCATTATGAGACTCAAGAGGTGACTATAAATCTGATTTATAATATTCTTTTGGTTATGATAAAAAATATGTCTCACCACCCTCACATGAACCAACATCCTTAGCAATGATATGGAAATCACCCATAAAAAAGATGGAAGTGCATTCAACTTGACTTTCTTCTCCCATGCAGTCACCTTGCAATGAATTGCACTGCACCTCATGAATCTTTACCTCTAATTCATTTCTATTCTCTTCTAGGAAACTTGAGACTTCTCTATATTGAATGGTTATCATTTCACAACATTTAGAATCTCTATTTGAATAAAAAAAAAACAATATGATTATGTTTGAACATGTAGATGGCTTTAATGAATATGCAATTTTGGTTCCTTGTTCTTCCTTTTTAACCAAAGAGGTGGAACACGTTGGTTCCTCCTGATGGTTTTCTTCCATTGAATGAATACTCATTAAAATTCTAAATCCAAAATCCATACTTCAAATAAACATAATCCTTGAAATTCATGATTGCACAAATATCCTTCCCTGATGCTAGATACTCCTCATTGCAGCGAGGCATGTTTCAAATGATTCTGTCACCTTGGTGAAGTCTTTGTTAACCATTGAAATTTTAGAGCTTATATCTTATCTATATTATGGATAATATAATTAATCATTCTCAAATCTTGGTAGGTCATCATCAACATAAAGGGGTTCTTCTTCATATTGTTCAAAGTCTTCTTCATTGACTTCGACTTGAATTAGTGATTTGCAATATGTCATCACTAGAATATTACTTACAGGGGAGTGGAGGAAAGTGATTTTATACCACTTCAATGAACCTAAGGAATCAATAATATTCACTAACTTTATATGATAAAATTCCAGACAAGTAGTTGACACGTAGGAAAACTTACCAAGTAAAAAGAGAAATTGGACTGGGGTTTGAAAGAGAACAATAATACAAGTTAGGAGACTGAATTTTCAGATTCTTAATCACCTGATTGTTCGGCCATTTTAGGGTTTGAGCATCATCTAGGATGAATTCTACTACCAGACTTCTAGGAGTCCCAACCGGTGTAAACGTGATCTTAACAATCATTTCCAGGAAACCATAGGAAAAGGAAGTATTATGAAGGTTATAATTATATTTTTAGGAATATAATGTCAATTTATTCAGGTCTAAAATATTTATGTATATCCACAATAAAATTTAAGGGTCGCACTATGAAAACTAGCTACCGGGATTGCACAACTAGTCAAATTTCAGTGGTTTCCAAATGCATTAATAGAGACACTAAACTTTTGTTTTAAATAGGGGATGTCATAATTCTATAATTAAATAATTTTAATAACATATATTAAAAGGAATGGAATTTTTTAGATACATAAATTTCTTTGAACTAGAAAACTAGTCATTTTAGACATGAAATCTAGGTAAGGTGTAAACGATTAATAAGAAACTCGATCAAAACATATTAGATTGTTATGAAATTTGAAAATATAGTAAATAGTAATCGAACAGGTCCATGAGGGTCAAATTAATTCTCATAATAAGCTCATTGGTAACCTTTGATAGAAAAACTCCAAAAATATGGCATCTGGAGCTAGGAAACCAAAGGGAATCAATACTTGAACCTCCCAAACTCCGTGAGTGACCTAGAAGTGGTGTGAAACGGATATTAAAAAATAAAATAGACACCATAACATTAACAATATAATATTTGGGTGGAATTTCCCATTACATTACTCCAGAACTACCAGTACTACATAGAATTGAGAGGAGAGAAGAATAATAAATATCACTGATAGGAGGCGTCCAAGCTCCTCAAGATGATATGATAATGTAATAAAAGAGACATCAAAAAATATTATTCAATGGATTAGATGAATTGAGATATAGAAACACCTGAATCATTGGCTAAGGGGCACACCACCTAAAGCTCCAGTTGAGGCACAACACTCAACTATTGAGAGCAGATATGAAACTCCAAAACACAAATGATAAAAAGGATGTGAGAGCGGTGTGCTATCATTGTTTTATAATATAATTAGGATTCAATATTAAATTTGGTACAATGCGTGGCCCACTTTACTTGTCCAATGCGCCATAATGAATGCATGATAACCTGCTTGTTTTCTTTCTTTTTTGCTCACATGCCTTTTTTTCCCTTTCGAAACTGTTCCTTCCAAGAGTTACGTGATTTTGGGATGAATTGAATTTATCCACTTTATAAATTTCTCCCTTCCTTATTTTAGGTTTAATTTCTTTTTCTCTGTTTTACAAACTGCATCTCCAAAAGTTTCCTTATTTTTGACTCTAACATATTTTTCTCCAGTTTCCTCCTTTACCCTAGATTTTCTCTTATTACTGAATTTGCAGGATCCATCTTTTTGGCTTGAGTGATTTTTTCATTTTCTTGATTTTCTTAATTGATTCCATTTATGCATGCCAACGCATGGTCCACTTGGACCCGTGCCCCCTCCTTGTCACATAGGCATAACTTAATCACAAGATTTATTAAAATAATATATTAATTAATAAGGTTAGAACTTGCATATAGTCTAGTTGCACATAAATGTTTATTTATTTACAAAATACCCTTTGTAGGATAGAAAAACTAGGGGTTTAGGACATAAAACATCATGGTCAATTGGGACAGACATTACACATTAAATTTAGAGTGTATAATATTACATCTAACAATTATATTATATTAGTATTTTATATTATATAGTATATTAATATATTAAATATGTAATATATAAATAGATTAACATTATATGATATATTAAGTACATTTATCAAATAGTTGTGTATATGAAGGTTCTTTGTCCCACAAACAAGGAGGTTTCATACACAAACTTGGTGTCTCTCATTGCAATAACCTTAAAAAGAGACGATAATGATAATGATACTAATATATAAAAATTATAATGTAATAATATATTAACTATATAATATATATGTTAGCATATTGTATATTTCCTAAATATTGGTATTTTTTTGGAATGGAGGGACCTGAGGGGACTTTAGAACTTTTTGAATTTAGGTGCAAAGAGAACCTTGAAAAATGGATGCACATGGAGAATTAATGAAGTTCGTGAAATTGACAATTTTTAGCTAACATGACTCAAAATACATGAACTTATCGAAACTTTAATAGACTACCAAGAGGGCCAAACAAAAATGGTTTTGTTGAGACAAAATATGAACGTGACCAATAGGACATGAACCAAACACAAAGAAACCAACTTCATGATAGGATATGTGGGAGGAGAACCATGACGAATGGATGCATATGGAAATTTAATGGACGTTGTGAAATTGACAATTTTTAGTTAACATGACAAAAAATACATGAAGTTGCTGAAACTTAGTTAACATCCATTCTCGATCAACTATGCAAAATAAACCCTTATAATACCTAGCTTTCTACCATTTTGAGTAGTAGATTTTTGCAACCAACACAAACCCATATTAACTTTGAATCCAATAACCACTAAAAAAGAAAATCCTTAAAATAGAAATCTTTTTATAATTTAACATTATCTATCTTTTGATAATTTAAGATTATCTATGTTGTCACATTTATCACTACTAGTATCTACCAAGCATAACTCCATAAATCTTATCATTTATCTTTTCAATCCAAAAAAAAAAACCCCATGAGCCAAATTATTTCTCTTTAATCCACAAAAAATCATTGATTATTGTTATTCTATGTCTGAGCAATTTTTACCGAACTCAACCCCATTTACCTTATCATCTATCTCTTCAACCCGCCAAACAAAACTCATTAACCTTATCATCTATCTCTTCAACACACTAAACAAAACCCCATCAACCTCCCAATTTCTACCCACACACAACCCCATTAACCTTATCATTTATCTCTTCAACCCACCAAACAAAATCCATAAACCTTATCATCAATCACTTCAACCCACCAAACAAAACCGCATCAAACTCGCTATTTATCTCTTCAATCAATTGAGGATCCTTGTTTATTGCTATTCTATTTTTGAGCAATTTCCCATTAATTTTTTTCTTCTTTTTTTATACTTTTCTCATCGTTCTCCTTGGATTATTCTCCTAACCTTCACCTACTTAAAATGATGCTTAGCAAATGAAAACAACCATAAATTGCGGTATAGTCCCCCGACATTCAACATTCAACCTTTAACGTTTAGGTTGGTCATTAAATTAAGTCGACTTGGTCCAATACATAATAGGCAATGGGATATAGAAATACCATTTGTTTTTTCACATGTATAATAGTTCAAAAAGTTCGTTTGTTTCTCAACTTCATCTAATCAGATAGGGGTCTTCGAATAGGGATTTTTTCAATGCGGTCGTAATCACCCTTGGATCTAATCAGATAGGGGTGTTCGGATAGGGATTTTTTCAATGCGACCGTAATCACCCTTGGATCTAATCAGATAGGGGTATTTCGAAACAGATATAAAATTAAATTCACGTGTAAATACTGCTGGGGAAGTTTTCCATGGAAAGAATGTCAGTTTAGTTGATCCTACTATGAAATGTAGGAGTCAAGAAGGTTTTAAAAGTCGATTGAAGAATTTGTCCTCTGACACACAAAAGGGTTCATCTGGGTTGGGCAATGGGCACATTGAAACCACAAGAAGTGAAAGCACAGATGCAGCTTCAGTGTCATCTGGTATTGTCCGTGTTGGACTTTCTAAAGATAGCTTTCCAATCTCTATCCCTCAAAGCAAATTTGTTTCTCAAAGCAATAGTGAAGTGAATGGTTTTTGCTCTAAATAAAAGTAGTAGAATGCTTTTAGAAAACCATGTTGAGAATTGTCTACAAAGTTCTCCATTTGATGATAGGTATCAAAACATTTATGAAGAACACTTTGGAGAACCATGTGGTCAAGGTTGATCTAAAGCTATTTCTTTAGAAGCAGAGGTTCCTCCCTTTATGGAAAAAGTCCAATTTTTAGTGGATGATTATAGTTCTAAAGATTGTTCTCTTCATCAAAAGTATGTAAATACTTGCACCCTTAATGGTGACGGTGACAGCTTTGGAGTTAATGATCATAAAGCAGAGGAAATATTAGTTTCAAATGCTGAAAAGACTAGTGCATGTTCTATCCAAAATTGTGAAAATGATCCTATGTTAGAGGAAATATCAGTTTTAGAAGACGGAAATACTAGTACAAGCTCTATCCAAAATTTTGAAAATGAGTCTATGTTAGATGCAACCGATAGAAGTACATGTACTATTTTTCAAATTCCCGAGAAAGTAGAAATTGCTAGAGATTCTAATTCCAGTTTTGGAAAGCTAGAATGCTTGGAAAATCTGGTGTGGAATATCCTTCCAAAAGTTTATATGAATGGATCATATGTTGGAGAAAACAATATAATCTCAAACATATTGTCTTTGAATTTTGATTCAGATGATAGTGTATTAAATAGTCCTCACAATTTAGCAAATTTGCTCCTTGTTGATACTGATAAATGCAATGGACAGTCAAAGGAAATAGCAAGTTCATGGAAGTCTCAGAATAGCATGCAGTCAATATTTTTATTTGCAAGGTTAGAGGTTTCTATAGAAATATCAAGCCATTGTTCCACTCCCAATTTGGCATCATCTAGGCAATTGCAGAGGGAGTTGGAAAATGTAAAAGATGTTTTGGAAAGCACAAATGGACATGCACTATTTAATATTAATGGACTATCTAATAATTATTATGACCCAACGGTGCAAGGATTTTAGAGTACTTTAGAGGGAAGCACATTTTTGGTTCCTTCAGAGGCCAAGGGTGAGTTTTGTCTTCTTTTGTTGTTGGATATTAGTAATTTTCTTTTAATAATTGTTTTTTACCTCTTTCTAATATGGCATTTACAACTTTTGTTTCCTTTTATCCAGCTAGTTTAAGCCTTTTTATTTTTCCAAGTTTGTTATCTATGGATATAGACTTATTTTTATGGATCTAAATACAAGATATAACCATTTTTAGATGAGCCTATCTTTTAAGATCTAACACTCCACAAGGGATGTCCCTAAGTTGCACCGAGACATTAGCAATGTCGTGTAGGATTGTCAGATATCCCTTGGCCATCTTGGGGACTTCTTAGCATCACTTTCCAAAATCGGTGCCTAAGAGAAAAGAAATACAAGGCCTTAGCGCTACACTCACTCACCAACACATTACCCCTTACTAAGAGACTATTCAATCTCTAGGTCAGAACCTCTCTTACTCTTACCGTCTGCTCTACCCTTCCTCTGTCCTCCCGCAGAAACATACCCTATGTTACAATGTTGTACTAATGGTAGGTTTTCAATAATTCTTCATGAACCTTGAAATTTGTACTTGTAAATATAACTCCACACCAAAATATGAGACCCAGGTCTTAGTGAGGCTCTTATATTCCATTGAAGAAGCAACGCATCCCACGTGGGGAGTCAGAGTGTAAGGCGTAAACATGCCATAGGGCCTCAAGGGAATTGGAACTTAAAACTAATTCATAATCAGATAATTAGGGCAGGGCACATTCACATTCCCCCCAAGTAGGATGGATACATGCTTTATTACCCTTACGAAGAAATAGTTTCTTGTACATAGTTCAAATGGGGAATATGAACCTCATCATGATTTTCTCTATCCTTTGCTTCATGATAAATGTGCATTTCATGGTCAAGTAAATTCCTTCATTTTGAAAGTCATAAATCTTGATAAGAATATGCCTTTATGTGACTATGCATTATAAGAACACTGTAGAATACCAGTCTCTCCAACCTTTTCGATAGGTTTAGTCAATCTCAAAAGGTTACTAGAATCTGAATTTTAGTCTAGTCTTATTTTAGCTGACCATACATTCTAGGGAAAGTTCAGTTCTTATCAATGGTTATTTCTCTCTGTGAACTATTGTCCAATCATCATGGAAGCTGTTTCAAATCCCGTACATCTCAACACAGAGCTGATATATATTTTGTTATACCTAATAGTTTGCAAGTTTTTCAATTTTAATTCATGCTTAACCAGTTGTCGTGCCTTTCAAATAACTGGTATCATCACCTAGAATCCAAATATACAACCCTTTAAAGGTTTCTCTATAGACGCAATGTTGTAGGAGTAGGATATTTCTCTTTATATTTGCAACATGACTCTTTAATTATTTTATCCACTATTAGTTGCCCTTATAGCCAAGGAATAATGATTCACAAAGCATAACTCCTCCATACAAAATGGTACCTTTGAAACAGTAAATGATTCAATGCTAAATACTTGCAATACTTGCAATTCTCCAAGTCAAAATACTTGCAATTCTTTGAATTCTAGGTCTAGAGATCCTTTTTCCAACACATTACGGTGCATAGGGAGTCAAGTCTCTAATTTTGCAAATGATAATCGTCGAGCCTCCATTGGAAATGAGTTTCTGAATCTTCCTAGCTCTTAGAATGTTTATCACTTTATTTAAAGCTAAAACAGGCTTCACAATAAAATAGGCTTCACAATAAGAGAAGAAACCTTTTGCAATTTGATCACAACCATATACTTGCTTATTATAGAACCTTCTCAAAGAAAAGGTGAATATACTTTGCATAATTATAAGTTTATTAATTATCAAAGCAACATGTTGTGTTTTATTTTTTATAGCCCATGATGAGGAACATATTAAACACCTTGAAGCTCGTGGATTCTTAATATTTTAGTAGACAAGAGGGAAAGTTTTGTTTTTGACTCTTTGTTTTTGATACAGTGATGGCATTGGGCTTCAAAATCCTTTCAGGAAGGACTCTTCTTTGGAATATGAAAATGATAGTGATGAAGAATGGGAAGACGTACTCATCACTAAATCTCTTTGGTAAGAGTATTTGTAGTATTTTTATTAGCTTTAGTTACAGGAAAAATTGTATATAGCTACCGGGAATTAGTTTATCATAAATACTAGTTACTGGTAAGTTGTAATAGTAATAATTATGTAGTTTGTAGATTGATATATATCATAAATTTGTTTGAATATCATCATTTCCAAGCAATAACAACTTCTTAAATGGTGTTAGCTCAATGGTAGAGTGTCTTCCTAATTATAGGTAGGAGGTTGGTGGTTCGATTCCTCCGTGACCTATCATAAATTTGTGACTACAAAAACGACTAAATTCGCATATATACGACTATTAGTAGCTAATTTCCTGTATCTTAGTCGTATTTATCTTAGTCATGTTAATATGTTAACATCTAGTAGTTTATTTAGTCATACATTTGGTCATTAATGGTTGCAATCGGTGACTAAATTAGCGACTAAATCAATGACTACTCATTAAATATCAATGACTAAATCAATGACTAAATCATTGAATATCAATGACTAAAGCATTGTCTATCAATGAATAAATCATTGTCTATCAATGACTAAATCAACGAATACTAAGTCAAGCTATTAGTGAATAGTGAAATATGGCTAGCTATAAGATAGTGGAAATTTGCTACAATAAGTCACCGACTAAAAAATAGTCGTTTATAGCCTAATTTTAGTCATTAATTTCTCATTTTCTACTAGTGCAATAAGTCGCAGAATGCCTTGTTCTCCTTGATCCCCTACATGGAATCATTAAGTATTGATCTTTGTCAATCTGAGTTTTCTTTAATCAGACATCTCGATCCATCCCAATTAGATCTGTTAACACTAGTGGGATTTTATAAATAATTTGTAATAGGAATAAATCGATATGAGAGTTAATGAGAGATTAGACTGTTTATGATCATTTAGATAGATATTTACTTGAGTGAGCTACGCCATGAGTGTGAGTGAATAGATGAATCTTAATATGCTGTAAAATTGACAATTTTCCAAATAATGAAGAACATAGCATATAACTCTGCTTATGTTTGATCAATTTGTGATGCTATTTCATCCTTAAAACTCTTGTAATCATCTGTGGATGATCCCATTATATTTCTTCTTTTAAATCATTCAATCGCATGAAGAAAACATATTTTTTTTGTGTAAGAAATATGAGTAAATCATGAAGTTGAATGGTATAGAAGATCCGATGGATGTGGAGAGACTGAGACCTAATCAACGGTTATAATTCAATCCGAATTGTGCAGAAGAAAGCGAATTCTAAAAAAATTGGGAAATAGAAGTCTGTGTTGTATCAGTGAAAAGGGTGGTTTTTCATTTTCCCATTATGATTGGAAGATTAATGTTCCACTTCTAAATATCCTCTAAATGAGAAATTTGGTCTGTAAGTTGTTGAAATTTTGGATTTTGATTTATTAATAACTTGAGGCCATCACTTTATATTCTTTCAAACTGGATTTCAAGACATATCTAGGTAACATGTTACCAGTCTGTTTATGCAAATGGATCTTATATAGGGGATGCATCTTGTCATCATCAAAGTAAACCTGATTAGAATTGTATTAACCTGGGTTTAATTTTTTTCCCATATATGTAGGCTCAAAACCTACTATATTGAACCTGCCATAGAGAAAGTCTATTGATGGAAACAATATTGAATTCACATGAGAATTCAAATGAGACTTGGGGAGTGTTTCCTTTTTTAATTGTGTTCTATCATTTTGAATAGCAGTGGAATATCTAATCATGCCATATGCTTGAGAAGAAGGCTTAATGTTGGGCAATAGGGAAGACCCGAGTTAAATCCTTATGCGTCGCACCAACAAAAGACCCACCGTGTTGGCCCTTTCAGCAACAACCTACGCGCAGGTTGCAGTCTCACCCAAAACAGCAATGGGGTGCCGCAGAATCAGGTTTCTGCATGCAGAGAAGGGTATTAATGTACCTTAGCCTTTAAACACAATTATTAATCACTACTTGTACATTTATCATTCATTCACATATAACCTCGTAGCACAATAAACAGACTAAACTTGCATAACCCACTACAGGGAATTCACAGCGAAGCTTATTACTAGCAGTGATCTTATGTTATCAGATGTATTCAGTTTAATGCATGAAAATAACAGAAACAGAATCAACACAATAAAACCACGACACCAAATATAACGTGGTTCACCCCCAGTGTAGGGGCTACATCCACAAACTGCGTTTTATTCCTCTTTCCTCAAAACCACAGTTGATCTGCGCACTCAGCTGCAGATCTCTTCAGTCCTTTATCAGCCGCGTACACAGCAGCAGGCTCCTGCGCACACAGCTGCAGGTCCTTATTTCCTTTCTTACAAAAACCCTCTGCGCACACAGCTGCAGAGGTCGTCCACGCACACAGCTGGGACTTATCCTTTTCTTACAAAAACCAACCTTACTTCGCCTTATCTTTCTTTACATCAAAAAGCCTAACCTATCCTTTTTACACAAGCGCTTATTTATACTGTGCAATTTTACAAAACCATGGTCTTAAACCATGGGCACCCAAAAAACCCTAAACCCTGGATTTAAACCACGGGTTTATTACAAAAAGAGGGTTTTGACTTACCCTGACACCCCTAAGACTGTCTTGGCCCATAGCTCCGCTTACACATTTTCTAATTAACCGCGGAGTTACCCAAACATGGAGTATGCGCCCCAACACTTAACATATGTCTGGTTCGTTAAAACCACCTGGTTGTTGGGAATTTTTTAATTACTATGACAGTTGAATGCGTCATTGGAAATATAGCATCATCATTAACCAGGTGCTTAAAATCTCGACATAGTCATTCAAGGATCATACCCATGGTTTTTTTGACCTGGGTTGTTTCATGATGCTCTTTTGTTGCATTTGCATCAACATCCATATTTTCTTGATATCTCTTTCTATGGATGAAGGATATATTTGACATCTTGCCAATATTTCAAATTAGCAATCTTATCCAACATCTCATGTCGATGATGCAAATAATCAACTAATCTAACATTTTGTCTCTTCTTAGATATTATACCTTTGGGTTCATAGTTCCATTTAAAACTCATGCACGGACTCAAACTTTGAAGTATTTTCTTCACCTTCTATAATTATATATGATACTTTACAAAAAAAGGTCCAAATTGATAAGGAATATTCAAATTTATAGCACTACTATTTTTCCAGAACTCGACAACATCAAAATTAAGTCTCTATAGGATGTATTCTTGGACAAAAAATCTTGGGGTTAGGAAGGATGAAAAATGGTAAGGTGTTAATTCAAATACATAAACTCATATTTAAGGGTTATCTACAAATAAAAACAAATCCCCCCAAGATGCATCAGGGTTCATCTAGAGAAGAGTCTTTTGTAACCAGGAAGAATCCTATGAAAAGGGGCTCCATTAATGGTAACAAAGAATTTTAACATGAATTATCCACAAACTCAAGGTAATTTCCATTGGTTGGGTGATGTAGAACCAAGTTGATATGAAAATGACTAAAATGGTCTAGAAACTAATAATGATCATGTACAATAGGTATGAATGAAACTTAAAGTATTTGAGAGTAGAGAAGATCGAAAAATTCTCTTTAATGGTATCTACTAAATATGACTGAGGAAAACCAAGCTTTTGTTTAGGGTAAATGGGATTAAAAATGTTATATTGAAAAACTATGGAGATATTTGTTCCTGGAGTGTGCCCAAGTGGTAATATTTGTTTGTAACAATCCTAGCCCAAGTCATGATTGAGATCATATCTTTGACATTTTCTTGATTTAGTTCATCCTCTAACAGATTATTTAGAAAATCAATAACATTTTTGGCATAGTCCACTAGTTCTTGTTCAAATTTTCTATTGCTACTGCCAAATACCATCTGGATGAATATATCACCAATTCCTTATCTAAAATATTGTGCAAGTAGGGCCTAGATTTGTTTGCTTATTCTATAATAGAATCCCATATAATATATTTTTCCCCTTGAACCTGCAGTTGGCCTAGTGCCTATTTCATCAATTTAACATTCTTTCTATGCAACTCCTGACATCTTGCCTCCCAAGCATTAGCCTTGGATTCCCAAGTCTTATTTTCTCGCTCACTTTGTGATGCCAGGTTTGCCATGGTCTTGTTCCAGTTTTTCAACCGAGTTAGTTTTAGGTCCTTCAAGCTGACTTGGGACATGGATTGGACCATTGTCTGTTCAATGGATTGAGCTGTAGGAGCAATAATTATGTCTTCAATCTGTTTCTCTTTCTCTTGTAAATTCCTCTTGATATCATAATATTTTCCTTTCAAATCCTTTTCACTTTTCCGCCACCAAAGTCATGTCTTTATGCCATTACTTTTCCTTATCAACAAACTTTAGTAATTTTTCCGTATAATCAGTGAATTCATTCTCCAAGCCTTCTTTTTCTTTTTCTATCTCATCAAGTTAACATTCTTCTATCAACTGAGTAGCATCTATTTTTAAATTCTTTTTTAGAAACTGGATGGTATTCTCCTTTTCATCCAATAAATTTTTCATGCTTTCTCCCTTGTTAGCCTGATGCCCAACAATTAGAATATTTGTTTGTAGCTTTTTAATATGTGCCTGATGTGCTTTATTTTCTACCTTTTCCTGTCTAAGTTGATTCTCAATTTTTCTTTTTGTAATTTCCATCTTAGACAACTTCAATGCGGAATTCAACAAGTTTGTATACAATATATCCCCAGTTTGTTTGTGAAAATGGATCATGTCTGAGATAGGAATGTCATATAGGTCCATTTTTATTTCAACAACCTTGCTATTGGTTGCTAATGCCAAGTTTAAAGTGTTATGGACCTGGTCTCTGACATCAATAAGTGACACATCTTGATTTGAAATCTTTCTTACTTTTGAGTATAGATTCAGTGCTTCATTAGAAGTTATAGTCTTTGTTTCCTTATACATATCCAACATATCCATCTTGTTCCTAAATTGTGATGTAGAGTCCGTTAGTGTGTCAGTGAAGGAATACTCCGTGACCTCAAAAATAGGTCCAGTTATTTTCACCTTCTGCTTTCCTTTGTCCTCTTATATAGTATTCCTGGCAGTTTCCTCTTCCTCGATGTCCATGGAATATGAAAGATCTAGTTTACTTATTTTCTTTGAGTGACTAGACAGGAGCGTAATGTGTACAGTTTCTTCAACCATCTTGGAAATATCAAGCATCAAAGAAGTAATGTCCTTTACATAATAACTTGATTCCTCATGTACATCAGTATATTTGGGATTCTTCTTTGGATAGTCATCCCAATTGGAAACATCTTCCAACCCAACAACCTCCACATGCTTGAAAGGATTTGTATTTAGATATTTCCTCCTGTTTGGGATGACTTGATGAGAGTCATGATCAACTATAGGCTCTGTAGGAAATCCCATCTCCTTTAGTAAGTTCTCAATCATCTAAAAAGTAGTTATCAGCACAGCAAGCCATGGATTTCGGGAAACTCACGGTTTGGTCAGTTGACAAAAAATGGAAGTAAGGTTGGTGAATGTTATGTGCATCAGTTCCTTGTTCTTTGAGCAGTCTCAACTTGTCCCTCACCTCACTAATGGATCCATTCAAAGAAACTTATCAAATACCTCAACATCCTTATCCTCAAAGGCTTCTTCTATTTTTAGATATATAGTGTCCTGAAATTCCATACTTTCAACTTGAGTCATTTTATAGTTTAGGGGGGGGGGAAGGCCCTCCTAGTGATTTTGATAGGTGGATGAACAGTTCTATATGAGTTGGTTGCTCCTGCACTCTTTTGGCTCTTGCTTTCCGATGTTATAGAATAAAATGATGCCTCAAATTCACATGCGTGACACTCTTTATACTTTTTTAATATCCTTATCCATCGTGCCTATTTATCTCGTGAAACAATTTCTGGTCGTAAATCTAAACCTTCAGTAATCTTTAATGGTCAAAGGATAAAACATTTCCTGAGTGATTGATCTTTCTAAGACAAAAATGATGGCGTCGGTTTTACCCACCTTGATCTCCATTTTGCAGTTGTTCTCTCTTTATCCCCCCTCACATATTTAAAATGTGAAACAAAAAATGACCATATATATTTTATACAAGAGATCTCAACCATCCAAAGATGCGGCATTTACCCTATTTTGTAATCCATCAGCTTGCTAAACCTTGTGCGCTTTCTCATCATGAAATAGATTAGTGTCGTCGATCAATTCCCCGCCAGATATCCCTCATCCAAAGGAGCGAGGTCTACTAACATTTCAAAACCATGAATTGTCTGATCTCTTGTGCATGTTTAAACAGCGAAAAACTTCTCCTCGGTAGATATTCCCCATATAGAATCCTGAACTTCAACTATGCGGGCCCTACCAATATTTTGCAGCCCCGAAAGGATTTATCTCTCATGCACACTGCATCGATGAAATGCATCTCCACCTTAGATCTATCCTGCTAAAAATTGTTCCCGTTGGGATAAGCAGACCCTACAACATTTCACTGCATTAACACCCATTATACTTCGTGTATGTGGGATTCGTGAAATCTCCATCTGTCGTTGATCTTAGACACCATTCAATTTTGGTCGTTAAATTCTAGAATACTTAATAGATTTCACATACCTCCATAGTTCATTTTTCAACGCATATTTCCCCAATGAAATCTACATTATCTATCGATCTTCAGCGCCTGTTTATCTGACAGTTTATCTTACTCGACATTTAACCTCGTTCCGCTAGAGTAAATATTCTGTAAAGACCACACTTATTTCCTTGGAAAAATCTCTATCAACTATCAATTTTCTTTGCCATGGATCTATGACATTCATTCATGCCGCTAGATAACTATGAGTGGATTTCCATATCTGAACCCAAATGTGGGGTTATAACCCTAGGTTTCTTTGATATTTGTTCATTCCACACCATGGGATGATCCATTTTGCATTCAAACTAAGGATAATCCTCACAAGGAACCTCAAAAACACAATACATGATTTTTTTTCCCTATACACCCTCATTTTTACTGGTTTAAACCTTTGCAAGGGAATTAGTGTAGTTGCTCATGTAGAAATCTCCAAAATTTATCACAAGTTCTAACAAACATCTCTTAGCAACTTGATTGCTTAGCTACATTCCACTGACCGTGAGCATAAATATTTCTGGAAGAAGACTCCATGTGTGACATGTAATCTTCCACCCAATCCATATGTGGATGAGTGGTATCAAATGGAAGAAATGCGTGCCTATGCTTCTTCTCCATACATGAGTCTTCCACATCTAGAGAAATATTATGATCCCTCAAGCTCCATGGAAGTAGTGCACAACTCCAATGTCTTAACTCCCTGCCATCAAGTCCACTCAATGGGTAAAAGTGAATGAAGGAGGAATCAAATAATTTATGAGGATTCCTATGTTGTTGCTAGGAAGCGAATGGTGCATTTATTAAGGTAAAATGAACACATGTGGGATCCTCCCACTCATCATGTACCACCAACAAGGAAAAATCCCTTTACTCATTTACCATCCTCATGTTCCATGGTAGTAATAGGAAGTGCACAAGATGAAAAATTATGAACCAAATCAAAATTTCTACAATATTCATCCCCCAAGAATGTGCATGGATCCTTGTCTCCCTTGATTGGTCCATCATATGTATAATCTTGTACCTCCAAAATTATACAATTTCCACTGAGTGGTAGATCCAAATGTTTCTAAAATAGTGTAAGTGTTTGATATTTACTTTGTTTGTTCTCGAATTCTCAAACACATGCAAATAAAAATTCACCTCATGTGCATGTGTAGTGGAGGTATCGAATGGCTGCAAATAAATATTTTCTGATGCTCACATGTAAAGACAACGTTAGTTATAAAAAAAAAGAATCATTTACCTCCGAAAGTATTCATTTAAATAATGTCTCTATCCACACAATCCACACAATGATGTCTCTAGAGAATAATCCACCACCCATAATGGCAACTCATGAGGTTTCCCCTTCAAGGTATGCATGTTAAATAACCCTCTACCAATGAAAGCAATTCTTGTGCATCCTTCATCCTCCATTTCAGTGATATATTTATGAACCCAATCCATGAATGGATAATAAATTTTTCTTGTTGATTCAATTGGAATATGGTAAAATATATTTCCCATATCTAGGAACCCTTCATCCTTCCTCTCAATCTGAATAAGTGCTTGGAAAACATTTTCTTCATTGACATAGTTTTTCACAAGCATATGCAAATATGAACCTTCCTCATTTTTTTACTCCACATGAGGTTCCTATAGCACATCCAAATTACCTCCTACCATGTGCACATGATCATTTTTCATGCAATATGGAGGGTCTAGTACATTCAACTCCTTTCAAATTTAATAAATATACACATTGACTCTTGAAGAGATTCTTGGGTTCTCTTCATAGAATCATATGTAGCCTCCCATTTGCTATGGATCCTTTCAGACTCCTCTACTTCCTTCTTGAATGCATAATCGTAAATTTTAGCCATTGTGAGGAGATGATCCATGTCATATAGTAATTTCATGTGGATCTCCATCATCTTGACCATTCTTTCTTTAAGTTATATGAACTCTTCTAGAAAGGATTCTCCTTCCAACTCTCCTCCAAAATCTTTTCAACAACATATTTCCACCAAGGCATTGGTGTCAACAAAGTTTTTCATGGTTGTCATAAGATTATATATATTCTCCTTTAGTGTTCCACTATAAATATCCTCCACTAGTGTTTGTCCTTCCGATGGCTGACACATAATTTCATCTTTCTTGTATCATGGATGCACAACACAAATCTCATTCTCAACATATCGATTAGCTTTAGAATATTTTGCAAAATCACTTCCATGATGTGAATTGGAGGATATCTCTAAAGGTTTCAATGAAATGTGATATTTCCACAAATGATAAAATACATCATAGCTTGGCATTTCATCTTCATAATCTTCATGTACGAACATTATGGCAGCTTTCACTTCCACCAAATTCTGGGGTTCACACCCAAATGGTGTGGCCTTGTCTCCTTCTTCATTATGAGATTCAAGAGGTGACTATAAATATGCTTTATAATATTCTTTTGGTTATGATAAAAAATATGTCTCACCGCCCTCACAGGAACCAACATCCTTAGCAATGATATGGAAATCACCCATAAAGAAGATGGAAGCACATTCAACTTGACTTTCTTCTCCCATGTAGTCACCTCACAATGAATTGCACTCCACCTCATGGATCTCTGCCTCTAATTCATTTCTATTCTCTTCTAGGAAACTTGAGACTTCTCTATCTTGAATGGTTCTCATTTCATAACATTTAGAATCTCTATTTTAATAAAAACAAAACAATATGATTACGCTTGAACATGTAGATGGATTTAATGAATATGCAATTTTGGTTCCTTCTTCTTCCTTTTTAACAAAAGAGGTGGAACACATTGGTTCCTCCTTGGATGGTTTTCTTCCATTGAATGAATACTTATCAAAATTCTGAATCCAAAATCCATACATGAAATAAACATAATCCTTGAAATTCATGATTGCACAAATATCCTTCCCCAATGCTAGATACTGCTCATTGCAGCGAGGCATGTTTCGAATGATTCTATCACTTTGGTGAAGTCTTTGTTAAACATTGAAGTTTTAGAGATTATATCTTTTCTATATGATGGATAATAGAATTAATCATCCTCAAATCTTGGTAGTTTGTCATCAACATAGAGGGTTTCTTCTTTATGTTGTTCAAATTCTTATTCTATCACTTGTAGGAGCCTCACTGACTTCGACTTGAATTAGTGATTTGCAATATGTCTTCACTAAGAGATTACTTACAGGGGAGTGGAGGAAAGTGATTTTATAAGATAGCTGATAATAATGGATTTATATCTCTGGTTCAGTTTCCTCTTAATTCTTGGCACTTTATAAGATAGCTGATAATAATGGATTTATGTCTCTGGTTCAATTTCCTCTTCATACTTGGCACTTACTAACTTTACAATAGTCTGACGAGGTAGTTAAGGCCTCGATTATCGATGTTCTTGTAGTAAGTACTACCTATATTCTAGGCTGAAACCATGTGGGGGTAAAAGTTTGATAACCGACATTCTAGGACTAGTAATTTTCCAAAAACATAGTATAGACTAGAGTGTAATGTGTACTCATGTGCATCTCCTTGAGGTAGATCAATTTAGTTATTTTAACCAATTACATAGTTAAACCAAAATTTTCTCCGTATCTTTATTTATGTAAAGAGTCTTCATGTTTTTGGAGGGTTATGTTTGTTTTTCTCTTATTGTAATCCATTTAGTGTAGACATTCATAAAAATGGTTTGTATAATTGTCTCCAGTGGTTAGGAATGTATGGTTATTTTTTTCATATGGAGCTTTCATAATAGGGACCTAGGAAATTGGAATGGACAATTTTTCAGACATTAGCCTTCGCTACTTTGTATATTCGTACACTAGTTCAATGTAATACTTACTATATTGTTGCCCCAATTATCTCTTTGAATTCATTTTGAAACATTTGACATAATATTCTTATTAATATATTTATATTAATTTAGAAATTTTTCTTTATTGGGCTAAATTGTTTTAAACAATATTTCACATTTAGCTTTTATGATTTTTTATTTTCTATGTCATATTTTTCTAGAAGCAAAACTCAGAAGTTCTATGATGTTACAAATCCTTCACGGAAACACTGGGGACTTTGTTTACCTCCACCAGTGGTAGAGGTTTCCTTGCTTGGATCAACTTCTTCAAGTAAATTGAGAAAATCACTCGCTCCTATAAGTGATGTTAGGATTTTAGTATATTGTACTTCCATCCAATTATCTTTAGCATTTTTTATTGATATCTGTGTAGACAACTTTTTCTATGCTTCCATATTAGATTATTTAATAGCTTCTGATTCAGTCCTAAACAATCATTAGTATAGAAACTAATGTGTATTTTCTTTACACAGCTTATGTTTTACTTTAGTGATTGTCTTCTAGATTCTTTATACATGGCTTCATTTTCATTTCCTAATAATATATACATGTTCATATTTCCATGTGAAACTAGAACATAGGAGGTAATGCTGAGACTTACCTTGCCAGTGGAGCTACTGGAAGATCAGTTGTATTGCCAGCTAGTGCATCTTGGTATGAAATATGTTTCTTGTCATGGAATATCTATTTAGTTTTCTAGCATCCCCCTAGATTGGTGCAGAGTAACATTACACATTAAGTTTAGTGAACATAAGCTTCCATGTGATTTAGGAGTTTGTGGTGGAATATTACATATCTTACTAAATATTTAGACATTAATGGTTGTTGCAGGGGTTCCCATGCTGCACAGGAAAAATCATTTAGTATGAGGATCCTAGCTGTTCAGGGCTCCTCCAATCCTAAAACAAGTTCATCTCATTCACTTTCAAAGTCTCCAATAGTAAATCTCCTTGCCTTGGCAGTGGAAGCTGCAGCATCAAGGTTGAGTTCTGATCATGGCAAGCTGTTGGTCAATAAGGGTGGGAAATCATCAACGTTTATATCTAAAAAACATATTGATGCCAAACCTATTGCAATGAGTGGAACAGATATAAAATTAAATTCACATGTAAATACTATTGGGGAAGCTTTCCATGGAAAGAATGCCATTTTAGTTGATCCTATTATGAAATGTAGGAGGCATGAAGGTTTTAAAAGTATATTGAAGAATTCATCCTCTGACACAAACAAGGGTTCATCTGAGTTGGGTAGTCGGAACATTGAAACAACAAGAAGTGAAAGAACAGATGCAGCATCAGTTTCATCTGGTATTGTGTGTGTTGGACTTTCTAAAGATAGCTTTCCAATCGTTGTCCCTCAAAGCAACTCTATTGTTCAAAGCAACAGTGAAGTGGATGTTGCATTAGAGGAAATTTCAACTCAAAATGGGCCTCCTAAAATGAACTAGTAAAATAATAGTTAAAATAATAAAATAATATTTATTAATTTTGGAGGAAGAAAAGAAAAAACTACTTTTTTGTTTGTATTTTTGACATATCTCCCTGTGTTTTTAATCAATTTTCGATCATGAGAGCTTGTTGGATGCGGAATTAAATTCTGCATCCAATGAGTACCCACTTGGCATACTTTTGATAGACCCCACTACACCAAAAACAAGAAATACCTGAAAAAATGGAATGATGACATCATCATTCCATTTTTTTAGGTATTTCTTTTTTGGGGGTAGTGGTTTTTGTCAAAAGTATGATGAGTGGGTACTCGTTTGATGTGGAATTTAATTCCGCATCTAATGAGCTCTCCTGATCAAAATTTGAGTAAAAACACAGGGAGATATGTCAAAAATACAAACAAAAAAAATAGTTTTTTTATGATACCTATCCCCAAATTTATATTAAAAAAGTGTTTAAGACCTATACGGTATTTCAAATTTAAAGAAATTTCATTGGCTAACACATGATGACATGGAATTTGAATAAAATTTAAAAGGCCAATTTTGAATTGAAATTTCCTCTAATGTTGCTCTAAATAAAAGCAGTAGAATGCTTTCAGGAAACCATGTTGAGAATTGTCTACAAAGGTGTCCATTTGATGATAGGTATCAAAACAATTATGAAGAACACTTTGTAGAACCATATGGTGAAGGTTTCTCTAAATCTATTTCTTCAGACGCAAAGGTGCCTCCCTTTATGGAAAAAGTCAAATTTTCAGTGGCTGATTATAGTTCTAAAGATTGTTCTCTTCATCAAAAGTATGTAAATACTTGCACCCTTAATGGTGATGGTGACAGATTTGGAGTTACTGGTCATAAAGTAGAGGAAAGATTAATTTCAACTGCTAAAAAGATTAGTGTAGGTTCTATCCAAAATTGTGAAAATGTGCCTATGTTAGAGGAAAGATCAGTGTCAGAAGCTGGAAATACTAGTACAAGCTCTATCCAAAATTTTGAAAATGAGTCTATGTTAGATGCAACTGATAGAAGTACAAGTACTAGTTTTCAAATTCCTGAGGAAGTAGAAATTGCTAGAGATTCTAATTCCATTTCTCGAAAGCAAGAATGCTTGGACAATCTGGTGTGTAATATCCTTCTAGAAGTTTATATGAATGGCTCAGATGTTGGAGAAAACAATATAATTTCAAACATATTGTCTTTGAATTTTGATTCAGGTGATAGTGTATTAAATAGCCCTCACAATTTAGAAAATTTGCTCCTTGTTGAGACTGATAAATGCAATGGGATGTCAAAGGAAATATCAAGTTCATGGAAGTCTTAGAATAGGAAGAAGTCAATATTTTTATTTGCAAGGTCACAAGGTTCTATAGAAAGATCAAGCCATTATTCCACTCCCAATTTGGCATCGTCTAGGCAATTGTAGAGGGATTGGGAAAATGGAAAAGATGTTTTGGAAAGCAAAAATGGACATGCACTATTGAATATTAATGGACTATCTAATAATTATTTTGATCCAAAGGTGCAAGGATTTCAGAGTACTTCAAAGGGAAGCAGATTTTTGGTTCCTTCAGAGGCCAAGGGTGAGTTTTGTCTTCTTTTGTTGTTGGATATTAGTAATTTTGTTTTAATAATTGTGTTTTATCTCTTGCTAATATGGCATTTACAACTTTTATTTCCTTTTATCTAGCCATTTTAAGCCTTTGTATTTTTCCAAGTTTGTTATCTATGGATATAGACTTATTTTTATGAATCTAAATACAAGAGATAACCATTTTCAGATGAGCCTATCTTTTAAGATCTAACACTGCACAGGGGATGTCCCTAAGTTGCACCAGGACATTACCAATGTTGTGTAGGATTGTCAGATATCCCTTGGCCATCTTGGGGACTTATTAGAATCACTCTCCAAAATTGGTGCCTAAGAGAAAAGAAATATAAGGCCTTAGCACTACACTCACTCACCAACACATTACCCCTTACTCAGAGACTATTCAATCTCTAATTTAGCCAAGATTTAGATTTTTTTTCTTTAAATTAGCTAGGTCATACCCTCTCTTACTCTTACCGTCTTCTCTTCCCTGCCTCTATCCTCCCACAGAAACATACCCTATGTTATAATTCTGTACTAATGGTAGGTTTTGGATAAGTATTCATGAACCTTGAACTTTGTGCTTGTAAATATAACTCCACACCAAAATACGAGACCCGTGTCTTAGTGAGGCTCTTATATTCCATTGAAGAAGCAACACATCCTACGTGGGGAGTCAGAGTGGAAGGCGTAAACATGCCATAGGGCTTGAAGGGAATTGGAACTTAATACTAATTCATAATCAGAAAATCAAGGCAGGGCACGTTTACATTCCACTCAAGCAGGATGGAGACATGCTTTATTACCATTACGAAGAAATAGTTTCTTGTAGGCAGTTCAAATGGGGAATATGAACCTCATCATGATTTTCTCTATCCTTTGCTTCATCATAAATGTGCATTTCATGGTCAAGTAAATTCCTTCATTTTGAAAGTCATAGAGTCATAGAATATGCCTATGCAACTATGCATTATAAGAACACTGTAGAATACCAGTCTCTCCAACCTTTTCGATAGGTTTAAGCAATCTAAAAATCTTACAAGAATCTAAATTTTAGTGTAGTCTTATTTTAGGTGACCATACATTCTAAGGAAAGTTTATTTCTTATCAATGGTTATTTCTCTCTTTGAACTGTTGTCCAATCATCATGGAAGCTGTTTCAGATCCTATACATATCAACATAGAGATGATATATATTTTGTTATACATAATAGTTTTCAAGTTTTCAAGTTTAATTCATGGTTAACTAGTTGTCCTTCCTGTCAAATAACTGGTATCATCACCTAGAAGCCAAATATACAATGCTTTAAAGTTTCTCTAAAGATGCAATGTTGTAGGAGTACGGTATTTCTCTTTATATTTGTAATAGGACTCTTTAATTATTGAATCCACTATTAGGTGCCATTATAGCCAAGGAATAATTATTCACAAAGAATAACTCCTCCATAAAAAATTGTACCTTTGAAACAGTAAATGATTCAATGCTAAATACTTCCAATACTTGCAATTCCCCAAGTCAAAATACTTGCAATTATTTGAATTCTAGGTCTAGAGATCATTTTTGGAAGACATTATGGTGCATAGGGAGTCAAGTCTCTAATTTTGCAAATGATAATCGTCGAGTCTCCATTAGCAATAAGTTTCTAAATATGCCCGTCTCTTAGAATGTTTATCACTTGATTTAAAGCTAAAATAGGCTTCACAGTAAAATAGGATTCACAATAAGAGAACAAACCTTTTACAGTTTGATCACAACCATAGACCTGCTTATTATGGAAGCTTCTCAAAGAAAAAATGAATATACTTTGCATAATTTTAAGTTTATTAATTATCAAAGTAAACATTGTGTTTTAATTTTGACAGCCCATGACGAGGAACATCTTAAATACCTTGAAGCTCATGGATTCTTAATATTGCAGTAGACAAGAGGGAAAGTTTTGTTTCTGACTCTTTGTTTTTGATACAGTGATGGCATTGGGCTTCGAAATCCTTTCAGGAAGGACTCTTCTTTGGATTATGCGAATGGTAGTGATGAAGAATGAGAAGAGGTACGCATCACTAACTCTCTTTGGTAAGAGTACTTGTAGTATTTTGATTAGCTTTAGTTACAGGGAAAATTGTACATAGCTCTCAGGAATTAGTTTATCATAAATACTAGTTGCTGGTAAGTTGTAATAGTAATAATTATGTAGTTTGTAGATTGATATCTATCATAAATTTGTTTGAATATCATCATTGTCAAGCAGTAACAACTTCTTAAAGGGTGGTAGCTCAACGGTAGAGCGCGTGCCTAATTATAGGCAGGAGGTTGGTGGTTCGATTCCTCTGTGCCCTATCATAAATTTGTGACTAAAAAAACGACTAAATTCGCATATATACAACTATCAGTAGCTAATTTCCCGTAACTTAGTCGTATTTAGCTTAGTCATTAATATGTTAGCATCTAGTAATTTATTTAGTCATATATTTGGTCATTAATGGTTGCAATCAGTGACTAAATCGGAGACTAAATCAATGACTAAATCATTAACTATCAATGACTAAATCAATGACTAAATCATTGAATATCAATGACTAAAGCATTGTTTATCGATGACTAAATCATTGTCTATAAATGACTAGATCAATGACTACTAAGTAAAGCTATTAATGACTGGTGAAATATGCTATAAGATGGTGGAAATTTGATACCATTAGTCACCGACTCAAAAATAGTAATTTATAGGCTGATTTTAGCCATTTTTTAGTCATTAATTTCTCATTTTCTACTAGTGCAATATGTGGTAGAATGCCTTGTTCTCCTTGATCCCCTACGTGGAATTATTAATTATTGATCTTTGTCAATCTAAGTTTTCTTTAATTATACATCTCGATCCATCCCAACCAGATCTGTTAATAGTAGTGGGATTTTATAAATAATTTTTAATAGGAATAAATCAAAATGAGAGTTAACGAGAGATTAGATTGTGTATGATCATTTAGACAGAGATTTACTTGAGTGAGCTACACCATGAGCGCGAGTGAATAGATGAATATTAATATACTGTAAAATTGACAATTTTCTGAATAATGAAGAATAGAGTATATATCTCTGCTTATGTTTGATCAATTTGTGATACTATTTCATCCTTAACACTCTTGTAATCATCTGTGTATGATCCCATTAGATTTGTTTTGTTAAATCATTCAATCGCGGGAATACAACTTATTTTTTTTCACGTAAGAAATATGATTGAATCACGAACGTGAATGGTATAGAAGATACGATGGATGCAGACAGACCGAGACCTAATAAACAATAATAATTTGATTCGAATCATGCAAAAGAAAGTGAATTCCAAAAATTGAGAAAAAGAAGTCTGAGTTGTATCAACAAAAAGGCTGGTTTTTTTATTTCCCATTCTGATTGAAAGATTAATGTTCCATTGCTAAAGATCCTTTGAATGAGAAATTTGGTCTATAAGTTTTTGAAATTTTGGATTTCAATTTATTAACAACTTGAGGCCATCACTTTCTATTGTTTCAGCAACTTGTCTGATTGATTTACTAAATTTTGAAGCTTGTTTTCTTGCAAAATGGATTTCAAGACATCTCTAGGTAACATGTTACCAGTTTGTTTATGCAAGTGAATCTTATATAGGGGATGCATCTTGTCATCATCAAAGTAAACCTGCTTAGAACTGTATTAACCCGGGTTTAATTTTTTTCCCATAAATGTAGGCTCAAAACCTACTATATTGAACCTTCCATGGAGAAAGTCTATTGATGGAAACAATATCGAATTCACATGAGAATTGATATGAGACTTGGGGAGTGTTTCCTTTTTGAATTGTGTTCTATCATTTTGAATAGCAGTGAAATATCTAATCATTCCATATGCTTAAGAAGAAGGTTTAACATATGTTTGGTTCGTTAAAAACACCTAGTTGTTGGGAATTTTTTAATTGCCGTGAGAGTTGAATGCGTCATTGGAAATATAGCATCATCGTTCACCAGGTGCTTTAAATCCCTACATAGTCATTCAAGGATCAACCCATGGTTTTTTGACCTGAGGTGTTTCATGATGCTCTTTTGTTGCACCTGCATCAACATCCATATCTTCTTGATATCTCTTTCTATGGATGAAGGATAGATTTTACATCTTGTCGATATTTTAGATTAGCAATCTTATCCAACATCTCATGTCGATGATGCAAATAATCAACTAATCTGACATTTTGTCTCTTCTTCGATATTATACCTTTGGGTTCATAGTTCCATTTAAAACTCATGCACAGACTCAAACTTTGAAGTATTTTCTTCACCTTTTGTAATTCTATATGATACTTTACAACAAAATGTCCAAATTGATAAGAAATATTAAAATTAATAGCGCTACTATTTTTCTAGAACTCGACAACATCAAAATTGAGTCTCTACAGTATGTATTCTTGGAAAAAAAATATTCGGGTTAGGAAGGATGAAAAATGGTAAGGTGTTAATTCAAATACATAAACTTATATTTAAGGGTTATCTACGAATAAAAACCAATCCCCCCAAGATGCATCAGGGCTCGTCTAGAGAATTCTTTTGTAACCAGGAAGAATCCTATGAAAAGGGGCTCCATTAATGGTAACAAATATTTTTAACATGAATTATCCACAAATTCAAGGTAATTTCCATTGGTTGGGTGATGTAGAATCATGTTGATATGAGATTGATTAAAATGGTCTAGAAACTAATAAATGATCATGTACAATAGTTATGACTGAAACCTAAAGTATTTGAGAGTAGAGAAGATTGCAAAATGCTCTTTAATGGTATCTACTAAATACTGAGGAAAACCAAACTTTTGTTTAGGGTAAATGGGATTATAAATCTCATATTGAAAACCTATGGAGATATTTGTGCCTACAGTGTGCCCAAGTGGTGATATTTGTTTGTAACATTCCTAGCCCAAGTCATGATTGAGATCCTATATTTGACATTTTCTTGATTTAGTTCATCCTCTAACATATTATTCAGAAAATTGATAACATTTTTGACATAGTCAACTAGTTCTTGTTCAAATTTTCTATTTCTACTGCCAAATACCATATGGATGAATATATCACCAATTCCTTATCTAAAATACTGTACAAGTAGGGCCTAGATTTGTTTTCTTCTTCTATAATAGAATCCCATATAATATATTTTTCCCCTTGAACCTACAGTTGGCCTGGCACCTGTTTCATCAATTTATCATTATTTGTATGCAACTCCTGACATTTGGCCTCCCAAGAATTAGTATTGGATTCCCAAGTCTTATTTTCTCACTCACTTGGCGATGCCAGGTTCTCCATGGTCTTTTTCTGGTTTTTCAACCGAGTTAGTTCTAAGTCCTTCAAGCTGACTTGTGACATGGCTTGGACTATTGTCTGTTCACTAGATTGAATTATAGGAGCAATAATTATGTCTTCAATCTCTTTCTCTTTCTCTTGTAAATTCCTCTCGAGCTCATCATATTTTCCTTTCAAGTCCTTTTCACTTTTCCGCTGCCAAAGTCATGTCTTTATGCCATTACTTTTCCTTATCAACAAACTTTAGTAATTTTTCTGTACATTCAGTCAATTCATTCTTCAAGCCTTCATTTTCTTTCTCTATCTCATCATGTTAACGTTCTTCTATCAAGTGAGTAGAAACAATTTTTAAATTCTTTTTCTAGAAACTGAATGGTATTCTCCTTTTCATCCAATAAATTTTTCATGCTTGCTCCCTTGTTAGCCTGATCCCCAACAGCTAGAATATTTGTTTGTATATTTTCAATATGTGCTTGATGTGCTTTATTTTCCACCTTTTCTTGTCTAATATGATTCTCAATTTTTCTTTTAGTAATTTCCATCTTAGACAATTTCAATGTGGACTTCAACAAGTTTGTATACAATATATCCCCAATCTGTTTGTGAAAATGGATCATGTCTAGGATAGGAATGTCCTCCAGGTCCATTGTTATTTCAACAACTGTTGGGATATAGGGAAGACCCGGGCTTTATACCATTAACTTTGCACCAACAAAAGACCCACAGTGTTGGCCCTTTCGGCAACAACCTACGAACAGGTTGCAGTCTCACCCGGAATAGCTATGGGGTGCCATAGAATAAGGTTTCTGCAAGAAGAAGAGGGATATTATTGTACCTTTATATTCTAACAATTATAATCAGAAAATGCAGAGCTTTAATAGTTACTTATTTAGCTTCACGGTTAGATAAACAAACAATGCCTTTCTTAACCCTTTACTGGGAATTCCAGCGAAGTTAGTATTTAGCAGTGATCTTACTTATCAGTTATATATTTATCAATGCATAAAAGAACATAACAACAACACACCAAAAACCACAACACACGATATAATGTGGTTCACCCCCAGTTTAGGGGTTACGTCCATAGAACTGTGTTTTATTCAACTCTTTACAAAAACCATAGTTTTGGTCTGCGCACTCAGCTGCAGATCCCTTCAAGTCCTCAAAGCCGCGCACACAGCTGCATATTTCCTTAATCACCCAAAACCCTCTGTGCACATAGTTGTAGAGGTCGTCCATGCACACATCTGGGACTTAACCTTCTTACAAACAAGCCTTAGCTTCGCATCAATTCATCTTACATCAAAAGCCTAAACTGACTTCTTGACAAGAGTGCTTATTTATAGTGCACTTATTACAAAACCATGGGCTTAAACCATGGGCACCCCGAACCATAAACCCTGGAATTAAACCATGGGTTTATTACAAAAAGAAGGTTTTTACTCAACCTCAACACCCCTAAGACTGTTTTGAGTCGTAACTCCACTTACAACTTCCACAAAAACCGCGGAGTTACCAAAATGAGGGACCGTTAAGGTGCACGCCCCAACAACAACTTTGCTATTGGTTGTTGATTCCATGTTTAAAGTGTTATGGACGTGGTCTCTGACATCAATAAGTGACACATCTTGATTTGAAATCTTTCTTACTTGTGAGTATAGCTTCAGTGCTTTGTTTAAAGTCATAGTCTTTATTTCCTTATACGTATCCAACATATCAATCTTGTTCCTGAATTGTGATGTAGAGTCCATTAATGTGTCAGTGAAGGCATACTCCTTGACCTCAAAAATAGGTCCAGTTATTTTCACCTTCTACTTTCCTTTGTCCTCTTATATATTTTGGACCAGCTGTCCGTCTACTTCAATATTTTTCCTCTTGGGAGTCTTGGTAGTTTCCACTTCCTCGGTGTCCATGGAATAGGAAAGATCTAGTTTAATTATTTTCTTTGAGTGACTCGATAGGGGCGTAATGTGTACAATTTCTTCAACCAACTTAGAAATATCAAGCATCAAAGAAGTAATGTCCTTTACAGAATAAATTTATTCCTCGTGTACATTAGTATCTTTGGGATTCTCCTTAGGATAGTCATTCCAATTGGCAACATCTTCCAACCCAACAGCCTCCACATGCTTGAAAGGATTTCTCTTTAGATATTTCCTCCTGTTTGGGATGACCTGATGAGAGTCATGATAAACTATAGGCTGTAACACCCTGGATTTCACCCCATTTGCATGATGTATATAATGTAATTAATCGTGGTGAGGAGCTAAAGGCAAAAGCCCCACCATCGATTTGGTTGTGTATGTTTTCGCAATAGGGATAGTTGTCGATGGTATATCATGCTATTCGGCACACTATAATTTGGCATCATGTAAATACACACATCAAATAAAAATAAACCACAAATAGCTACGATGGGGCAACATTGAATGAAAAGGGCATGATTCCAAAGGATAAGGGTGGGGGATGTCAACCTTGGTCTATGGGGGAGATTGTCTAAGCCATGGGAGCCATAGGGATTTTTCCATGTGTCAACCACCCATTTAAAATTCTATTGTGTGTTAGTTGAGGGCAGTTATTGCTGAGTAGTGGTGGGTGTGGCAGGACTATCAGTCCTTTCCCACATGCCCACTCCACCAGCAGATTCTTCCTCTTCATGTCGCATGGGGCAGAAGGAAACACTCTCTCCACGAGGCCATTCTCTCCATTGTCGATTCCATCCTCACGCAGGAGTGGAAGTCTTGCTCATTCTCATGCAGAGACGAGTTTGGCTTCCTCATGTGCACCGTTTGGGTTCTCCATCGTGGTCCCTCACGTAGAGAGCAAGGGTGTGCCGATTTGGCCATTAGCATTCGGGCCGGGGTGGGTATTGTTCCTGTGGTTGTGTCCGGTGTGTATGTTCTTCTCAGGAATGGTTGAGGGTCTCTTTACTCCTCCATTATGGACTGTGTAGGTGTGTCGTGGCTTCATTGCGGAGAACGGGCTATTGTTTCCCCACGTTGGTTGACTATGTTTGGCCTTACGTTTGGGGGTCTGCATATGTGTTTCCCCTGTCCGGGCTAAGAATTGGACCTTTTCATATCCATGTGGTATTTGCTGTGATTTTGTGTTTTCTCACATTGTTGCAGTGGTAAAAGTGTGGTTGTTGTCTTCCCCTAGTTTTTGGGTTGACTGAGAATCAGTTCCATTTTTCCATTTCTGTCTGTGTAGTTTTCTTCAGTGATTGCATTGAGTAATTGTGTGCTATGGGCGGTTGGATGTGGGATGGCTATTGATTTCCACATCTGTTGGCTGAGTTTTCCCCTATTTTGGGACTATATAAATTTGCCATAGATTTCATTGTGAGATTGGGGCTGTTGTCCTTCCCTTGGATTTGGTTTGCTGTGGATGCAATCATCTTTTGGGTTGCCCTGAGTTGTTTTGGCCACACTAGGGCCAAGAACAAATCTAAATCTCCTTGTTTGGCTTGAGCTGTGTTCTCCCTTTTTGGGTTGTCACCCTGTGTTTCCTTTTCCTTCTTCACATAGCTGTGAATGGGTTGTTTTACTACGGTATGCAGTGGTTGGTCTTCGGACTATGTGGAGTGGGATTGAAGGCTGGGAATGCATGAGAAGACTGGTGTTGAGGCCACCAGCTTGGCATTTACCCTAACCTAGATCCTTGATGACCTGGTAAAACCTTGCTGTGTGGGTTTGGCTGATTGGCAAACCTTGGCTATGTGTAAGCCTACATTGACCCTTAGTCCTTGAGGAATCATGCCCAGCTCGAGGGTTGCAGTGTTGCTTAGATATTGATGAGCACGCTGGCCTATGGTTGGGTGGAACGTTGCAGCGACATAGCTGGTTGTGGGGATAGTTCTTCATCAAAATATAAGTACTCTTGACTATTCCATATCTGCAATTATATCTATTGTCTCATGAGAAATGATGATCATGTTAAATGATGGAATGTATATGTTTGCTTCTGCTGAATGTATGATGGATTATGCATCTTTGTATGTATTATGTTAAGCTTTTATTTCAGCATTGATGACTGTTCATGTTCATGGGGATGTTTGCCCATTTGTGTGGTGTTAGTAGCGTCATCTTGCCCGGTCGGAGGGTTGGGGATGTTATATAGTGGTATCAGAGCCAGGTTGCAGCATGGGCTTGAATGGGCCATGGAAGATGCAGTGACAGAGGTAGGATTTCTTTCTTCCTAGCAGAGACCAGAAGTTCATGACAGAAAACTTCCACAAAAATTTTCCTAAGTGTTTGAACTATCGGTTCATCAGAATGCTTAGTGGGAAGGACTTCCAATGTAGTGGAAGAGCTAGGCAAAATCATACTTGACGGAGGACAGTTGGAAGGAAATTGTGGGGAAACTTTCTAAGTTTTCTTCGGCAGTCGGTGGAACTTAGTGGATGTGGGAGCCACAGTTTCAGTGAAGATCAGCCAAAGGACGCCAAAACGACGGTTTGATGTAATTAAACAAGAATCTGATATTGACTTTCGGTGTCAATGAAATTTAGTTGTTTGGACCGCCGATGCTGTCGGTGGAAAATAGTTGTTGGGTTCGCCGAAACATAGTGCTTAATGGTTCCGACCACCGACAGATGCTATGTTTCGTAAAAGAAGAAGAGAAAATTTTTGAAAAAATTGTCTAAGTGTTGAAGACCATTGTCGATCGACGAAAGATAGTGGTTTGGATCGCCGATACTTAGCCGATTGAGTACCGCCGTTGCGGATGTCTCGACCACTATGCTCCCGACGAGTAGGTCCTCTAGCCACCGATGCAGTAAAGAAAGTTCAGAATTTTTCTAAGTAGTGAAAAAATCAGCCATCAGAAGCAGAAAGTTGTTCATGCGCCCGTCGTTGGGGAATCCTAGAGCACTAGCCTTCTGACAAGAAGAAGTTCCAATTGTCGATGCTAGTCAGAATCAGTTCACCGATCGGAAGAAGATCGAGGATGATGGGCCGTCATTGCGGCTGTTGATGGAACTATTTCACCGATGAAAAGAAGAGAATGGAGCCGATCAAGTGACGAAAGGG
The DNA here is from genome assembly GCA_001517045.1 of Pseudotsuga menziesii. Taxonomy (NCBI): domain Eukaryota; kingdom Viridiplantae; phylum Streptophyta; class Pinopsida; order Pinales; family Pinaceae; genus Pseudotsuga; species Pseudotsuga menziesii. The sequence goes on along the minus strand of LPNX010601790.1, from coordinate 85,575 downwards.
AAGACAAAAAAGGAAAATTTCAAAAATTTCTCTAAGTCCGGGAATCATCGGCCATCAGCGATGGTTAGTGGATAGAGCTTCCGACAGCCGATGAGTTATGGTCTGTGGAACCCGCAGTGGGATCACTACCTATCGTTGCGGATGTTTAGTGAACTATCCTCCCAATGAACAGTGCATCCAACCGCCGATACAGCGGAGGAAGCTAGTTGTTTTGACTGCCAAAATGTTGGTTGATAGTTGGAATGAGATTCGATTCTGCAAAGAGGAATTTTTGAGTTTTTCAGTGGGTTTTCCTTGCAGTTTTTCAATTGTTTTCAACAGGATTTTCAGGGGTTTTTCAGTGGATTTTTAGGGCTGAATAGGAGAAAAGTGGCAGTGATCTTATTCACCATATTGCGCGAAACCCCTTGACCCCCATTGTCCCCTGAGACAGTTGTTCATGTGAAAAAAAATTCTATGTTTTGGGCAAATTAGGCAAACCCAGAATTCATAAAAGATGAATGGTGCATCGGAAATGAGATCCGCAAGTTACTGAATGTTCCTCGTTGTATGCACTGACTTTTCCCAATAGAAAAGTTTTCTAGAAATTTCCTAGACTTGCTCCTATAGGTAGCTGAAGTTGGCACCCAGACCAAGATACAATTGTGTGTAAAAATGCAGAGATTGGTGGAAGTCATCATTTTAGGATTAGTGTGATTTTCACACCCAAATTCAGAATGGAGAACCACTAGAGTTTGAATGAGGAGTAGAAAAGTACTAGTGGTTGTTTTGACAAACTATGTTGCTGTCAATATGGACAAATCCAGGAATTGCATGCCTAGAGGTAGCAAAGACCATGAAGACGAACCAGCTGTTGTGTGGAAGAGGAGTTCCATGCGAGGATGTGGGACTTGAAAAGGGAAGTTTCTGTAAACCCTATCTTGCTGATTATAATTACATTTCCTAAGTTTTATACATGAGATGCATGAGAATATGCTTTGCATACATAGGGTATTGGGGATTATACATTTATAATGAACCACTAATGATAGTTATTGCATTGGTGTTGGCATTAGTGGAAAAACCAATGACAACATGGACCTGGCTGAATATGTTGCTGATGTTGATGAATGTGACCAGAAACCCTATGAATAAAGGGATAAGGCAACAAATCCAGAATCAAAGGTTGGTGAGCAAATTCTGCAGTCTCTTGTAAGGGACCAACCGAACTGGTAATGCCAAGGGTGTAAGTAGGACCCATGAAGGTAGGAATTTGATTATGACAAATTCCAAGGAGTGGTAAAGGTAAGAGACCTCATACCATGTGGATATTTGAATATAGCAAGGTGCCATGCATGTATATGTTGATTGAGATTAGTATCCCAAGGAAAGTAAGTACTGATGATTTTGATTAGAGTAATGCACCCTATATGAGGTAGTCATGCATGGTATGTTGAATGCATAGTATTCCTGAATCAAGGAAAGGTAGCATTGAATGGATATGCATTAAAAATATTTTATGAATCTTGTAGTCATGCATTGAATGGATGCTAATGAAGGGTGTGAGTGACTGATTGCATAAGTATAGGTGCAAATGTTGTGATGCACTGCATGAATGCATTGAGATGAGTGCATGTGATATTATGAATAACTAATGGCTGAAATGATGAATTGATGACAATTTAGGAACCATTTCAAAGGTTGTTATGAATGCAGGATAGTAAGTGCATAAAGAGGATAGTCATGATCAATTGGCTGCTGGAAATGCTCTATGGAAGAGCAAGGTGGTGCAAATGATACGCTTGTGAAGTAAGGAGTATCTAAACATTTCATTTAATTGCATGAATGATGTGACTATACCTTGAAAATGTTAGTATGATAATGGTTGCATGAAGTAAATGAGTTTTGGTAATATTGATGTGATTAACAGCTAGAAGTAATTGAATTATATAAATTCTGAAAATGCTTCAGTGATGGTTGCAGCAATGAGAGGGTTATATGCATCCAGACTTACCAAGTGTTTGGTTGATTGAAGCTTAGGTTTCAGGTAGATTATTTAAAGCATGGAAATGAGAGTAAGACCATGACAAAGGCCAGAATCTACCATGTGAAAGAGACAAACCTTATGAGAAGAGTCTCATGGCTGTAAAAACAGTTTGTATGCATAATGGGTTGTTAAATTTTAATTTGTGAATTTCAGATTTAAGAAATTGCTGACAATTACTAATCACTATTGGCTTGCATTGAATTGTGCCAGGAGGACGCATTGTAAGTGGGTATTCATGTTATGCTAGTAAGCATAAAATTATAATGGGCATAGTAGTGCTACTTACAAGAGACCCACAATTGAGGATCACCTCATTGCCAAACAAACTAATTTCTGTAGTAGGCAGAATTGAAAATTCCTATTGAATTTGATTACTAGTGTCATTGCTTGGTTATGGAACAATCAATTTGGATTGTATTTTCAGATAATGATTGACTGTTTGGATATTTGATGAATGTGCTAGGGGTACACACTGCAGGAATATCATGTGTGATGGCCTGTAGGAGCCAAACTTCATGGGAAGGTTTTCCCTTATCTTGGAAATGGGTTTCGGGTGAATCTCCATTGGACATTTTGGAAATGTCTCATCTGCACTGCATGTTTGGTAAGCAACATGAGTGAGATTGTATAGATTATGTCGGTAAGACATGTGTGGATATGAAATGTAAAAAGGAGTTGGGATGGCTAACCGAGGGACTGTCAACTCAGAGAAGGGAGCCCCATTCCTCCTTAACGAATGCATACTACGTTGGCAAATGGATAAGTGTTCTGTGACCCTTGCTATGAATATGCATGTCAAATTATTAAAATTCCATATGCAAAACATGTTTTGATTTTATTTCCATGATGACCGATTGCTTGATTATGAATAGGGCCTACATGGCACACACCGGGAAAGGGTGCACACTTTTCTGATGTTGAGTCATGAAAGGGTTTTCAATATTTATTACACCCTAGGGAGTGGACGCACTCCTAGTGTCTCAATACTTGATAGTGAATGATATGAAATATGATTATAGTTTTAGAGCAATAATGCTGATGAGTTGCTTATATTGCTTGTGTTGACAGGCTAAATAGATGCAGTTGGGTGTTGCACCCTAAAGAAAAAACGAAAATGGTTGTTGTGAGGTGTTGCGGAGTAAGGGTTATTGTTGATATAAGTGTATGTTGGTATAAGTGTATGTGTTATTGTTGATATAAGTGTATGTGTTATTTTTGAAATAAGTGTATGTTGGTATAAGTGTATGTTGGGCTGTTATATACTTGAGGATCCATAGTAGATCCTAGACCTGGAAATGGTCATGGTAAAGTTCCAAGCCCAGTTGACATGAGGGTGTACTGGCTGGACATTAATTATTTGATGTTGTGGAGCAGTCTACGTGTTGACCTAACATCCAAGTCCATAGGCAGTCCCAAGGCTTGCAAAGTGAAGCATGATCCTGTGGACCAACAAGGAACGCACAATATAGATAAGTATTGGATTATTTTGCCTATGAATGTACATGCGTATATTAATTTCTTATGATGTTTTAAGCTCTTTCTATAGAGATAGAACCAATGAGAATAAACTAAACATGTGAATCTATTCAATGTTTGGATATAGGTATCGCTGGGAGCGAGGACCATGAGAGCATCATAGGGGTGCATGGGGACATGTGACTATCCTGGAGAGCTCGGATTGAGCGGTAATGAAAAAGGTGCTAGTAAGACTGTGGGGGTCCTAGCAGCAGAGACAAACCATGTGGGGAGACTCCATGGTTTAGGGGTCTGAAATAGGCTAGAGACACTAAGTGTCATGACCAAGAGGGATTGGTCTAGCATTCACGATGAAGTGAAAGAGGCTGAGAGCATGAAAATCCATAGCGGTGGTGTGGGTTCCAGGATGGAACAAAAGAAAGAGGGAAAAAAAACTCTTGCTGCTCTCTCTTGCCCTTTTAATTATATACATACATATTTATGCATGGTGAAAACAAAAGATTGTTGAATGCATGTATGACTGAAAATGGACTATGTGTATTTGCTTAAACTTAATTATGAATGCTGGAATGGTTAATTCCCTACCCAAGAATGGACATGAATGAGCTCGTGTGCCTGTTGGGAAGGCATGAAAAATATGAAAGTCTCCTTGATAAGACTTGGAATGTCATGCCAATTGGGCAATTAATTAACTGATTTTAATGTCTATATTATGCTTGGTCTGACAGAATTTCAATGGTGCATTTCATAGGTGAGAAAAGTGAAACACGGTGGTGCACAATGATCATGGTAGTAGATGAAAATTTGTTGGACTTGGCTGGAAGTCTCCTTCAAATGATTTCCAAGACCCAAGAAAATCTTGGGGAGATGCTCAAGATACAGAAAAGGCAGAATGAAATGAACCACCAGATTTTGCAAGACTCTATTGGTTTGCAAAGGGAGGTGAAAAGCCTTCTGGGAGCAATTGGAAAGAGAAAGGAAGGTGGATCAGTGATGGGACATTCGTCCAAGCGACCCGTTGAGAAACGGTCCAGGCATGAATACTCAAAGGAAATTAAGCAGGTAAAGATGAAGCAGCCAGTGAAATGTTGGGAATGCGGAGGACATCATTTACGCTGGGACTGCCCAATGAGGGAACATGATGAGGGCAACGGTCGCAAATTTCCTAGGATTCAGGATAAGCTGGGAGCTGAGAAACAGCAGGAGAAGTTCATGGAAGCTGAGGGGCTTGGTCTTGAATGTTCAAAGTAAATGATTGAATGTGGGACATATCTGCAAAAGTTTGAAATTTTGATGTGCAATTGTATATGTATTGTATATGTATTCCTGTATATTGGAACACTGCATACGGTGTTATTCCAAGGGGGAGGGGAATGTAACACCCTGGTTTTGACCTCATTTGCATGATCTATATAATGTAATTAATCGTGGTGAGGATCTAAAGGAAAAAGCCCCACCATCAATTTGGTTTGTGTATGTTTCGGCAATAGGGATAGTTGCTGATGGTATATCTTGCTATTCAGCACACTATAGTTTGGCATCATGTAAATACACAAATCAAATAAAAATAAACCACAACCAACTACGATGGGGCAACATTGAATGAAAAGGGCATGATTCCAAAGGATAAGGGTGGGGGATGTCAACCTTGGTCTATGAAGGGGATTGTCTAAGCCATGGGAGCCATAGGGATTTTTCCATGTGTCAACCACCCATTTAAACTTCTATTGTGTTAGTTGGGCGAAGTTATTGCTGAGTAGTGGTGGGTGTGGCAAGACTATCAGTCCTTGCCCATGTGCCCACTCCACTAGCAGATTCTTCTTCTTCATGTCGCGTGGGGCAGAAGGAAACACTCTCTCCATGGGGCCATTCTCTCCATTTTTGATTCCATCCTCACGCAGGAGCGGAAGTCTTGCTCATTCTCATGCAGAGATAGGTTCCACTTCCTCATGTGCACCGTTTGGGTTCTCCATTGTGGTCCCTCACGTAGAGAACAAGGGTGTGCCGATTTGGCCATTAGCATTCGGACCGGGGTGGGAATTGTTCCTGCAATTGTGACCAGTGTGTATGTTCTTCTAAGGAATGGTTGAGGGTCTCTTTACTCCTCCATTGTTGACTGTGTAGGTGTGCCGTCGCTTCATTGTGGAGAACGGGATATTGTTTCCCCACATTGGTTGACTGTGTTTGCCCTTACGTTTTGGGGGTCTGCATATGTGTTCCCCCTATCCAGGATGAGAATTGGACCTTTCCACATCCATGTGGGATTTGCTGTGAGTTTGTGTTTTCTCACGTTGCTGCAGTGGTAAAAGCGTGGCTATTGTCTTCCCCTGGTTTTTGGGTTGACTGAGAATCGGTTCCTTTTTTCCATTTCTTTCTGTGTAGTTTTCTTCAGTGATTGCATTGAGTAATTGTGTGCTATGGGCAGTTGGATGTGGGATGGCTGTTGATTTCCACATCTGTTGGCTGAGTTTTCCCCTATTTTGGGACTGTGTAAAGTTGCCATAGATTTCATTGTGATATTGGGGATGTTGTCCTTCCCTTGGTTTTGGTTTGTTGTGGATGCAATCATCTTTTGGGTTGTCGCTGAGTTGTTTTGGCCACGCTAGGGCCAAGAACAACTATGAATCACCTTGTTTGGCTTGAGCTATGTTCACCCTCTTTAGGTTGTCACGCTATCTTTCCTTTGCCTTCTTCATAGAGCTGTGAATGGGTTGTTTTGCTACGGTATGCAGTGGTTGGTCTTTGGACTATGTGGAGTGGGATTGAAGGCTGGGAATGCATGAGAAGACTAGTGTTGAGGCCACCAGCTTGGTATTTATCCTATCCTCTCTCCTTGATGACCTGGTAAAACCCTGTTGTGTGGGTTTGGTTGATTGGAAAACCTTGGCTATGTGTAAGCTTGCATTGACCCTTAGTCCTTGAGGAATCATGCCCAGCTCAGGGGTGGTAGTGTTGCTGAGAGATTGATGAGCATGCTATCCTATGGTTGGGTGGAACGTTGCAGCGACGTAGCTGGTTACAGGGCTAGTTCTTCATCAAAAGATAAGTACTCCTGAATGTTCCATCTCTGCAATTATATTTATTGTCTCATGAGAAATGATAATCATGTTAAATGCTAGAATTTATATATTTTCTTCTGTTGAATGTATGATGGATTATGCATCTTTGTATGTATTATGTTAAGCTTTTATTTCAGCATTGATGACTATTCATGTTCATGGGGCTGTTTGCCCATTTGTGTGGTGTTAGTAGCGTCCTCTTTCCCGGTCGGAGGGTCGAGGACGTTACAGAGGCTCTGTAGGAAATTCCATATCCTTCAATAATTTCTCAATCATCTGAAAAGTAGTTATCGACACACCAAGCCACGGATTTCGGGAAACTTGGGGTTTGGTCAGTAGCCAAAAAATGGAAGTAAGACTGGTGAATGTTATATAAATCGGTTCCTTTTTCTCTGAGTAGTATAATTTTCTCCTTGACCTCACTAATGGGTCCATTCAGCAGAAACGTATCAAATACCTCAACATCCCTATGCTCAAAGGCTTCTTCTATTTTCTGATATCCAGTGTACTGAAATTCCATACTTTCAAGTTGAGTCATTTTAAAGTTTAGGAGGGGAAAAAAGGACCACCTAGTGATTTTGATAGGTGGACGAACAACAGCGTATGAGTTGGTTGCTCCTGCACTGTTCTGGCTCTCACTTTCCGATGTTGTAGAATAAAATAATGCAGCAAATTCACATGCGCGACACTCGTTATACTCTTTTAATACCCTTATCTATCGTGCGTATTTATCTCAGAAAACAATTTATGGTCGTAGATCTAAACCATTATTAATCTTTATCCATCAAAGGATAAAACATTTCTTGAGTGATTGATCTTTCTAAGACGAAATCAACGGCGTTGGTTTTACCCACCTTGATCTCCATTTTGTAATGGTTTTCTATTTATCTACCCCTACATCTTTAAAATGTGAAACAAATCATGATCATAGATATTTTCTCTAAGAGATCTCAACTGTCCAAAGATGCAGCATTTACCCTGTTTCCTAATCCATCAGCTTGCTAAAACATGTTCACTTTCTCATCACAAAATAGATCAGTGGTGTTGATCAATTCCTCACCAGATCTCCCTCATCAAAAGGAGTGGCGTGTAGTAACATTTCACAAACCCAAATTGTCTTATCTCTTGCGTATGTTTGAGCAACAAAATACTTCTCCTTGGTAGGTATTCCCCATATAGAATCCCAAACTTAAAATGTGTGGTCCCTACCAGTATTTTGTAGCCTCGACAGGATTTATCTCTCGTGCACATTGCATCGGAGAAATGCATCTCCACCATAGATCTAGCCTGCTAAGAATTGTTCCTATTGGGATAAGTAGACCCTACAAGATTTCATGGCATTGACACCCATTATCCTTCATGCATGTGGGATTCACGAAATCTGCATCCATCGTTTCTCTTGGACACCATTCAATTTTGGCCATTTAATTTTGGAATGCTTAACAGATTTCACATACCTCCACAGTCCATGTTTCAACGAATCTTTCCCCAGTGAAATCTAAATTATCCGTTGATCATCAGTACCTATTTATCTGACAATTTATCTTACTCGACATTTAATCTCATTCCACTAGAGTACATCTTCCATAAATACCACGCTTCTTTCCTTGGAAAAATCTCTATCAACTGTCGATTTTCTTTGCCATGGATCTACGCCATTCATTCGTGCCGCTAGATAGCTATGAGTGGAATTCCATATCTGAACCCAAATGTGGGGTTATAATTCTAGGTTTCTTTTATATTTGTTGATTCCACACCATGGGATGATCCATTTTGCATTCAAACTTAGGATAAGCCTCCCAAGCAACCTTAAAAACATAATACATGATTTTTTTCCCGATACACCGTCATTTTTAGTGGTTTAAACCTTTGCAGGGGAATTAGTGCAGTTTCTCATGTGGAAATATCCAAAATTTATCACAAGTTCTAACAAATGTCTCTTAGCAACTTGATTGGTTAGCTACATTCCACTGACCCTGAGCATAAATATTTCTGGAAGAAGACTCCATGTGCGACATGTAATCTTCCACCCAATCCATATGTGGATGAGTGGTATCAAATGGAAGAAATGTGTGCCTATGATTCTTCTCCATAGATGAGTCTTCCACATCTAGAGAAATATTATGATCCATCAAGATCCATGGAAGTAGTGCATGACTCTAATTTCTTAACTCCCTGCCATCAAGTCCACTCAATGGGTACAAGTTAATGAAGGAGGAATGAAATAATTTAATAGGATTCCTCTGTTGTTGCTGGGAAGGGAATGGTGCATTTATCAATTTATAATGAACACATGTGGGATCCTCCAACTCATCATGTACCACCAACAAGGAAAAATCCCTTTACTCATTTACCATCCTCATGTTCCATGGTAGTAATAGGAAGTGCATAGGATGAAAAATTATGAACGAAATCAAAGTTTATGCAATATTCATCCACCAAGAATGTGCATGGATCCTTGTATCCCTTGATTGGTCCATCATATGTATAATCTTTTACCTCTTCCAAAATTATACAATTCTCACTGAGTGGTAGCTCCAAATGTCTCTAAAATAGTGCAACTGTTTGATATTTACTATGTTTGTTCTCCAATTCACAAACACATGAAAATAAAAATGCACCTCATGTGCATGTGTAGTGGAGGTATCGAATGGCTGCAAATAAATATTTTTCGATGCTCACATGTAAAGACAATGTTATTTATAAAAAATAAGAATCATTTACCTCCGAAATTATTCATTTCAATGATGTCTCTAGAGAATAATACACCACCCATGATGGCAATTCATGAGGTTTCCCCTTCAAGGTATGCATGTTAAATAACCCTCTACCGATGCAAGAAATTCTTGTGCATCCTTGATCCTCCATTTTAGTGAATGGATAATCAATTTTTCTTGTTGATTCAATTGGCATATGCTAAAATATATTTCCCATATCTAAGAACCCTTCATCCTTCCTCTCAATCTGAATAAGTGCTTGGAAAACATTTTCTTCATCATAGTTTTTCACAAGCATTTGCAAATATGAACCTTCCCCATGTTTTTACTCCACATGAGGTTCCAACAACACATCCAAATTACCTCCTACCATGTGCACATGATCATTTTTCATGCAATATGGAGGGATCAGTACATTCAACTCCTTTCAAATTTGATTAATATACACATTGACTCTTGAAGAGATTCTTGGGTTGTCTTCATGGAATCATATGTAGCCTCCCATTTGCTATAAATCCTTTCAGACTCCTCTGCTTCCTTCTTGAATTCATAATGATAAATTTTAGCCACTGTGAGGAGATGATCTATGTCAGATAGTAATTTCATGTAACTCTCCTTCATCTTGACCATTCCTTCTTTAAGTTGTATGAACTCTTCCAGAAAGGATTCTCCTTCCAACTCTCCTCCAAAATCATTTCAACAACATATTTCCACCAAGGCATTGGTGACAACAAAGTTTTTCATGGTTGTCATAAGATTCTATATATCCTTCTTTAGTGTTCCACCACAAAGAATATCCTCCACTACTATTTCTCCTTCCAATCGATGACACATAATTTCCTCTTGCTTGTATCATGGATCCACAACACAAATCTCATTCTCAACATATCGATTAGATTTAGAATATTTTGCAAAATCACTTCCATGATGTGAATTGGAGGGTATCTCTGAAGGTTGCAAGGAAATATGATATTTTCACAAATGATAAAATACATCATACCTTGCCATTTCATCTTCATAATCTTCATGTAGGGACATTATGGCAGCTTTCTCTTCGACCAAATTCTGGGGTTCACAGCCAAATGGTGTGGTCTTGTCTCCTTCTTCATTATGAGTCTAAAGAGGTGACTATAAATCTGATTTATAATATTCTAATTTGGTTATGATAAAAAATATGTCTCACCACCCTCACATGAAACACCATCCTTAGCAATGATCTGGAAATCACCCATAAAGAAGATGGAAGCGCATTCAACTTGACTTTCTTCTCCCATGCAGTCACCTTGCAATGAGTTGCACTCCACCTCATCAATCTCTTCCTCTAATTCATTTCTATTCTCTTATAGGAAACTTGAGACTTCTCTATCTTGAATGGTTCTTATTTCACAACATTTAGAATCTCTATTTGAATAAAAACAAAACAATATGGTTATGCTTGAACATGTAGATGGCTTTAATGAATATGCAATTTTGGTTCCTTCTTCTTCCTTTTTAACCAAAGAGGCGGAACACATTGGTTCCTTTGGATGGTTTTCTTCCATTGAATGAATACTCATAAAAATTATGAATCCAAAATCCATACTTGAAATAAACACAATCCTTGAAATTCATGATTGCACAAATATCCTTCCCCAATGCTAGATACTCCTCATTGCAGCGAGGCATGTTTCAAATGATTCTATCACCTTGGTGAAGTCTTCGTTAACCATTGAAGTTTTATAGCTTATATCTTATCTATATGATGGATAATAGAATTAATCATCCTCAAATATTGGTAGGTCATCATCAACATAGAGGGTTTCTTTTCATATTGTCCAAAGTTTTATTCTATCACTTGTAGGAGCCTAACTGACTTCGACTTGAATTAGTGATTTGCAATATGTCTTCACTAAGAGATTACTTATAGGGGAGTGGAGGAAAGTGATTTTATTCCACTTTAATGAACCTAAGGAATCAATAATATTCACTAAATTTATATGATAAAACTTCAGACAAGTAGTTGACACGTGGGGAAATTTACCAAGTAAAAATAGAAATTGCATGGGGTTTTGAAAGAGAACCAAAATACATTTTAGGAGACTGAATTTTCAGATCCATAATCACCTGAATTTTGGGCCATTTTAGTGTTTGAGCATCGTCTAGGATGAATTCTACTACCAGGATTCTTGGAGTCCCAACCGGTGCAAATGTGATCTTAACAATCATTTCCAGGAAACCATATGATAAGGAAGGATTATGAAGGTTATAATTATATTTTTAGGAATATAATACCAATTTATTCAGGTCTAAAATAGTTATGTATAGCCACAAGAAAATTTAAGGGTCGCACTATGAAAACTAGTTACCGGGATTCCACAACCAATCAAATTTCAGTGGTTTCCAAATGAATTCAAAGAGACACTAAAATTTTGTTTTAAATAGGGGATGTCATAATTATAGAATTAAATAATGTTAATAACATAAATTAAAAGGAATGGAATCTTTTAGATACATAAACGATTAATAAGAAACTCGATCAAAACATATCAAATTGTTATGAAATTTGAAAATATGGTAAATAATAATAGAACAGGGTCACGAGGGTCAAAACACTTCTCATAAGAAGCTCAAAGGTAACCTCTCATAGCAAAAATCCAAAAATATGGCATCTGGAGCTAGGAAACCAAAGGGAATCAATGCTTGAACCTCCCAAACTCTGTGAGTGACCTAGGAGTGGTGTGAAAATGATATTAAACAATATAATAGAAATCATAACATTACAAATATAATATTTGGGTTGAATTTCCCATTACATTACTCCAAAAATGCCAATACTACATATAATTGAGAGGAGAGAAGAAGAATAAATATCACTGATAGGAGGCGTCCAAGATCTTCAAGATGATATGATATTGGAATGAAAGAGACATCAACACCCACAAACAACCTTATTCAATGGATTAAATGAATTGAGATATCAAAACAATTGAATCATTGGCTAAGGGGCACACCACCTAAAGCTCCAGTTTAGGCACAACACTCAACTATTGAGAGCAGATATGAAACTCGAAAACACAAAAGATAAAACGGTTGTGAGATGGGTGTGCTTTCATTTTTTTATAATATAATTAGGATTAAATATTAAATTTGGTACAATGCATGGCCCACTTTACTTGTCCAATGCGCCATAATGAATGCATGAGAAAACCTGCTTGTTTTCTTGCTTTTTCTCTCACATGGCTTTTTCTCCCTTTCAAAAATGTTCCTTGTAAGAGTTATGTGCTTTTAGGATGAATTGATTTTATCCACTTTAGAAATTTCTCCCTTCCTTATTTTATGTTGAATTTCATTTTCTCTATTTTACAAACTGCATCTCCAAAAGTTTCCTTATTTTTGACCCTAACATATTTTTCTGCAATTTCATCCTTTACCCTACCTTTTCTCTTATTACTGGATTTGTAGGATCCATATTTTTGGCTTGAGTGCTTTTGTCATTTTATTGATTTGCTTGTTTATTTACATTTATGCATGCCAACGTATGGCCCACTTGGACCCGTGCGCCCTCCTTGTCACATAGGCATAACTTAATGACAAAATTTATTAAAATAACATAATAATTAATAAGATTAGAACTTGCATATAGTCTAGTTGCACATAAATTTTTATTTATTTACAAAATACCCTCTGTAGGGTAGAAACACTAGGGTTTTAGGACATAAAACATCATGGTCACTTGGGACATACATTACACATTAAATTTAGAGTGTATAATATTACATCTAATAATTATATTATATTAGTATTGTATATTATATAGTATATTAATATATTAAATATGTAGTATATAAATAGATTAACATTATATAATATATTAAGTACATTTAGCAAATAGTTGTGTATCTGAAGGTTCTTTGTCCCACAAACAAGGAGGTTTCATACACAAACTTGGTGTCTCTCTTTGCAATAACCTTAAAAATAGACGATAATGATAATGATACTAATATATTAAAATTATAATGTAATAATATATCAATTATATAATATATATGCTAGCATATTCTATATTTCCTAAATATTGGTATTTTTTTGGAATGGAGGGACCCGAGGGGACTTTAGAACTTTTTTGAACTCAGGTGCGAAGAGAACCATGATAAATGGATGCACATGGAGAATTAATGAAGTTTGTGAAATTGACAATTTTTAGCTAACATGACTCAAAATACAAGAACTTATCGAAACTTTAATAGACTACAAAGAGGGCCAAACAAAAATGGTTTTGTTGAGACAAAATACGAATGTGACCAATACGATGAATCAAACACAAAGAAACCAACTTCATGATATGATGTGTGAGAGGAGAACCATGATGAATGGATGCATATGGAAATTTAATGGAGGTTGTGAAATTGACAATTTTTAGTTAACATGACAAAAGATACATGAACTTGCTGAAACTTAGTTAACATCCATTCTCGATCAACTATGCAAAATAAACCCTTACTAGACCTAGCTTTCTAGCATTTTGAGTAGTATATTTTTACAACCAACACCAATCCATATTAACCTTGAATCCAATAACCACTAAAAAACAAAATCCTTAAAAAAGAAATCATTTTATAATTTAACATTATCTATCTTTTGATAATTTAAGATTATCTATGTTGTCACATTTATCAGTACTAGTATATACCAAGCATAAATCCATAAATCTTATCATTTATCTCTTCAATCCAAAAAACAAAACCCCATGAGCCAAATTATTTATCTCTTTAATCCACAAAAAAATATTTGATTATTGCTATTCTGTGTGTGAGCAATTTTTACCGAACTCAATCCCATTTACCTTATCATCTATCTCTTCAAACCATCAAATACAACCCCATTTACCTTATCATTTATCTTTTCAAACCATCAAATACAACCCCATTTACCTTATCATCTATCTCTTCAAAACACCAAACAAAACTCGTTAACCTTGTCATCTATCTCCTCAACACACTAAACAAAACCCCATCAACCTCGCAATTTATACCCACACACAACCCCATTAACCTTATCATTTATCTCTTCAACCCACCAAACAAAAACCATAAACCTTATCATCAATCACTTCAACCCACCAAAAAAAACCCCATCAACCTCGCTATTGATCTCTTCAATCAATTGAGGATCCTTGTTTATTGCTATTCTATTTGTGAGCAATTTCCCATTAATTTGTTTTTTTGTTTTTTTATACTTTTCTCATTGTTCTCCTTGGATTCTTCTCCTAACCTTCACCTACCTAAAATGATGCTTAACAAATGAAAATAACCATAAATTGCAGTATAATCCCCTAGCATTCAACATTCAACCTTTAACGTTTAGGTTGCTCATTAAATTAAGTCAGATTGGTCCAATACATAATAGGCAATGGGATGTAGAAATGCCATTTGTTTTTTCAGGTATATAATAGTTTAAAAAGGTTGTTCATTTTCTCAAGTTCATCTAATCTGATAGGGCTCTTCGGATAGGGATTTTTTTAGTGCGGCTGTATTCACCCTTGGATCTCAATCAACATTATTTTTTAGTTTTTGCTGGCCTTGACGAATCCCTCGACCATAATGGAGTGAATTTCTTCCTTCTATGATAGACAAGAACTTGTTAGATCTCTAGCTTCCAGCGACCCCCAGGTGATTGAAGAAAACAGAAGGAGCAATGATATTAGTGAAGGGAACAATAATGGTGAAGGGAACATCAATATTAATAGTGACAACACGTAGCAAGCAATGAGAAGGGGATGTCCGTGTGGGTCCAAAAACAAACATAAATACAACCCTCTAGTCGACCAAGATACCCATGCAGATGCAATGTTACCTCATGTTGTACTAGTTGAACCTAGTGCTGATATAGTTCAGAAGCTACATCAATTTTGCTAAAGGCTTGGGGTAGTCAAAATCAACATGATGAGTGCTACACAGATGGTGGCTAATGTGACCATCTCTAGGATTGACTCAGCAGTGACATACTTCACTGGCATATTTCAGATCCTCTCACTCTCTGGCTCTTATCTCCCACATTTCTATTCTCTAACTCTTGTTGCTTCTTATAATGAGCAGGTCATTTTAGGAACGGTTGAAGGTGTTCTTGTTGCAATCGATACTATTCATATTATTGTTGGATCCTGCAACAATCCATCTTTACACATAGTTCATCTCACCTCTCCTGATGGGGAAGGCAATGACAATGCAGGGCTCCCTTGTGCTCCATTCTCTAGGGCCACTAGGTACACAACATCTTTGGATTTTTCTCTGTACAATGCATCGTCTAGTGGAAATGCAGTTCATCCTGGATCTTCATTCTCTGAAGCCAATGGGTTGACACCATCTTTGGATTGTTCTACGTACAATGTCAAAACTAATATAGTAACTGATGTTTCGATTCTAATGTCAAAACTGATATAGCTCTAACTTATATTTAATTTTTGATACTATTCATATTATTGTTTGATACTTATATTTAATTTTTTATGCTGTTCATATTATTGTTCACTGATACTATTCATATTATTGTTGGATCCTGCAATGATCCATATTTTTTTATGCCTCTCATATTATTGTTCATATTTAGCTTTTGATAACTGATACTATTCAAATTATTGTTGGATCCTGCAGTGATCCATCTTTGCACATAGCTCATCTAACCTCTCCTGGTGGTGAAGGCAATGGCAATGCAGGACTCCCTTCTATTCCTTTCTCTGGGGCCATTGGGTACATGCCATATTTGGATTCTTCTATGTATAATGCATCGCCCAATGTCAATGCATTTCATACTAGTCCTCCATTCTCTGAAGCCATTGGGTACACACCATATTTGCATTCTTCTGTGTAAAATGTCAAAACTGATATAGTTGTAACTGATGTTTCGATTCTAATGTCGAAACTGATATAGCTATAACTTATATTTTATTTTTTGATACTTTTCATATTATTGTTGGATACTTATATTTAATTTTTGATGTTGTTCATATTTAATTGATAACTCATACTATTCATATTATTGTTGGATCCTGCAACGATCCATCTTTGCACATAGCTCATCTGACCTCTCCTGGTGGGGAAGGAAATGGAAATGCAGGGCTACCTTCTTCTCCATTCTCTAGGGCCACTGGGTAGACGCCATATTTGGATCCTTCAGTGTACAATGCATTTCCCAATGGCAATGAAGTTCATCTTGGTCCTCCATTATCTGAATCCATTGGGTACACACCATCATTGGATTCTTCTACCAACGCATACCAGATGTTAGCCAAGACCAAGCCGACTAACCTTGAATTTACTGCTCAGTTAATATTAAAAATTCAATTTTCACTTTTTCACACTAACCTATTTTTGTTTTTCACTTGTCGGGTGAAACTTGTCTATCTCCCGACTAGACAAGTCTATCAACTTTGGTTGGAATTTCTACCCGATTGATTTACTTCGACTTACTTGTCAGTTGTACTGACTGATTTTACCTCGATCACTTGTCACTTTGAAGTTGGCTGAATTCGACCTCTAAGTCAGCTCACCTCTTCTACCACTCATGTTGGTTGACCTCTTCGATCTCTCAAGTCAGTTTACTCAACCAACCTTTCAAGTTGGCTTACTCAACCGACCTTGTCGGTTCACTTTGGTCAAAATTTACGGAGTATTTCTCTTAGTCTAAGAGACTTAAGAAATTACAAATGCTTTTCACCTGTGAGTAAGATGAAGTAAAATAGACACATTAACAAATCCAAATAACTTATAAAGCATATGCCCAAATATGTACGATGACTTGAGTTGACCAATGTCCTGTCAAACCTTGGAACTTTCACGCGGTGAGAAATTTATGGGTTCTTGTTATTTCACTCAACTGTAATGGTAAAATACATTTACACAAGTAAATCTGGAAATATTGTGCAGCCAAACAACCATAAACTATTTCATATATATAAATTTTGCAGAAATAACAAAGTATTACAAACTTTTCATTCTAGATTTGTTGGTCTAGAGTTGTCATCTTAGACTTGTCAGTCCAGAATTGTCTGCTCATTGACCGATCCTTTTATAGAGCTTCAACTCTTCAACTGAATCACATACACATACATAGAAGCTTGAGCTTCAACTTCACTTTTCTCACCCTGAGTTCCTCTATCTCTCTATTGTGTCTATAGACTAATTTACAAATTTCTTCTTCTATTATAGGCAACCTGAAAATTGATTCTACATGGGTCCACTGACTCACCATTAAAGACTGTAATAACTATCTTCCTAACAAATTAGCTTCAGAAATAAATTCGACTGGTTTAAATTGCCTAATCGTGGACTCTTCCCTCTTGTCAGATTGATCAACAAGATCTTGACTGATACAGACTCTAACAGAGTCAGCTAAGAGTTAGGTATAGATATGCGAGTAATTACTATTTCCAACACCAAAATCATCCTGATGTGGCATGGTTGGCTAATGCTCGTGCTCCTGGAAGATTCTAATAGTTGGTGTTTCGATTCCAGATGAATAGTTAACATAGTGAAATTATTATGTGATAGTCAGTTAGATATTATCTTAGATTTTGGACTTGCAGTGTGAGCGGATTAATAAGATACATGGTGTTTAGATTCTAGTTTGAATAGTAAACATAGTGAAATTATTATCTAATATTCATTTAGATATTATCTTCGATTTTGGATTTGTTTGAGTGGATCAACAAGATACATGGTATTTTGATTCTAGTTTAA
This sequence comes from Pseudotsuga menziesii, assembly GCA_001517045.1. Classification (NCBI taxonomy): domain Eukaryota; kingdom Viridiplantae; phylum Streptophyta; class Pinopsida; order Pinales; family Pinaceae; genus Pseudotsuga; species Pseudotsuga menziesii. Next base: position 67,583 of record LPNX010601790.1, on the reverse strand, counting down.
ATAGTTAACATAGTGAAATTATTATGCGATAGTCATTTAGATATTATCTTAGATTTTAGATTTTGGACTTGTTTGAGCTTATCAACAAGATATAGGTGGATTCATTTTATGGTAGTCTTATCTTGTTATGTTTAAATGTATCTTGATTTTCTTAAATGAATTTTAATTTGTTTTTGTCTTTTTATATCAAAAAATGGCTAAAAAAAACTTTATAGAAGTAACTCATGAGGTTTCCCCTTCAAGGTATGCATGTTAAATAACCCTTTATCGATGCAAGAAATTATTGTGCATCCTTGATCCTCCATTTTAGTGATATATTTACCAACATAATCCATGAATGGATAATCAATTTTTCTTGTTGATTCAATTGGCATATGCTAAAATATATTTTCCATATCTAAGAACCCTTCATCCTTCCTCTCAATTTGAATAAGTGCTTGGAAAACATTTTCTTCATCATAGTTTTCACAAGAATATGCAAATATGAACCTTCCCCATGTTTTTAATCCACATGACGTTCCTACAGCACATCAAAATTACCTCCTACCATGTGCACATGATCATTTTTCAAATTTGATCAATATACAAATTGACTCTTGAAGAGATTCTTGGGTTCTCTTCACGGAATGATATGTAGCCTCCCATTTTCTATGGATCCTTTCAGACTCCTCTAATTCCTTCTTGAATGCATAACGATAAATTTTAGCCACTGTGAGGATATGATCTATGTCAGATAGTAATTTCATGCAGCTCTCCTTCATCTTGACCATTCCTTCTTTAAGTTCTATGAACTCTTCCAGAAAGGATTCTCCTTCCAACTCTCCTCGAAAATATTTTCAACAACATATTTCAACCAAGGCATTGGTGTCAACAAAGTTTTTCATGGTTTTCATAAGATTCTATAAATCCTCCTTTAGTGTTCCACTACAAAGAATATGCTCCACTAGTGTTTCTCCTTCCAATGCATGAGAAATAATTCCATCCTGCTTGTATCATGCATCCACAACACAAATCGCATTCTCAACATATCGATTAGCTTTAGAATATTTTGCAAAATCATTTCCATGATGCTAATTGGAGGGTATCTTTGAAGGTTGCAATGAAATGTGATATTTTCACAAATTATAAAATACATCATAGCTTGGCATTTCATCCTCGTAATCTTCATGTAACTACATCATGGTGGCTTTCTGTTCCACCAAATTCTGGGGTTCACACCCAAATGGTGTGGCCTTGTCTCCTTCTTCATTATGAGACTCAAGAGGTGACTATAAATCTGATTTATAATATTCTTTTGGTTATGATAAAAAGGATGCCTCACCACCCTCACATGAACCAACATCCTTAGCCACGATCTGGAAATCACCCATAAAGAAGATGTAAGCACATTCAACTTGACTTTCTTCTCCAATGCAGTCACCTTGCAATGAATTGCACTCCACCTAATGAATCTCTGCCTCTAATTCATTTCTATTCTCTTCTAGGAAACTTGAGACTTATTTTTCTTGCATGGTTCTCATTTCACAACATTTAGAATCTCTATTTGAATAAAAACAAAACAATATGATTATGCTTGAACATGTAGATGGCTTTAATGAATATGCAATTTTGGTTCCTTCTTCTTCCTTTTTAACCAAAGAGGTGGAACACATTGGTTCTTCCAGATGGTTTTCTTCCATTGAATGAATACTCATCAAAATTATGAATCCAAAATCCATACTTGAAATAAACATAATCCTTGAAATTCATGATTGCACAAATATCCTTCCCCAATGCTAGATACTCCTCGTTGCAGCGAGGCATGTTTCAAAGGATTCTCTCACCTTGGTGAAGTATTTGTTAACCATTGAAGTTTTAGATCCTATATTTCATCTATACGTTGAATAATAGAATTAATCATCCTCAAATCTTGGCAAATCATCATCAACATAGAGGGTTTCTTCTTCATATTGTTCAAAGTCTTATTCTATCACTTGTAGGAGCCTCACCGACTTTGACTTGAATTAGTGATTTGAAATATGTCTTCACTAAGAGACTAGTTACAGGGGAGTGGAGGAAAGTGATTTTATACCACTTTAATGAACCTAAGGAATCAATAAGATTCACTAACTTTCAATGATAAAACTTCAGACAAGTAGTTCACACGTGGGAAAATTTACCACGTAAAAAAAGAAATTGCACTAGGGTTTGAAAGAGAACCAAAATACAAGTTAGGAGACTGAATTTTAAGTTCTCTAATCACCTGAATGTTAGGCCATTTTAGGTTTTGAGCATCGTCTAGGATGAATTCTACTACCAGGATTTTAGGAGTCCCAACCGATGCAAACATGATCTTAACAATCCTTTTCAGGAAACCATAGGATAAGGAAGGATTATGAAGGTTATAATTATATTTTTAGGAATATAATAACAATTTATTCAAGTCCAAATTATTTATGTATAGGAACAATAAAATTTAAGGGTCGCACTATGAAAACTAGTTACCGGGATTACACAACTAGTCAAATTTCAGTGGTTTCCAAATGGATTAAAAGAGACACTAAACTTTTGTTTTAAATAGGGGATGCCATAAATATATAATTAAATAATATTAATAACATAAAATAAAAGGAATGCAATTTTTTAGATACATAAATTTCTTTGAACTAGAAAACTAGTCATTTTAGACATGAAATCTAGGTAAGGTGTAAACGATTAATTAGAAACTTGATCAAAACCTATCAGATTGTTATGAAAATTGAAAATATAGTAATTAATAATAGAACAGGGCCACTAGGGTCAAAATAATTCTCATAAGAAGCTCATAGGTAACCTCTCATACCAAAACTCCAAAAATATGGCATATGGAGCTAGGAAACCAAAGGGAATCAATAATTGAACCTCCCAAACTCTGTGAGTGATATAGGAGTGGTGTGAAACTGATATTAAACAATATAATAGACATAATAACATTACAAATATAATATTTGGGTGGAATTTCCCATTACATTACTCCAAAACTGCCAATACTACATAGAATTGAGAGGAGAGAAGAAGAATAAATATCACTGATAGGAGGCGTCCAAGCTCTTCAAGATGATATGATAATGGAATTAAAGAGACATAAACACCCACAAAAAACCTTATTCAATGGATTAAATGAATTGAGATATCAAAACACCTGAATCATTGGCTAAGGGGCACACCACCTAAAGCTCCAGTTGAGGCACAACACTCAACTATTGAGAGCAGATATGAAACTCCAAAACACAAATGATAAAAAGGTTGTGAAATGGGTGTGCTTTCATTGTTTTATAATATAAATATGATTCAATTTTAAATTGGGTACAATTATTGTCCCACTTTACTTGTCCAATGCACCATAATGAATGCATAAGGAAACCTGCTTGTTTTCTTGCTTTTTCGCTCACATGCCTTTTTCTCCCTTTCGAAACTATTCCTTCCAAGAGTTATATGATTTTAGGATGAATTTATTTTATCCACTTTATAAATTTCTCCCTTCCTTATTTTAGGTTGAATTGTGTTTTCTCTGTTTTACAAACTACATCTCCAAAAGTTTCCTTATTTTTGACCCTAGCTTTTCTCTGTAGTTTCCTCCTTTACCCTAGCTTTCTCTTATTACTGAATTTGCACGATCCATATTTTTGGCTTGAGTGCTTTTGTTGTTTTCTTGATTTGCTTGATTATTTCCATTTATGCATGCCAACGCATGGTCCACTTGGACCCGTTCCCCTCCTTGTCACATAGGCATAACTTAATCACAAAATTTATTAAAATAACATAATAATTAATAAAATTAGAACTTGCATATAGTCTAGTTGCACATAAATGTTTATTTATTTACAAAATACCCTTTGTAGGCTAGAAACACTAGGGTTTTAGGACATAAAACATCATGGTCACTTGGGATGGACATTACACATTAAATTTAGAGTGTATAATATTACATCTAACAATTATATTATATTAGTATTGTATATTATATAGTATATTAATATATTAAATATGTAGTATATAAATAGATTAATATTATATAGTATATTAAGTACATTTAGCAAATAGTTGTGTATATGAAGGTTCTGTGTCCCACAAACAAGGAGGTTTCATACACAAACTTGGTGTCTCTCTTTGCAATAACCTTAAAAATGGACGATAATGATAATGATACTAATATATTAAAATTATAATGTAATAATATATTAACTATATAATATATATGCTAGCATATTGTATATTTCCTAAATATTGGTATTTTTTTGGAATGGAGGGACTTGAGGGGACTTTAGAACTTTTTGAACTCAGGTGCAAAGAGAACCATGACAAATGGATGCACATGGAGAATTAATGAAGTTTGTGAAATTGACAATTTTTAGCTAACATGACTCAAAATACATGAACTTATCGAATCTTTAATAGACTAACAAGAGGGGAAAACTATAATGGTTTTGTTGAGACAAAATATGAACGTGACCAATATGATGAACCAAACAGAAAGAAACCAACTTCATGATAGGATATGTGAGAGGAGAACCATGACAAATGGATGCATATGGGAATTTAATTGAGGTTGAGAAATTGACAATTTTTAGTTAACATGACAAAAAATACATGAACTTGCTGAAACTTAGTTAACATCCATTCTTGATCAACTATGCAAAATAAACCCTTATAAGACCTAGCTTGCTAGCATTTTGAGTAGTAGATTTTTACAACCAACACAAATCCATATTAACTTTGAATCCAATAACCACTAAAAAAGAAAATCCTTAAAATATAAATCTTTTTATAATTTAACATTATCTATCTTTTGATAATTTAAGATTATCTATGTTGTCACATTTATCACTATTAGTATCTACCAAGCATAACTCCATAAAACTTATCATTTATCTCTTCAATCCAAAAAACAAAACCCCATGAGCCAAATTATTTATCTCTTTAATCCACAAAAAATATTTGATTATTGCTATTCTATGTGTGAGCAATTTTTACTGAACTCAACCCCATTTACCTTATCATCTATCTCTTCAACCCATCAAACACAACCCCATTTACCTTATCATCTATCTATTTAACCCACCAAACAAAACTCATTAACCTTATCATCTATCTCTTCAACAGACTAAACAAAACCCCATCAACCTCCCAATTTATACCCACACACAACCCCATTAACCTTATCATTTATCTCTTCAACCCACCAAACAAAACCATAAACCTTATCATGAATCACTTCAACCCACCAAACAAAACCCCATCAACCTTGATATTTATCTCTTCAATCAATTGAGGATCCTTGTTTATTACTATTCTATTTGTGAGCAATTTCCCATTATTTTTTTTTTTGTTTTTTTATACTTTTCTCATTGTTCTCCTTGGATTATTCTCCTAACCTTCACCTACCTAAAATGATGCTTAACAAATGAAAACAACCATAAATTGCGGTATAATCTCCCATCATTCAACTCCTTCACTTACCCGAAATGATGCTTAACAAATGAAAACAACCATAAATTGTGGTATAATCCCCCGGTATTCAACATTCAACCTTTAACGTTTAGTTTGGTCATTAAATTAAGTCGACTCGGTGAAATACAAAATAGGAAATGGGATGTAGAAAGGCCATTTGTTTTTTCACGTATATAATAGTTTTAAAAGGTCATTTGTTTTCTCAGATTCATCTAATCAGATAGGGGTCTTTGGATAGGGATTTTTTTAGTGCAGCCATAATCACCCCTGGATCTCAATCAACATTATTTTTTTACTTTTTGCTGGCCTTGTCGAATCCCTCGGCTGTAATGGAGGGAAATTATTCATTCTATGATAGACAAGAACTTGTTAGGTCTCTGGCTTTTAGCGACCCCCAGGCGATTCAAGAGAATAGGAGCAACGATATTGGTGAAGGGAACCTCAATGTTAATAGTGACAACACACAGCAAGAAATCAGAAGGGGCCATCCTCATGGGTCCAAAAACAAATGTAAAGACAACCCTCGAGTTGACCAAGATACCCATGTAGATGCAATGTTTCCTCATGTTGTACTAGTTGAACCTAGTGCTGATATAGTTCAGAAGCTACGTCAAGTTTACCAAAGGCTTGGGGTAGTGGGAATCAATGTGATGAGTGATACAGGGATGGTGGCTGATGTGGCCATCTCTAGGGATAACTTAGTGGAGACATACTTCGCTGGAATATTTCAGATACTCTCACTCTCTGGCTCTTATCTCCCACATTTCTATTCTCTAAATTTGGTTGCTTCTTATAACAAGCAGGTCATTTCATGAACGGTTGAAGGTGTTCTTGTAGCAACTGATACTATTCATATTATTGTTGGATCCTGCAACAATCCATCTTTGCACATATTTCGTCTCACCTCTCTTGGTGGGGAAGGCAATGGCAATGCAGGGCTCCCTTGCACTCCATTCTCTGGGTCCACTAGGTACATGACATATTTGGATTTTTCTCTGTACAATGCAGCACCCAGTGGATAGTTATATTCAAGTTTTTATGATGTTCATACTATTGTTCATATTTAATTTTTTATAGCTGATATTGTTCATATTATTGTTGAATCCTACAACGATCCATCTTTTTTTGATGTTGCTCATATTATTGTTCATATTTAATTTTTGATAACTGATACTGTTCATATTATTGTTGGATCCTGCAACAATCCATCTTTGCACATAGCTCGTCTGACCTCTCCTAGTGGTGAAGGTAATGGCAATGGAAGACTCCCTTCTGTTCCATTCTCTGGGGCCACTGGGTACATGCCATATATTGGATTCTTCTGTGTACAATGCATCACCCAATGTCAATGTAGTTCTTCCTGGTCCTCCATTCTCTGAAGCCATTGGGTACACACCATCTTTGTATTATTTTGCGTACAATGTCGAAACTGATATAGTTGTAACTGATGTTTCGATTCTATTGTCAAAACTGATATAACTGTAATCTATATTTTATTTTTTGATACTGTTCATATTATTGTTGGATACTTATATTTAAATTTTGATGATGTTCATATTATTCTTCATATTTAATTAATAACTCATACTGTTCATATTATTGTTGGATCCTGGCGCATCCAACTTTTTTTCATGTTGTTCATATTATTGTTCAAATTTAATTTTTGATAACTGATACTATTCATATTATTGTTGGATCCTGCAGTGATCCATCTTTGCACATAGCTCGTATGACCTCTCCTAGTGGGGAAGGAAATGGAAATACGGGGCTACCTTCTGCTCCATTCTCTGCGGCCACTAGGTATAGGCCATCGTTGGATCCTACTATGTACAATGCATCACCCAATGGCAGTGCAGTTCGGCCTAGTCCTCCATTCTCTGAAGCCATTAGGTACACACCATCATTGGATTATTCTTCCAATGCATACTAGAATCATCCTGATGGGGCATGGTTGGAAAATGCTCATGCTCCTAGAAGATTCTAATAGTTGGTGTTTCAATTCCTAGTGAAATTATTACGTGACTTAGATATTATCCTAAATTTTGGACTTGCAATGTGAGGGGATTAGAACATCATATCCCTCTTAGTTGTCAAATATTCCATTTATAAGGCCCTTATGGTTTTCCAAGCTGGTGCATAATATGGCCCATGATTTGTAGTACCAATATATAATAAATGAATATCCAAAGAGTTATTTTCTAGTTCTACATGTGGGGCATTACTTAAGTGGTGTAGAATAACTATGAATAAAATAAAACACACTTGTTTGGGACAAAAAACCGGTATGGATATGTGTGTGTGTGTGTGTGTGTGCATGTGTGTGCTTGTTGATCACTATCCTAGGTAAAGAAATTGAAATACAAGTAGGTCACAACATAAAGACTATAGGTATGAATAAAGAGACATATTGATTATCAAGCTCCATAAAGGATAACAAATGAGTGCAAATATTGTATGCAAACACTACTCTCTTGTAATTAGACTAACCCATTAAGGTTAATTGAGGTGATGTTAATGCATATTTAATGTACTAGTAATACTATGTGATCTAAGGAGAAATGCTTTAAGAAAAATTTAAGAAAAATAAGAGAGTTGACACAGAGATGAGAAATATGTGTATATTTTACTTCTTCTTATGATTGATGAATTATACAAGCCCTTATAATATGTCTTTTCATAGTTGCACCAAGACTATGAGGTACTCTATTTCCCATAATGGGGAGATGTTATAATGTTAAGTAACACAAGTTAATGAGGTGCTCTCTTTTCATATAAATCATTGTTGAGATAGCTTTAGTATTCCAATACTAATGTAGCAGGTTCAATATTTTCATATTGATGTTGATGAGATGATTGTTAAGATGATTGATGAGATAATTTCAGTATTTCTATACTAGTGATGATGATGTTGTTTCAACATTTTTATGTTCATGATGATGATGTTCCAACATCTCTATGTTGGTAATGCAGATGATGATCTAGCATTTATTGATGATGCTGCTTTTAGCATGAACATGATAATGATGTTGCTGGTGTTGTTTATGTTATAGTATTTACATAGTGATGTTGCATACGATGTTTCAATATTTACATGCTGATGTTATAAATTATGTTTCAATACTTATATATTGATGTTGGAGATGATGTTCCAGTATTCGCAAACTAATGTGGTAGAAGAAGATTCAATATTCACATATTGATATGACATAAGATGATTTAGTATTAACATAATGATGTTGTAGAAGATGATCTATTACACACATAAGATGATTCAGTATCCACATATTGATGTTGTAGTAGATGATCTAGTGCACACAGAAAATGATTTAGCATCCACATACTGATGTTGTAGAAGTTGATCCTGTACACATATAATATGATTCAGTAGCTACGTATTGAGGTTGCTGAAGATGATCCACCTGAGATCGATGATGAAGATGTATGGCGGTGTTCCAAAACTTCGTATGACATATAGAGAATCATCTGTCATATGTACAATTGTGGTAGTAGTTACTACCTTGGTTGAATACCTTCCTAGTTATGCGGGAACAAACTTTTGTGGTGATCTATATTTAGCTCTTCCCGAGGAAGACTAGTGGGGTGATCTTTGTAAGAAAGAAATTTAAATACATGTTTTTATATTTTTATAATTTTATGATTTTTATGTGTGGTATCCAAATATGTTTTCCTACTATGCAGATGTTGGCGGAACAAAGCAAGGAGGTTTTCCTACTATGTAGTATCCCAAGATTAACCCAACATTAATATTTGTATAATAGGGATTCATTTCATGGTAGTCATATCTTTTTTGCTTAAATGCATTTTGATTATGATTTAAATAAGCTTTAGTCAAAGGTAGTTGTATCTTGTTATGCTTAAATGCATTTTGATTAAGATTTAAATAAGCTCCAGTTAAAGGGTGGTTAAAGAAAAGGGTAACAATTTGTTTTTGTTTTTTCATATCTGTTTTTTTAGGTTTATTAAATAGTATTTGTTTTTTGCTTATATTAACTCTAACAATCTGGTATGACATAAAATTTGGAGGATGGAATTAGGAGGATGACATCGTATATGTCGCATTGGTATATAATATGTCGTGTTTTAAATTTAAAATATGTTTCAAGTTGATTTTAATGAATATTCAATGTTACATGAACATCTTCAATGGTTGATGTACATTTTTATTTTTTTGGACTTTGAAAAATACATGTTTTTAAATTTATACATTTGTATTTTATCATTCCTATATTTTTTTTCGTTACGTATTTTTTCCGTATCGAATCGAATTCATATCTGTATTCGTACTCGAATTATGCTACTATGATTATAAGTAGAAACCTAAAGCTTCCTTTGATTTTTCCTTCCATCCATTTACATAAAATGGTGAAGGAAACTCTTATGGATTCATATATAGAAGTAACCGTTGTGATAGAATTTGCAATATTTTTGAAACAATCAGAATCTACAGTGTTAAAACTGAAATGAAATGTTATTTCTTTCTTTTATTTATTTGTTTTGTATTCTTGAAAAAGTGAGGAGTGACATTGTTAAAACTGCAATGCGTGTGGAATTTTTTCTATTCTTTTGATATTTCTTGAATACTGAAACAGAGTGAGATTGTTAAAAATGGAATAAAATGTAGACTTCTTTCTGTTTTTAGGAATTAAAAAATTAGAGTTGGAATTATTTTGTACAATTTCATTTATGTAATGCTGATGAATATTAAAAGATGCGAGATAGATATTAAACACTCTGAATTATTCATATTACATACTTACATGCTAAGAATGTTGGATTTTTGTCTATTTTCTAAATATCAGTCCATACTTGTATTTTTCCATGTTATGTTAATCCCTTATTGATGACACATTACACCACATAGTGTGGCACAATGCCCCATATATTGTGGTTCATTACATATTATGTATGTAGGCTTGGGTATAATAATGGGTTCATTAGTTTTTAGTGTATAACATTATCTCCTTTAGAGCATAATATCATCTTGTATTGTATTGTACATTGTGTAAGGAGGATCCTCCCTAGAAGAGGATAGATATTTATCTCTGTTATTCATATTTTAGGCATGTATTACTGTCTTATTGTCTATTTCTTCTCTTGTTATGCTATATCTGGGATTTCGTTGCATAACATTTGGTATCAGAGCTCTCTCCTCAGGACTAGATTTTGAAAAATGAGTCATTGTGGAACTTTCGCTATAACTTGTTTATGCAAGGAATCAGAGATCAAGGTTACAAATACAATTCCAAAACATGCTAGAATATCTCCAATACAAATTTAAGATCCTCATCGATTACATTTTCAAAGATAATAGTGGAGGAAGAGAGGGAATTTTACTAGTCCTAGAGCTAGTCTAAAACAAGTGCTCTTGGGAAAAAGGTCATATTTGAGGAATACGAAATCCAAACAGAGTGAAACCAATTTCTTATGAAAGAATACGGATGAGGGTATATGTGGTATAAGTTTCAGATGCAGAAACAAAACATTGGACAAGTGTATAACAATACAAGTTCTCTCTTCTAGATAGGACAAAAATAATAAGTTTTGGTATATTTGCAATAATGTCAGTGTTGGCTCATACAAATTAGGTCATACCTGTGACATTGGAAAGCGAACAGATTAAGGTACTATAGGACAAAGTTTCAGCCTCAGAAGAGTCACAATTTAAATTTTACTTCAGTTACAAGCTGGCCCTAAAACAACCTCCCAATCAGTGATTGAAAAAAGTACACCATTTTTCATTTGAATAGATTTTAGTAGAAGGATATATTTTTGGTAAACCATAGGGTGTGATATTGTTAAAAATGTCACTACAAGGAAGTGGAAAGAATCACACTCCACTCAAACCCCATGAGGGTTCATCCCCAACCTACGAGGAAATGAAGACATTTCTTTTAGACTATCGAGGTTGGAAGATATGATTAAAAAAGAAAATGAAAATCGATGACTTTGCTAAATTAGAAAAGAATATGGCTACTAAAGAGGATCTCAAAGGGATGGCTAGTAAACAAGATCTCAAAGGGATGGCTAGTATAGAAGATCTCCAAGACTTGAATGAGTTTATCAAGGATATGAAACATAACTTTGTTTCTTAATTATATACTGAAGGAGAGGATAACAAAGAACAAGATTACTTATTCCAGTCACGTTTAGCGAAAATTAAAAAATAATTGGAGAGTAGGAATTTGGAGTCCTCAAAAGTTGATGATTCACTACAACACAATAGGTTCAATTAAATTCCAAGAAGCTACATTATCCCCAAAATTGACATGCAAAATTTCGATAGAAAGGATCCAATCACGTGGATTTTTCAGATGGAGCAATTCTTTGATCTACACCAAGTTCCCACTATGCAAAAGGTAACTATTGCATCCTTGTATTTAGAAACTGATCAGTTTGTATGGTACTAATGGCTTTGTGATAGTAAAAAGAAGTCTATTATATCTTCATCTATATTCACCAAAGAATTGATTGCACATTATGGGGATATAAATAACAACACCTTCTTCACTCAATTGGTAAATCTCAAGAAATAAGGGTCAGTTACAGATCACATCAAGCAATTTCAATAGCTAAGTCTCAAACTGAAGAATATCTCTAAAGATAATTTGTTAGATTTATTTATTGGAACCTTGAAAGATAACATTCAACACGAGGTGCGTCTCTTTGAACAATCATTGCTAGAGAAGGCTTTCGTGATGGCAAGGAAGGTTGAAAATAAAAATATGGTAATGAATACTAGAAAGGCCTTCTCCAACACATTTAGAGAAAATAATGTTCCTTCTTCTAAGCTACCACAAAAGTTGACACCATAACAACTATATCAAAATAATAGCAAAAGGATTATTCTTTAATTGTGACAACAAGTATAGTAAGGGACATAAGTGTAGTGAGAAGAAATTATTCTACATAGACTGTGAAGAGGAAGAAACAAAAGAAGAGGAAGCATCTGAAGAAGAGGCGACTTCAGAATAAATAGAAGAGGATACTTCAGAAGAAATTACTACCACCATATCTTGTCATGCATTGGATAAAATTAGCACTCCTCAAACTCTCAAGATAGAAGGATATGTAAAAAAGAAGAAGGTAACAGTGTTGATAGATTTTGATAGTACTCATAATTTCATTCACTGTAAAATAGCTAAATTTCTTAATTGCTTTGTTTATCTAGAACCAGAATTTCAAGTAATGATTGTAGATGGAGGAACTATAAATTTCTCAGGGAAATGCTATCCAATGATTGAATAGTCCAATGATTGCTATCCCAATGGGTAATGAGGTGTAGACCCTTCATTGGTGGAAACATCTCTTTTTTATTTATATTCACTTTGCATCTCTGTTAGATATGAGAATAATTTGAAAAAGATTGTACATACATTTGAAAAACATAAGAAGAAAACTACATGCATGTATACCATAGAAACATAAGTTAGAGGATTGGAAAGACCATTTGAAGGAAATTTTATCTAAAGGGCATTATAAAGAAACAACTAAAAAGGCAATTGGGGCATTCTGTAAACAATGTTGATGCCATAATGGATATGCAAAATTCTGCAATATTTAGTGTCCTTCTAACTTCTAAATTAGTGTATAGGTAGTTACAAGCCATATGCAGTTACAATAATCCCATTTACAATCCCTAAATTAGTTTATAGGCAATTACGATACTCCCATCAACTGCAAGTCTGGAATCAATCTCAGCACCATCCTTCATCAAGGCATCACACCTCCCCTCCAATGATAGCGAGAAGTATCACGGAAATGCGATTAGAGTATTTCACATCCTCATCAACATGAGATGCAGTTAGAGTATCTACAATTGATGATGTACTTTTTCAATAATTGCTTTGGTTTGAATTCATATTTTTCATGGTCCTTGAGGGTGAGAGTTTTCTGTTGAGGGCCCACCATTTGTGAAAATAAATAGTTGAACATATTAGTTACCCTTTCAACCAGTTATGGAAGGAGAAATGGTGCTGTAATTACGGAAAACGTGTAATCTAACATCGCGACATCCTCATTTTCCATTGTCATGTCAATACAACATTATTTTGGTGCTGTTGAAAAATATGAGTTTTTTCCTTCCTCACTTGTGGTGGTTGCTATTATCTCCTATACAGCTGAGTATTATGTCATAGTATTCATCGCAATTGTACTCTGTCAAGGATTGTTTTCTTAAAGCACTTGTGAAAAATCCTTGGAAATTTTTTAGCAATGCAGAAATGTATTTTTCTTCCAAAATTCGCTATCGCCATTTTCTACTACTGCTCAATGAAAGCACTCACACTAGATTTTTCATGTACTGTTGGTATTGTTTTGAAAGTAGTCACTCGACATCTCATCTATCAGTTTTGTTTCCCTTTTGACAATGTTCAAGTTAATGAAATGAATGTAAGTAGACAATTTAATTATATTTTGGCTTTCATTAATAAATATTGGTTTTCCATTATATTTTTGAACTCATTGATTTGTAATTACTAATATTGTTATTGATTGTCCTTGGATGCTTCAACTTTAACACAGGGACCTCTGGGAGTGGTAAGTTGAAATAAATCACCTTCCTTATACGATGATGATAAAACATAGGATTATTGTACAGAACACATATGGACTATACCTTGAGAGAGAAGATAAAAAATTTACCCTTCGTCTTGTGGGTAAAATGGTTGTTTCCCACCTTCAATGTACACATCAGCCTTTTGGGTATTTTCTTGTGGGTATTGTGTGTGGGTCTTGTGGGTCTTGTCTATCAAACAAGTTTTCTTATCCCTTGGCTTTAGGAATGTCTCCAGGGAGCACAATATGAGTGCAGACCACTTATACAAGGAAGCACTTGATATGGAGGCTTGTCTTCTCTCCTTCTCAGAACTCTGGGAAGGAGAAATTATTGAGGAAGGCTTGATATAGCTCTTTTAAGAGTTTTTTTTTTCAGTAATTGTGGCATACTCATGTTTTCCCCTTTTCGAGTATTGGATTCTTTATCCTATCCTCTTGTATTATCTAGGGATATATTCTTGTTTGATTCCCCTGGGGTGTGTTTGTTCCACCGAAGAGGCCTCTTGGATAAGATGTGTTGGCTCATTCTATTCTCCCTATGGTAATGCTTTTTCTATCTTTCTTTTGAGATTTTGAATTTTGTGGGTGGAGAGCTGTCGGGTCAAGAGTTGGGTTGACAGCTACTGCATATGCAAATAGATTCTTTTGTTTTTTTTATATATTTTTTGAGGTTGACAGTATTGATCCTTGACCTTGTGGTCTGTATTTGTCTCACTCTACCCTAAATGGGTCATAGCATCAACTGAATGGATATTTAGTTTTGACATTGAGGAATCATGCACATTGTTTCCCATAAGGTGTTCACTTAATTTTTCATGAGTGTTTATGGGTTGGTTTTTAAGTTTTCTGGGAAACTCTAAAGTATTATGTTGTATTTTTCTTAGTTGTAAAATGAAATCTTGGAAATCCATGCCACCTGTGGACAATGAAAGGAAATGAACAACCCATGTACCTCATTTTTGGGCAATTTTGGGCCCTATAAAGGCAAGTTACAACAATAATTAAGCCAATATGGGTATTGTTTTGAACATTATTGGGTGTGTTTCACCTTGTAGCAGCCTCGGCATTCAATTTGGGCCATTTTTGTGGATGTGAGGCAGTCATGGGCACAAGTTAGGACTATCCATGATGTCCTCCTAGAGAAGACAATGACAATATATGAGGTATGGAAAAGCTAAGAGAAAAAATCCTAGTTGCACTAAGTGGAGTATGCACCTCAAGCCGCAAGCCATGAGGCAACAAGCGTAGCTGTTAAAAAATTAGTCCAGTTAGGTGCAGTTGTTTGTGGCCAGAAAGGCCTCAAAATATTAACTGAATCTAGTTTGAATATCATCAAGCTGGGTGTAGAACCTCAATTAGGGATTTTGAGTTTTGTGGGTGGAGAGCTGTTGGGTCGACTGCTGCTGCAAATGCAAATAGATTTTTTTGTTTTTTATATATGTTATGAGGTTGACAGTATTGATCTATGACCCTGTGGTCTGTATTTATCTCACTCTACCCTACAAATACCTATCTCTCTCTCTCTCAGGTATGTCCATTGTTTCATTAGTGACTTGTCTCTTGAGAGACAAAGTGTGATCATATTATAAATCTGAGTATAGAAATTAAGGACGGTCTAAAACACATTGTTTTCTTCTATTTTTCCATTTACAATATTTCACATGTGCTTGACTAATTCTGTTCATACATATCCTAGGTAACTGTAATTGATGGATGTACATAGTGCTGATATGTAGTAATCCTGGATTGGTTTGGAGCAAAATGCGTCATAGCATCAACTGAATTGATATTTATTTTTGACATTGAGGAATCATGCAAAAAAGAGTAAACAAAGCTCTGTAATTGAATCACATATCTTGAATCACATCGAATTGGAGAAGGCTCAATTGGGTCTTGGGCACAGCTACCGTAGAGCCAACATGAAATTCAATGTCAATAGAGTGGATAACATGGTTATACAGGCTATTAGCCTTCTCGACACCTTGGACAAGGACATCAACACATTTTGCATGAGAGTAAGGTATTGCAAGTTTAAACTTAGTATTGTTTTTACTTTTTTTTTGGTTTTATATGAAACAACATTTAAGATAGTTCAGTCATGGTCAATTCTAACAGCTGTCAAGTTGAGCTCAATTTCCCATAAGTGTCTTTTAATTCTTTAGTTAGGACTCATGAAACATATTTATACTGAAAGATAAAATGATTTGTTTATTAACTTAGATTTTTGAATTCTTATCATCCCATGGGATTGTTTATAGCTAGTATTATCTCGTTAACATTTGAAATAAGTATATTCAGTTGAAAAGGAAAACTGCAATTATTTTGGTAAATGAAAAAAAATTAATTAAAGTGCATATTTAAAATATAAGATTCAAAGAGAGAACAACTGTGATGGAAGTTATAAATTGAATCAGTGCTATGTCACAAAATAGTTTACCAGTCATGAACTAGTTCTAATTACCTTTACAACTAATACCCGATGGGTTAGTTTGTGGGGTATCTTTCATCAAATGATAAATATTTGATTACCAATATGTTTTTCTATTTCCATTGATTCACATGGATAGACATTTCAAGTAAGGTTCATTTACATCTCTCCAATGCTTGCCTCACCATCCTTTTTATCTTCATGTAATGCCAACCTCTTAAACATTTAGGAGGGGAAATTATTGGCTAAGCTCAGAAGGCGATTCCATTTTTAGTTGTTCATAAGATAGCTGATACTAACAGATTTATATCTCTGGTTCAATTTCCTTTTAATTCTTGGCACTTGATAAGATATCTGATGATAATGGTTTTATGTCTCTGGTTCAATTTCCTCTTCATACTTGGCACTTACTAACTTTACAATAGTCTGACAAGGTAGTTAAGGCCTTGATTATCCATGTTCTTTTAGTAAGTACTACCTAGATTATATGCTGAAACCATGTGGGGGTAAAATTTTGATAACCGACATTCTGGGACTAGTAATTGTCCAAAAATAGGGTACAGACTAGAGTGTAATGTGTAGTCATGTGCATCTCAATGAGGTAGATCACTTTTGTTATTTTAACCAATTACATAGTTAAACCAAAATTTTCTCTGTATCTCTATTTATGTAAAGAGTGTTCATTTTTTTGGAGGGTTATGTTTGTTTTGCTCTTATTGTAATCCATTCAGTGTAGACATTCATAAAAAGGGTTTATATAATTGTCTCCAGTGATCAGGAATGTATGGTTCTTTTTTTCATCTGGGGCTTTCATAATAGGGACCTAGGAAATTGGAATGGACAAATTTTCAGACATCAACCTTGGCTACTTTGTATATCTGTACACTAGTTTTGGGATGTAATACTTACTGTATTGTTGCCCTAGTTATCTCTTTTAGTTCATTTTGAAACATTCAACATAATATTCTTATTAATATATTTATATTAATTTAGAAAGTTTTCTTTATTGAGCTAAATTGTTTTAAAAAATATTTCACATTTAGATTTTATGATTTTTTATTTTCTATGTCATATTTTTCTAGAACCAAAACTCAAAAGTTCTATGATGTGTTAAATCCTTCACAAAAACACTGGGGACTTTGTTTACCTCCACCAGTGGTAGAGGTTTCCTTGCTTGGATCAGCTTCTTCAAGTAAATTGAGCAAATCATTGGCTCCTGTAAGTGACCTTAGGATTTTAGTATATTGTACTTCCGTCCAATTATGTTTAGAATTTGTTATTGATATTTGTGCAGACATCTTTTTCTATGCTTCCATATTAGATTATTTAATAGCTTCCGATTCAATCCTAAATAATCATTAGTATAGAAGCTAATGTGTATCTTCTTTATACAGCTTATGTTTTACTTCGGTGATTGTCTTCTAGATTCTGTATACCTGGATTAATTTTCATTTCCTACTAATATATACCTATTCATATTTCCATGTGAAACTAGAACACATGAGGTAATGCTGAGACTTCCCTTGCCAGTGGAGCTGCTGGAAGATCAAATGTATTGCCAGCTAGGGCATCTTGGTATGAAATCACTTTCTTGTCATGGAATATTTGTTTATTTTTCAAGCACCCCCCTGGATTGGTGCAGAGTAACATTACACATTAATTTTATTGAACATAAGCTTCCATATGATTTAGGAGTTTGTGGTGGAATATTACATATCTTACTAGATATTTAGACATTAATGGTTGTTGCAGGGGATACCATGCTGTACAGGAAAAATCATTTAGTATGAGGATCCCAGCTATTCAGAGATCCTCTAATCCTAAAACAAGTTCATATCATTCACTTTCAGTGTCTCCAACATTAAATCTCCCTTCCTTGGTGCTGGAAGTTGCGACACTAGGGTTGAGTTCTGATCAAGGCAAGTTGTTGGTCAATAAGGGTGGGCAGTCATCAACGTTTATATCTAAAAAACATATTGATGCCAAACCTAATGCAATGAGTGGAACAGATATAAAATTAAATTTATGTGTAAATACCGTTGGGGAAGCTTTCCATGGAAAGAATGCCAGTTTAGTTGATCCTACTATGAAATGTAGGAGTCATGAATTTTTTAAAATTCTATTGAAGAATTCGTCCTTTGACACACACAAGGGTTCATTTGAGCTGGGAAGTGGGCACATTGAAACAACAAGAAGTGAAATAATAGATGCAACTTCAGTGTCATCTGGTATTGTCTGTGTTATAATTTCTAAAGATAGCTTTCCAATCTATGTTCTTCAAAGCAACTCTGTTGTTCAAAGCAATAGTGAAGTGAATGTTGTTGCTCTAAATAAAAGCAGTAGAATGCTTTCAGGAAACCATGTTGAGAATTGTCTACAAAGGTATCCATTTGATGATAGTTATCAAAACAATTATGAAGAACACTTTTCAGAACCATATGGTGAAGGTTTCTCTAAAGCTATTTCTTTAGAAGCAGAGGTGCCTCCCTTTATGGAAAAAGTCCATTTTTTCAGTGGATGATTATAGTTCTAAATATTATTCTCTTCATCAAAAGTATGTAAAAACTTGCACCCTTAATGGTGACGGTGACATCTTGGGAGTTACTGATCATAAAGAAGAGGAAAGATTAGTTTCAACTGCTGAAAAGACTAGTGCATGTTCTATCCAAAATTGTGAAAATGAGCCTATGTTAGAGGAAAGATCAGTTTCAAAAGCTGGAAATACTAGTACAAGCTCTATCCAAAATTTTGAAAATGAGTCTATGTTAGATGCAACTGATAGAAGTACAAATAATGGTTTTCAAATTACCGAGAAAGTAGAAATTCCTAGAGATTCTATTGCCAGTTCTAGAAAGCTAGAATGCTTGGAGAATCTAGTGTGTAATATCCTTCCAGGGCTCAGATGTTGGAGAAAACAGTATAATTTCAAACATATTGTCTTTGAATTTTGATTCAGATGATAGTGTATTAAATAGTCCTCACAATTTAGCAAATTTGCTACTTGTTGATACTGATAAATGCAATGGCCTGTCAAAGGAAATATCAATTTCATGGAAGTCTCAGGATAGAAACCACTTAAGATTTTTATTTTCAAGGTCAGAAGGTTCTATAGAAATATCAATCCATTATTCCACTCCAAATTTGGCATCGTCTAGGAAATTGCAGAGGGAGTTGGAAAATGGACAAGATGTTTTGGAAAGCACAAATGGACATGCACTATTGAAAATTAATGGACTATCTAATAATGCTTTTGACCCAAAGGTGGAAGGATTTCAGAGTACTTCAGAGGGAAGCACATGTTTGGTTCCTTTAGAGGCCAAGGGTGAGTTTTTTCTTCTTTTGTTGTTGGATTTAGTAATTTTATTTTAATAATTATGTTTTACCTCTTGCTAATATGGAATTTACAACTTTTCTTTCCTTTTATCCAGCCATTTTAAGCCTTTGTATTTTTCCAAGTTTTTTATCTATGGATATAGACTTATTTTTATGGATATAAATACAAGAGATAACCATTTTTAGATGAGCCTATCTTTTAAGATCTAACACTACACATCGCATGTCCCTATGTTGCACTGGGACATTACCAATGTCGTGTAGGATTGTCAGATACCCCTTGGCCCTCTTGGGGACTTCTTAGCATCACATTCCAAAATAGGTTCCTAAGATAAAAGAAATATAAGGTCTTAGTGATACACTCACTCACCAAAACATTACCCACACATACCACACAATTATGTCTCTAGAGAATAATCCACCACCCATAATGGCAACTCATGAGGTTTCCCCTTAAAGGTATGCATGTTAAATAACGCTCTACCGATGCAAGCAATTCTTTTGCATCCTTGATCCTCCATTTTAGTGATATATTTAACAACCCAATCCATGAATGGATAACCAATTTTTCTTGTTGATTCAATTGGCATATGCTAAATTATATTTCCCATATCTAAGAACCCTTCATCCTTCCTCTCAATCTCAATAAGTGCTTGGAAAACATTTTATTCATTATAGTTTTTCACAAGAATCTAGAAATATGAACCCTCCCAATGTTTTTACTCCACATGAGGTTCCTACAGCACATCCAAATTACCTCCTACCATGTGCACATGATCATTTTTCATGCAATATGGAGGGTTTAGTACATTCATCTCCTTTCAAATTTGATCAATATAGACATTGATGCTTGAAGATATTCTTGGGTTCTCTTCATGGAATCATATGTAGCCTCCCATATGCTATGGATCATTTCAGACTCCTCACCTTCCTTATTAAATGCATAATGGTAAATTTTATCCATTGTGAGGAGATGATCTATGTTAGATAGTAATTTCATGTAGCTCTCCTTCATCTTGACCATTCCTTATTTAAGTTATATGAACTCTTCCAGAAACGTTTCTCCTCCCAACTCTCCTCCAAAATATTTTCAACAACATATTTCCACCAAGGCATTGGTGTCAACAAAGTTTTTCATGGTTGTCAAAAGATTCTATATATCCTCCATTAGTTTTCCACTACAAATAATATCCTCCACTAGTGTTTATCCTTCCAATGGATCACACATAATTTCATCTTGCTTGTATCATGTATCCACAGCAAAAATCTCATTCTCAACATATCGATTAGCTTTAGAATATTTTGTAAACTCACTTCCATGATGTGAAATGGAGGGTATCTCTAAAGGTTGCAATGAAATGCTATATTTTCACAAATGATAAAATGCATCATACATTGGCATTTTATCTTCATAATATTCATGTAGGGACATTATGGTGACTTTCTCTTCCACCAAATTCTGGGGTTCACACCCCAATGGTGTGGCCTTGTCTTCTTATTCATTATGAGACTCAAGAGGTGACTATAAATCTGATTTATAATATTATTTTGGTTATGATAAAAAAGATGTCTCACCACCCTCACATGAACCAAAATCCTTAGTAATGATTTGGAAATCACCCATAAAGATGATGGAAGCACATTCAACTTGACTTTCTTCTCCCATGTAGTCACCTTGCAATGAATTTCACTCCACCTCATGGATCTCTACCTCTAATTCATTCTATTCTCTTCTAGGAAACTTGAGACTTCTCTATCTTGAATGGTTCTCATTTCACAATGTTTAGAATCTCTATTTGAATAAAAACAAAACAATATGATTATGCTTGAACATGTATATGGCTTTAATGAATATGCAATTTTGGTTCTTTCTTATTCCTTTTTAACCAAATAGGTGGAACACGTTGGTTCTTCCAAATGGTTTTCTTCCATTGAATGAATACTCATCAAAATTATGAATACAAAGTCCATACTTGAAATTCATGATTGCACAAATATTCTTCCCCGACGCTAGATACTCCTCGTTGCAGCAAGGCATGTTTCAAATGATTCTATCACCTTGGTGAAGTCTCTGTTAACCATTGAAATTTTATAGCTTATATATTATCTAAGTGATGGATAATAGAATTAATCATCCTCAAATCTTGGTAGGTCATCATCAACATAAAGGGTTTCTTCTTCATATTGTTCAAAGTCTTATTCTATCACTTGTAGGAGCCTCAGTGACTTAGACTTGAATTAGTGATTTTCAATATGTCATCACTAAGATATTACTTACCAGGGAGTGGAGGAAAGTGATTTTATACCAATTTAATTAACCTAAGGAATCAATAAGATTCACTAACTTTATATGATAAAAGTTTAGACAAGTAGTTGACACGTGGGAAAATTTACCAAGTAAAAATAGAAATTGCACTGGGGTTTGAAAGAGAACCAAAATACAAGTTAGGAGACTGAATTTTCAGATCCTTAATCACCTGAATGTTGGGTCATTTTAGGTTTTCAGCATTGTCTTGTATGAATTCTACTACCAGGATTCGAGGAGTCCCAACCGGTGCAAACCTGACCTTAACAATCATTTCTAGGAAACCATAGGATAAGGAATTATTATGAAGGTTATAATTATATTTTCAGGAATATAATACCAAGTTATTCATGTATAAAATAATTATGTATAGCCACAATAAAATTTAAGGGTCGCACTATGAAACCTAGCTACCGGGATTGCACAACTAGTCAAATTTCAGTGGTTTCCAAATGCATTAAAAGAGACACTAAAATTTTGTTTTAAATAGGGGATGTCATAATTATAGAATTAAATAATGTTAATAACATAAATTAAAAGGAATTAAATTTTTTAGATACATAAATTTCTTTGAACTAGAAAACTAGTCATTTTAGTGATGAAATCTAGGTAAGGTGTAAACGATTAATAAGAAACTTGATCAAAACATATCAGATTGTTATGAAATTTTGAAATATAGTAAATAAAAATATAACAGATCCAAGAGGGTCAAAATACTTCTCATAAGAAGCTCATTGGTAACCTTTCATAGAAAAACTCCAAAAATATCGCATCTCAAGCTAGGAAACCAAACAGAATTAATACTTGAACCTCCCAAACTCCGTGAGTGACCTAGGAGTGGTGTGAAACTGATATTAAACAATATAATAGACACCATAACATTAAAAATATATTATTTGGGTGTAATTTCCCATTACATTACTCAAAAACTGCCAGTACTACATAGAATTGAGAGGAGAGAAGAAGAATAAATATCACTGATAGGAGGTGTCCAAGCTCTTCAAGATGATATGATAATGGAATAAAAGAAACATAAACACCCACAAACAAACTTATTCAATGGATTAAATTAATTGAGATATCAAAACACCTAAATCACTGGCTAAGGAGCACACCACCTAAAGCTCCAGTTGAGGCACAACACTCAACTATTCAGAGCAGATATGAAACTCCAAAACAAAAATGATAAAAAGGTTGTGAGAGGGGTGTACTATCATTGTTTTATAACATAATTAGGATTCAATATTAAATTTGGTACAATGTATGGCCCACATTACTTGTCCAATGCACTGTAATGAATGCATGAGGAATCCTGCTTGTTTTCTTGCTTTTTCGCTCACATGCCTTTTTCTCCCTTTCGAAACTGTTCCTTCCAAGAGTTACATGATTTTAGGATGAATTGATTTTATCCACTTTACAAATTGCTCCCTACCTTATTTTAGGTTTAATTTTGTTTTCTCTGTTTTACAAACTGCATCTCCAAAAGTTTCCTTATTTTTGACTCTAACATATTTTTATGTAGTTTCCTCCTATACCCTAGCTTTTCTCTTATTACTGAATTTGCAGGATCCATCTTTTTGGCTTGAGTGCTTCTGTGATTTTCTTGATTTGCTTGATTGTTTCCATTTATGCATGCCAACGCATGGTCCACTTGGACCCGTGCGCCCTCCTTGTCACATAGGCATAACTTAATCACAAAATTTAATAAAATAACATATTAATTAATAAGGTTAAAACTTGCATATAGTCTAGTTTCACATAAATGTTTATTTATTTACAAAATACCCTTTGTAGTCTATAAAGACTAGGGTTTTAGGACATAAAACATCATGGTCACTTGGGACGAACATTACACATTAAATTTAGAGTGTATAATATTACATCTAACAATTATATTATTTTAGTATTATATATTATATAGTATATTAATACATTAAATATGTAATATATAAAATAAATTAACATCATATAATATATTAAGTACATTTAGCAAATAGTTGTGTGTATGAAGGTTCTTTGTCCCACAAGCAAGGAGGTTTCATATGCAAACTTGGTGTCTGTCTTTGCAATAACCTTAAAAATAGAAGATAATGATAATGATACTAATATATTAAAATTATACTGTAATAATATATTAACTATATAATATATATGCTAGCATATTTTATATTTCCTAAATATTCGTATTTTTTTGGAATGGAGGGACCCGAGGGGACTGTAGAACTTTTTAAATTCAGGTGTGAAGAGAACCTTGACAAATGGATGCACATGGAGAATTAATGAAGTTTGTGAAATTGACAATTTTTAGCTAACATGACTCAAAATACATGAACTTATTGAAACTATAATAGACTACCAAGAGGGCCAAACAAAAATGGTTTTGTTGAGAGAAAATATGAATGTGACCAATATAACATGATAGGATATGTGAGAGGAGAACCATGAGGAATGGATGCATATGGAAATTTAATGGAGGTTGTGAAATTGAAATTTTTAGTTAACATGACAAAACATACATGAAGTTGCTGAAACTCAGTTAACATCCATTCTCGATCAACTATGCAAAATAAACCCTTATAAGACCTAGATTTCTAGCATTTTGAGTACTAGATTTTTACAACCAACACAAATCCATATTAACTTTGAATCCAATAACCACTAAAAAAGAAAATCCTTAAAATATAAATCTTTTTATAATTTAACATTATCTATCTTTTTATAATTTAAGATTATCTATGTTGTCACATTTATCACTACTAGTATCTACCAAGCATAACTCCATGAATCTCATCATTTATCTTTTCAATCCAAAAAACAAAACCCCACGAGCAAAATTATTTATCTCTTTAATCCACAAAAAATCTTTGATTATTGCTATTCTATGTGTGAGCAATTTTTACGGAACTCAACCCCATTTACCTTATCATCTATCTCTTCAACCCACCAAACAAAACTCAATAACCTTATCATCTATCTCTTCAACCCACCAAACAAAACTCAATAACCTTATCATCTATCTCTTCAACACACTAAACAAAACCCCATCAACCTCCTAGTTTCTACCCACACACAACCCCATTAACCTTATCATTTATCTCTTCAACCCACCAAACAAAAACCATAAACCTTATCCTCAATCACTTCAACCCACCAAACAAAACCCCATCAACCTCGCTATTTATCTCTTCAGTCAATTGAGGATCCTTGTTTATTGCTATTCTATTTGTGAGCAATTTCCCATTAATTTGTTTTTTTTTATACTTTTCTCATCATTCTCCTTGGATTTTTCTCCTAACCTTCACCTACCTAAAATGATGCTTAACAAATGAAAAAAACCATAAATTGCGGTATAATCCTCCGACGTTCAACATTCAACCTTTAACGTTTAGGTTGGTCATTAAATTAAGTTGGCTTGGTCCAATACATAATAGGAAATGGGATGTAGAAAGACCATTTGTTTTTTCATGTATATAATAGTTTAAAAAGGTCGTTTGTTTTCTCAAGTTCATCCAATCAGATAGGGGTCTTTCGAAACATATATAAAATTAAATTCATGTGTAAATACTGTTGGGTAAGCTTCCCATGGAAATAATGCTAGTTTAGTTGATACTACTATGAAATGTAGGAGTCATGAAGGTTTTAAAATTCTATTGAAGAATTCATCCTCTAACACACATAAGGGTTCATCTGAGCGGGAAGTGGGCACATTGAAACAACAATAAGTGAAAGCATAGATGCAGCTTTAGTGTCATCTGGTATTATCTGTGTTGGACTTTCTAAAGATATCTTTCCAATATTTGTCCCTCAAAGCAACTCTGTTGTTCAAAGCAACAGTGAAGTGAATGTTGTTGCTCTAAATAAAAGCAGTAGAATGCTTTCAGGAAACCATGTTGAGAATTGTCAACAAAGGTCTCCATTTGATGATAGGTATCAAAAAAATGATGAAGAACACTTTGGAGAACCATGTGGTGAAGGTTGCTCTAAAGCTATTTCTTTAGAAGCAGAGGTGCCTCGATTTATGGAAAAAGTCCAATTTTTAGTGGATGATTATAGTTCTAAAGATTGCTCTCTTCATCAAAAGTATGTAAATACTTGCACCCTTAATGGTGACAGTGACATATTTGGAGTTACTGATCATAAAGCAAAGGAAATATTAGTTTCAACTACTGAAAATACTATTGCAGGTTCTATCCAAAATTGTGAAAATTAGCCTATGTTAGAGGAAAGATGAGTTTCAGAAGCTGGAAATACTAGTACAAAATCTATCCAAAATTTTGAAAATGAGTCTATGTTAGATGCAACCGATAGAAGTACATGTACTAGTTTTCAAATTCCTGAGAAAGTAGAAATTGTTAGAGATTCTAATGCTAGTTCTAGAAATCTAGAATGCTTGGAGAATCTGGTGTGTAATATATTTCTAGAAGTTTATATGAATGGCTCATATGTTGGAGAAAACAATATAATTTCAAACATATTGTCTTTGAATTTTGATTCAGATGATAGTGTATTAAATAGTCCTCACAATTTATCAAATTTTCCCCTTGTTAATACTCATAAATGCAATGGACTGTCAAAGGAAATAGCATGTTCATGGAAGTCTCAAAATAGCAAGAAGTCAAGATTTTTTTTTGCAAGGTCAAAAGGTTCTATAGAAACATCAAGCCATTATGCCACTCCCAATTTTGCATCCTCTAGGAAATTGCAGAGGGAGTGGGAAAATGGAGAAGATGTTTTGGAAAGTAGAAATGGACATGGACTATTGAATATTAATGTATTATCTAATAATGTTTATCACCCAACGGTGCAAGGATTTCAGAGTACTTCAGAGGGAAGCACATTTTTGGTTCCTTCAAATGCCAAGGGTGAGTTTTGTCTTCTTTTGTTGTTGCATATTAGTAATTTTCTTCTAATAATTGTGGTTTACCTCTTTCTAATATGGCATTTACAACTTTTGTTTCCTTTTATCCAGCCAGTTTAAGCCTTTTTGTTTTTCCATGTTTGTTATCTATGGATATAGAAATTTTTTTATGGATCTAAATACAAGAGATAACCATTTTTAAATGAGCCTATCTTTTAAGATCTAACACTGCACAGGGGATGTCCCTAAGTTGAACCGGGACATTTCCAATGTCGTGTAGGATTTTCAGATATCCCTTGGCCATCTTGGGGAATTCTTAGCATCACTTTCCAAAATCGGTGCCTAAGAGAAAAGAAATATAAGGCCTTAGCACTACACTCACTCACCAACACATTTCCCCTTACTAAGAGACTATTCAATCTCTAATTCAACCAAGATTTAGATTTTTTTTCTTTAAATTAGCTAGGTCAGACCCTCTCTTACTCTTACCATCTGCTCTGCCCTTCCTCTATCCTCCCGCAGAAACATACCCTATGTTATAAAGTTATAAAGTTGTACGAGACCCAGGTCTTAGTGAGGCTCTTATATTCTATTGAAGAAGCAACGCATCCCACATGGGGAGTCATACTGTAACATGTAAACATGCCATAGGGCCTCAAGGGAATTAGAACTTAAAACTAATTCATAATTAGATAATTAGGGCAAGACACTTTCACATTCCACCCAAGCAAGATGAAGACAAGCTTTATTACTCTTACGAAGAAATAGTTTCTTGTAGGCAGTTCAAATGGGGAATATGAACCTCGTCATGATTTTCTCTATCCTTTGCTTCATCATAAATGTGTATTTCATGGTCAAGTAAATTCCTTCATTTTGAAAGTCATAAATCTTGATAAGAATATGCCTTTATGCATTTGTGCATTATAAGAACATTGTAGAATACCAGTCTCTCCAACCTTTTCGATAGGTTTAGTAAATCTCAAAAGCTTACTAGAATCTAAATTTTAGTGTAGTATTATTTTAGGTGACCATATATTCTAAGGAATGTTCAGTTCTTATCAGTGGTTATTTCTCTCTATGAACTATTGTCCAATCATCATGGAAGCTGTTTCAGATCCTATAAATCTCAACACAGAGCTGATATATATATTTTTTATACCTAATAGTTTGCAAGTTTTTCAAGTTTAATTCATGCTTAACTAGTTGTCCTACCTTTCAAATAACTGGTATCATCACCTAGAAGCCAAATATACAACCCTTTAAAGGTTTCTCTATAGACACAATGTTGTAGGAGCAGGGTATTTCTCTTTATATTTGCAACATGACTCTTTAATTATTGAATCCACTATTAGGTTCCCTTATACCCAAGGAATAATGATTCACAAAGCATAAATCCTCCATACAAAATGGTACCTTTGAAACAGTAAATGATTCAATGCTAAATACTTGCAATACTTGCAATTCCCCAAGTCAAAATACTTGCAATTCTTTGAATTCTAGGTCTAGAGATCATTTTTGCAAGACATTACGATCCATAGGGAGTCAAGTCTCTAATTTTTCAAATCATAATCATCGAGTCTCCATTACCAATAAGTTTATGAATCTTTATGGCTCTTATAATGTTTATCACTTGATTTAAAGCTAAAATAGGCTTCACAATAAGAGAAGAACCCTTTTGCAGTTTGATCACAACCATAGACCTACTTATTATAGAACCTTCTCAAAGAAAATGTGAATATACTTTGCATAATTATAAGTTTATTAATTATCAAAGAAACATGTTGTGTTTTAATTTTGATAGCCCATGATGAGGAACATGTTAAACACCTTGAAGCTCATGGATTCCTAATATTGCAGTAGAGAAGAGGGAAAGTTTTGTTTCTGACTCTTTGTTTTTGATGCAGTGATGGCATTGGGCTTCGAAATACTTTCAGGAAGGACTCTTCTTTGGACTATGAGAATGATAATGATGAAGAATGGGAAGACATACTCATCACTAAATCTCTTTGGTAAGAGTATTTGTAGTATTTTTATTATCTTTAGTTACAGGGAAAATTGTACATAGCTCTCAGGAATTAGTTTATCATAAATACTAGTTACTAGTAAGTTGTAATAGTAATAATTCTGTAGTTTGTAGATTGATATCTATCATAAATTTGTTTGAATATCATCATTTTCAAGCAATATAAACTTCTTAAAGGGTACTAGCTCAATGGTAGAGTTCCTGCCTAATTATAGGCAGGAGGTTGGTGGTTCGATTCCTCCGTGCCCTATCATAAATTTGTGACTACAAAAATGACTAAATTCACATATATACAACTATTAGTAGCTAATTTCTCGTATGTTAGTCATATTTACCTTAGTCATGTTAACATGTTAACATCTAGTAGTTTATTTAGTCGTATATTTGGTCATTAATGGTTGCAATCAGTGACTAAATCAATGACTAACTCGATGACTAAATCAATGACTAAATCAATGACTAAATCAATGACTAATCATGAACTATCAATGGCTAAAACAATGACTAAAACAATGACTAAAGAATTGAATATCAATGACTAAAGCATTGTCTATCAATGACTAAATCAATGACTGCTAAGTCAAGCTATTAATGAATAGTGAAATACGACTAGCTATAAGATAGTGGAAATTTGCTACAATAAGTCACCGACTCAAAAATAGTCGTTTATAGCCTAATTTTAGTCATTAATTTCTCATTTTCTACTAGTACAATAAGTCACAGAATGCCTTGTTATCCTTGATCCCCTACATGGAATCATTAAGTATTGATCTTTTTCAATCTGAGTTTTCTTTAATTAGACATCTAGATCCATCCCAATTGGATCTGTTAACAGTAGTGAGATTTTATAAATAATTTGTAATAGGAATAATTTGATATGAGAGTTAATGAGAGATTAGATTATGTATGATCATTTAGACAGATATTTACTTGAGTTAGCTACGCCATGAGCGTGAGCGAATAGATGAATCTTAATATACTGTAAAATTGACAATTTTCCGAATAATGAAGAACAGAGCATATAACTCTGCCTATTTTTGATCAATTTGTGATGCTATTTCATCCTTAACATTCTTGTAATCATCTGTCAATGATCCCATTATATTTCTTATGTTAAATCATTCAATCACAGGAAAAAAAAATTTCACGTAAGAAATATGAGTAAATCACGAAGTTGAATGGTACAGAATATCTGATGGATGCAGAGAGACCGAGACCTAATCAATGGTTATAATTCGATCCGAATTGTGCAGAAGAAAGAAAATTCCAAATATTGGAAAACAGAAGTCTTAGTTGTATCAACAAAAAGGGTGGTTTTCCGATTTCCCATTCTGATTGGAAGATTAATGTTCCACTGCTAAAGATCCTCTGATTGATAAATTTGGTCTGTAAGTTGTTGAAATTTTGGATTTTGATTTATTAATAACTTGAGGCCATCACTTTCTATTCGTTGAGCTACTTCTCTGGTTGATTTACTAAATTTTGAAGCTAGTTTTCTTGCAAACTGGATTTCAAGACATGTCTAGGTAACATGTTACCAGTTTGTTTATGCAAGTGGATCTTATATAGGGGATGCATCTTCTCATCATCAAAGTAAACCTGATTAGAATAGTATTAACCCAGGTTTAATTTTTTTCCCATAAATGTAGGCTCAAAACCTACTATATTGAACCTGCCATGGAGAAATTCTATTGATGGAAACAATATCGAATTCACATGAGAATTGATATGAGACTTGGGGAGTGTTTCCTTTTTGAATTGTGTTCTATCATTTTGAATAGCAGTGGAAGATCCAACCATGCCATATGCTTGAGAAGAAGGTTTAACATATGTTTGGTTCGTTAAAACCACCTGGTTGCTGTGAATTTTTTAATTACTATGATAGTTGAATGTGTCATTGGAAATATAGCATCATCATTCACCAGGTGCTTGAAATCCCTACATAGTCATTCAAGGATCATAACCATGGTTTTTTGACCTGAGGTGTTTCATGATGCTCTTTTGTTGCACCTTCATAAACATCCATATCTTCTTAATATCTCTTTCTATGGATGAAGGATAGATTTGACATCTTGCCAATATTTCAAATTAGCAATCTTATCCAACATCTCATGTCAATGATTGAAATAATCAACTAATCTGACATTTTTTCTCTTCTTAGATATTATACCTTTGGGTTCATAGTTCCATTGAAAAATCATGCACGAACTCAATCATTGAAATATTTTCTTCACCTTCTGTAATTCTATATGATACTTTACAACAAAAGGTCCAAATTGATAAGGAATATTCAAATTTATATTGCTACTATTTTTCTAGAACTTGACAACATCAAAATTAAGTCTCTATAGGATGTATTCTTGGACAAAAAATCTTGAGGTTAGGAAGGATGAAAAATTGTAAGGTGTTAATTCAAAAACATAAACTCATATTTAAGGGTTATCTACAAATAAAAACAAATCACCCCAAGATGCATCAGGGCTCGTCTAGAGAAGAGTCCTTTGTAACCAGGAAGAATCCTATGAAAAGGGGCTCAATTAATGGTAACAAAGATTTTTAAGATGAATTATCCATAAACTCAAGGTAATTTCCATTGGTTGGGTGATATCAAGTTGATATGAGAATGAATAAAATGTTCTAGAAACTAATAATGATCATGTAGAATAGGTATGACTAAAACCTAAAGTATTTGAGAGTAGAGAAGATTGCAAAATGCCCGTTAATGGTATCTACTAAATATAATTGAGGAAAACCAAGCTTTTGTTTAGGGTAAATGGGATTACAAATCTTATATTGAAAACCTATAGAGATATTTGTGCCTAGAGTGTTCCCAAGTGGTAATATTTGTTTGTAAACTTCCTATCCCAAGTCATGATTCAGATCCTATATTTGGCATTTTCTTGATTTAGTTCATCCTCTAACAGATTATTAAGAAAATCCATAACATTTTTGGCATAGTCCACTAGTTCTTGTTCAAATTTTCTGTTGCTACTGCCAAATACGATCTGGATGAATATAACACCAATTCCTTATCTAAAATATTGTGCAAGTAGGGCCTAGATTTGTTTGCTTATTCTATAATAGAATCCCATATAATATATTTTTCCCCTTGAACCTGCAGTTGGCCTAGCACCTATTTCATCAAGTTAACATTCTTTGTATGCAACTCCTAACATTTGGCCTCCCAAGCATTAGCCTTGGATTCCCAAGTCTTATTTTCTCGCTGACTTTGCGATGCCAAGTTCGCCATGGCCTTGTTCCAGTTTTTCAACCGAGTTAGTTCTAGGTCCTTCAAGCTGACTCGTGACATGGCTTGGACTATTGTCTATTCACTGGATTGAGCTATAGGAGAAATAATTATGTCTTCAATCTCTTTCTATTTCTCTTGTAAATTCCTCTCGAGCTCATCATATTTTCCTTTGAAATCCTTTTCACTTTTTTTCCACCAAAGTCATGTCTTTATGCCATTACTTTTCCTTATCAACAAACTTTAGTAATTTTTCTATATAATCAGTCAATTCATTCTCCAAGGATTCTTTTTCTTTCTCTATCTCCTCAGGTTAACGTTATTCTATCAACTGAGTAGCAGCTATTTTTAAATTCTTTTTTAGAAACTGGATGGTATTCTCCTTTTCATCCAATAATTTTTTCATGCTTGCTCCCTTGTTAGCATGATCCCCAACAACTAGAATATATTTTTCCCCTTGAACCTGCAGTTGGCCTAGCACCTATTTCATCAAGTTAACATTCTTTGTATGCAACTCCTAACATTTGGCCTCCCAAGCATTAGCCTTGGATTCCCAAGTCTTATTTTCTCGCTGACTTTGCGATGCCAAGTTCGCCATGGCCTTGTTCCAGTTTTTCAACCGAGTTAGTTCTAGGTCCTTCAAGCTGACTCGTGACATGGATTGG
>LPNX010601790.1:3641-34547 GCA_001517045.1 Pseudotsuga menziesii | reverse complement strand
AGCTATAGGAGAAATAATTATGTCTTCAATCTCTTTCTATTTCTCTTGTAAATTCCTCTCGAGCTCATCATATTTTCCTTTGAAATCCTTTTCACTTTTCTGCCACCAAAGTCATGTCTTTATGCCATTACTTTTCCTTATCAACAAACTTTAGTAATTTTTCTATATAATCAGTCAATTCATTCTCCAAGGATTCTTTTTCTTTCTCTATCTCCTCAGGTTAACGTTCTTCTATCAACTGAGTAGCAGCTATTTTTAAATTCTTTTTTAGAAACTGGATGGTATTCTCCTTTTCATCCAATAATTTTTTCATGCTTTCTCCCTTGTTAGCCTGATCCCCAACAACTAGAATATTTGTTTATAGCTTTTTAATATGTGCCTGATGTGCTTTATTTTCCACCTTTTCCTATCTAAGATGATTCTCAATTTTTATTTTGGTAATTTCCATCTTAGACAACTTCAATACAGACTTCAACAAGTTTGTATACAATATATCCCTAGTTTGTTTGTGAAAATGGATCATGTCTAAGATAGGAATGTCCTCCAGGTCCATTTTTATTTCAACAACCTTGCTATTGGTTGCTAATGCCAAGTTTAAAGTGTTATGGACCTGGTCTCTCACATCAATAAGTGACACATATTGATTTGAAATATTTCTTACTTTTGAGTATAGATCAGTGTCGTCGATCAATTCCCTGCCAGATATCCCTCGTCCAAAGGAGTAGGGTCTACTAAAATTTCGCAACCCCAAATTGTCTTATCTCTTGTGCATGTTTAAGCAGTGAAATACTTCTCCTCGGTAGATATTCCCCATATAGAATCCTAAACTTAAACTGTGCAGGCCCTACCAATATTTTGCAGCCCCAACATGATTCATCTCTCGTGCACATTGCATCGACGAAATGCATATGCACCCTAGATATGTCCCGCTAAAAATTGTTCTCATTGGGATAAGCGGACCCTACAAGATTTCACTGAATTAACACCCGTTATCCTTCGTGTATGTGGGATTCACGAAATCTCCATCCGTTGTTGATCTTGGACACCATTCAATTTTGGCCGTTAAATTTTCAAATACTTAACAGATTTCACATACCTCTATAGTTCATTTTTCAACGCATCTTTCCCCAATGAAATCTATAGTATTCATAGATATTCAATGCATGTTTATCTGACATTTTATCTTACTCGACGTTTAACTTCGTTTCGCTAGAGTAAATATTCTGTAAAGACCACGCTTCTTTCCTTGGAAAAATCTCTATCAACTGTCGATTTTCTTTGCCATGGATCTACGCCATTCATTCATGCCGCTAGATAACTATGAGCATATTTCCATATCTGAACCCAAATGTGGGGAAACCCTAGGTTCTTTGATATTTGTACATTCCACACCATGGGATGATCCATTTTGCATTCAAACTTAGGATAAGCCTCCCAAGCAAACTCAATAACACAATACATGATTTTTTTTCCCTATACACCCTCATTTTTATTGGTTTAAACCTTTGTAGGGGAATTAGTGCATCTGCTCATCTAGAAATCTCCAAAATTTATCACAAGTTCTAACAAACGTCTCTTAGCAACTTGATTGCTTAGCTAGATTCCACTGACCCTGAGCATAAATATTTATGGAAGAAGACTCCATGTGTGACATGTAATCTTCCACCCAATTCATATGTGGATGAGTGTTATCAAATGGAAGAAATGTGTGCCTATTATTCTTATCCATACATGAGTCTTCCACATCTATAGAAATATTATGATCCCTCAAGCTCCATGGAATTAGTGCACGACTCCAATGTCTTAACTCCCTTCAGAATCCTTTCAGACTCCTCTAATTCCTTCTTGAATGCATAATGGTAAATTTTAGCCACTATGAGGAGATGATCTATGTCATATAGTAATTTCATGTAGCTCTCCTTCATATTGACCATTCCTTCTTTAAGTTATATGAACTCTTCTAGAAAGGATTCTCCTTCCAACTCTCCTCCAAAAAATTTTCAACAACATATTTCCACCAAGGCATTGGTGTCAACAAAGTTTTTCACGGTTGTCATAATATTATATATATCCTCCTTTAGTGTTCCACTACAAATAATATCCTCCACTAGTGTTTCTCCTTCCAATGGATGACACATAATTTAATCTTTCTTGTATCATGGATGCACAACACAAATCTCATTCTCAACATATTGATTAGGCTTAGAATATTTTGCAAAATAACTTCCATGATGTGAATTGGAGGGTATCTATAAAGGTTGCAATGAAATGTGATATTTTCACAAATCATAAAATACATCATAGATTTGGATTTCATCTTCATAATATTCATGTAGGGACATTATGATGGCTTTCTCTTCCACCAAATTCTAGGGTTCACACCCAAATGGTGTGGCCGTGTCTCCTTCTTCATTATGAGACTCAAGAGGTGACTATAAACCTGATTTATAATATTCTTTTGGTTATGATAAAAAAGATGTCTCACCACCCTCACATGAACCAACATCCTTAGCAATGATCTAGAAATCGCCCATAAAGATGATGGAAGCGCATTCAACTTGACTTTGTTATCCCATGCAGTCACCTTGCAATGAATTGCACTCCACCTCATGAATCTCTGCCTCTAATTCATTTCTATTCTCTTCTAGGAAACTTGAGACTTCTCTATCTTGAATGGTTCTCATTTCACAACGTTTAGAATCTCTATTTGAATAAAAACAAAACAATATGATTATGCTTGAACATGTAGATGGCTTTAATGAATATGCAATGTTGGTTCCTTCTTCTTCCTTTTTAACCAAAGAGGTGGAACATGTTGGTTCCTCCATGGATGGTTTTCTTCCATTGAATGAATACTACTCAAAATTCTGAATTGAAAGTCCATATATGAAATAAACATAATCCTTGAAATTCATGATTGCACAAATGTCCTTCCCCAATGCTAGATACTCCTTGTTGCAACGAGGCATGTTTCAAATAATTCTATCACTTTGGTGAATTCTTTGTTAACCATTGATGTTTTAGAGATTATATATAATCTATATGATGGATAATAGAATTAATCCTCCTCAAATCTTGGTAGGTCGTCATCAACATAGAGGGTTTCTTCTTCATATTGTTCAAAGTCTTATTCTATCACTTGTAGGAGCCTCACTGACTTTGACTTGAATTAGTGATTTGCAATACGTCATCACTAAGAGATTACTTATAGGGGAGTGGAGAAAAGTGATTTTATACCACTTTAATGAAGCTAAGGAATCAATATGATTCACTAACTTTATATGATAAAAGTTCAGACAAGTAGTTGATACATGGGAAAATTTACCAAGTAAAAAAAGAAATTGCACTCGGGTTTGAAAGAGAACCAAAATAAAAGTTAGGAGACTGAATTTTTAGATCCCTAATCACCTAAATGTTGGTCCATTTTAGGTTTTGTGCATCGTCTATGATGAACTCTACTACCAGGCTTCTAGGAGTCCCAACGAGTGCAAACGTGATCTTAACAATCATTTCCAGGAAACCATAGGATAAGGAAGGATTATGAAGGTTATAATTATTTTTAGCAATATAATAGCAATTTATTCAGGTCTAAAATAGTTATGTATAGCCACAATAAAATTTAAGGATCGGACTATGAAAACTAGTTACTGGGATTACATAACTAGTCAAATTTCAGTGGTTTCCAAATGCATTAAAAGAGACATTAAAATTTTGGTTTAAATAGGGGATTCCATAATTATAGAATTAAATAATTTTAGTAACATAAATTAAAATGAATGGAATTTTTTATATGCATAAAATTCTTTGAACTAGAAAACTAGTCATTTTAGACATGAAATCTAGGTAAGGTGTAAACGATTAATAAGAAACTGGATCAAAACATATCAGATTGTTATGAAATTTGAAAATAGTAAATAATAATATAAAAGGGCCATGAGGGTCAAAATAATTCTCATTATAAGCTCATAGGTAACCTCTCATAGAAAAACTCTAAAAATATGGCATATGGAGCTAGGAAATCAAAGGGAATCAATACTTGGACCTCCAGAACTCTGTGAGTTACCTAGGAGTGGTGTGAAACTGATATTAAACAATATAATAGACATAATAACATTAATAATATAATATTTGGGTGGAATTTCCCATTACATTACTCCAAAACTGCCAGTACTACATAGAATTGACAGGAGAGAAGAAGAATAAATATTACTGATAGTTGGCATCCAAGCTCTTCAAGATGATATGATAATGGAATGAAAGAGACATAAAAACCCAAAAAAAACCTTATTCAATGTATTAAATGAGTTGATACATCAAAACACCTGAATCATTAGCTAAGAGGCACACCACCTAAAGCTCAAGTTGGGGCACAACACTCAACTATTGAGAGCAGATATGAAACTCCAAAACACAAATGATAAAAACGTTGTGAGAGGGGTGTGATATCATTGTTTTATAATATAATTAGGATTCAATATTAAATTTGGTACAGTGCATGGCCCACTTTACTTGTCCAATGCGCCATAATGAATGCATGAGGAAACCTACTTGTTTTCTTGCTTTTTTGCTCACAAGCTTTTTTCTCGCTTTTGAAATTGTTCCTTCCAAGAGTTACATGATTTTAGGATGAATTGATTTTATCCACTTTAGAAATTGATCCCTCCCTTATTTTAGGTTGAATTTTGTTTTCTCTGTTTACAAACTGCATCTCCAAAAGTTTCCTTATTTTTTATTCTAACATATTTTTCTGCAGTTTCCTCCTTTACCCTAGCTTTTCTCTTATGACTGAATTTGCAGGATCCATCTTTTTGGCTTGAGTGCTTTTGTAATTTTCTTGATTTTCTTGATTGTTTCCATTTATGCATGCCAACGCATGGTCCACTTGGACCTGTGCGCCTTCCTTGTCACATAGGCATAACCTAATCACAAAATTTATTAAAATAACATATTAATTAATAAGGTTAGAACTTGCATATAGTCTAGTTGAACATAAATGTTTATTTATTTACAAAATACCCTTTGTAGGCTAGAAACACTAGGGTTTTAGGACATAAAACATTATGGTCACTTGGGACAGACATTACACATTAAATTTAGAGTGTATAATATTACATCTAACAATTATATTATATTAGTATTGCATATTATATAGTATATTAATATATTAAATATGTACTATATAAATAGATTAAGATTATTTAATATATTAAGTACATTTAGCAAATAGTTGTGTATATGAAGGTTCTTTGTCCCACAAACAAGGAGGTTTCATACACAAACTTGGTGTCTCTCTTTGCAATAACCTTAAAATAGAGGATAATGATAATGATACTAATATATTAAAATTATAATGAAATAATATATTAACTATATAATATATATGCTAGCATATTGTATATTTCCTAAATATTGGTATTTTTTTGGAATGGAAGGACCCGAGGGGCTTTAGAAATTTTTGAACTCATGTGTGAAGAGAACAATGAAAAATGGATGCACATGGAGGATTAATGAAGTTTGTGAAATTGACAATTTTTAGGTAACATGACTCAAAATACATGAACTTATCGAAACATTAATAGACTACCAAGAGGGCGAAACAAAAATGGTTTTGTTGAGACAAAATATGAGCGTGACCAATACGATGAACCAAACAAAAAAGAAAGCAACTTCACGATAGGATATGTGAGAGGAGAACTATGACCAATGGATGCATATGGAAATTTAATGGAGGTTGTCAAATTGACAATTTTTAGTTAACATGAGAAAAAATACATGAACTTGCTGAAAGTTAGTTAACA
This sequence comes from Pseudotsuga menziesii, assembly GCA_001517045.1. NCBI lineage: Eukaryota > Viridiplantae > Streptophyta > Pinopsida > Pinales > Pinaceae > Pseudotsuga > Pseudotsuga menziesii. The sequence goes on along the minus strand of LPNX010601790.1, from coordinate 28,749 downwards.
TCCATTCTAGATCAACTATGCAAAATAAACCCTTATAAGACCTAGCTTTCTAGCGTTTTGAGTAGTATTTTTTTACAACCAACACAAATCCATATTAACTTTGAATCCAATAACCATTAAAAAAGCAAATCCTTAAAATATAAATCTTTTTATAATTTAACATTATCTATCTTTTGTTAATTTAAGATTATCTATGTTGTTACATTGATCACTACTATTATCTACCAAGCATAACTCCATAAATATTATCATTTATCTCTTCAATCCAAAAACCAAAACCCCATGAGCCAAATTATTTATCTCTTTAATCCACAAATAATCTTTGATTATTGCTATTCTATGTGTGATCAATTTTTATCGAACTCTACCCCATTTACACAACCCCATTTACCTTATCATCTATCTATTCAACCCACCAAACAAAACTCATTAACCTTATCATCTATCTCTTCAACACACTAAGCAAAACCCCATAAACCCCATATTAACTTTGAATCCAATAACCATTAAAAAAGAAAATCCTTAAAATATAAATCTTTTTATAATTTAACATTATCTATCTTTTGTTAATTTAAGATTATCTGTGTGATCAATTTTTATCGAACTCTACCCCATTTACACAACCCCATTTACCTTATCATCTATATCTTCAACCCACCAAACAAAACTCATTAACCTTATCATCTATCTCTTCAACACACTAAGCAAAACCCCATAAACCCCATATTAACTTTGAATCCAATAACCATTAAAAAAGAAAATCCTTAAAATATAAATCTTTTTATAATTTAACATTATCTATCTTTTGTTAATTTAAGATTATCTATGTTGTTACATTGATCACTACTATTATCTACCAAGCATAACTCCATAAATCTTATCATTTATCTCTTCAATCCAAAAACCAAAACCCCATGAGCCAAATTATTTATCTCTTTAATCCACAAAAAATCTTTGATTATTGCTATTCTATGTGTGATCAATTTTTATCAAACTCTACCCCATTTACACAACCCCATTTACCTTATCATCTATCTCTTCAACCCACCAAACAAAACTCATTAACCTTATCATCTATCTCTTCAACACACTAAGCAAAACCCCATAAACCTCTCAATTTCTACCCACGCACAACCCCATTAACCTTATCATTTATCTCTTCAACCCACCAAACAAAAACCATAAAACTTATCATCAATCACTTCAACCCACCAAACAAAACCCCATCAACCTCACTATTTATCTCTTCAATCAATTGAGGATCCTTGTTTATTAATATTCTATTTGTGAGCAATTTCCCATTAATTTGTTTTTTGTTTTTTTATACTTTTCTCATTGTTCTCCTTGGATTCTTATCCTAACCTTAACCTACCTAAAATGATTCCTAACAAATGAAAACAACCAAAAATTGCGGTATAATCCCCCATCATTCAACCCCTTCACTTACTGGAAATGATGCTTAACACATGAAAACAACCAAAAATTGCAGTATAATCCCCCGGCATTCAACATTCAACCTTTAACGTTTAGGTTGGTCATTAAATTAAGTCAGCTCAGTCCAATACATAATAGGAAATGGGATGTAGAAAGGCCATTTGTTTTTTCACATATATAATAGTTTAAAAAGGTCGTTTGTTTTCTCAAGTTCATCTAATCAGATAGGGTCTTCGGATAAGGCTTTTTTCGGTGCGGCCGTAATCACCCTTGGATCTAAATTAGAATTATTTTTTTACTTTTCTCTGGCCTTGCTGAATCCCTCGGTCGTAATGGAGTGAAATTCTTCCTTCTATGATAGACAAGAAATTGTTAGGTCTCTAGCTTCCAGTGACCCCTAGGCGATTGAAGAAAACAGAAGGAGAAACGATATTGGTGAATGGAACAACGATGGTGAAGGGAACTTCAATATTAATAGTGGCAACACATAGCAAGGAATCACAAGGGACCATCCATGTGCATCCAAAAACAAACATAAAGACAACCCTCTAGTCGACCAAGTTACCCATGCAGATGCCATGTTATGACGTCAAGTTTACCAAAGGCTTGGGGCAGTGGGAATCAACTTGATGACTGCTACAGGGACGGTGGCTAATGTGACCATCTCCAGGGCTGATTCAACGGCGACATATTTCAGACATTCTCACTCTTTGCCTCTTATCTCCCACATTTCTATTCTCTAACTCCGGTTGCTTCTTACAATGAGCAGGTCATTTCAAGAATGGTTGAAGGTGTTCTTGTAGCAACTAATATTGTTCATATTATTGTTGGATCCTGCAGCGATCCATCTTTGCACATAGCTCATCTGACCTCTCCTAGTGGGAAAGGCAATGGCAATGCAGGGCTACCTTCTGCTCCATTCTCTGGGGCCACTGGGTACATGTCATATTTGGATCCTTCTGTGTACAATGCATCACCCAATGGCAATGCAGTTCGTCCTAGTCCTCCATTCTCTAAAGCCAATGGGTACACACCATCATTGGATTCTTATGCCAATGCATACCAGAATCATCCTGATGGGGCATGGTTGGCTAATAGTTGGTGCTTCGATTCCAGTTGAATAGTTAAGATAGTGAAATTATTATGTGATAGTCAGTTAGATATTATCTTAGATTTTGGACTTGTAGTGTGAGCAGATTAATAAGATACATGGTGTTTAGATTCTAGTTTGAATAGTAAACATGGTGAAATTGTTATGTGATAGTTATTTAGATATTATCTTAGATTTTGGATTTGTTTGAGTGGATCAACAAGATACATGGTGTTTTGATTCTAGTTTAAATAGTTGAAATTATTATGTGATAGCCATTTAGATATTATCTTAGATTTTAGATTTTGAACTTGTTTGAGCTGATCAAAAAGGCGGATTCATTTTATGGTAGTGTTATCTTATTATGCTTAAAGGTATCTTTATTTTCTTAAATGTATTTTAATTTTTTTTTGTCTTTTTATATCAAAAAATGGCTAAAAAAAACTTTTATAGTTTAGTATATAGAAGTAACTGTTATAATAGAATTTTCAATATTTTTGAAACACTCAAAATCTACATGGTTAAACCTGCAATGAATTGTTATTTCTTTCTTTTATTTATTTGTTATGAATTTTCTAAAAAAGTGAGGAGCTGCATTGTTAAAAAAGGTATATTTCTTTCAATTCTTTTAATATTTCTCAAAGGCTGAAATGGAGTGACATTGTTAAAACTGGAATGAAATGTGACGTCTTTCTGTTTTTAGGAATTAAAAAAGTGGAACTCGAAGTTTTTGTACAACGTCACTTATGTAATGTTGATGAATCGTGGAAGATGTAGGACAGATATTAAAGACTGAATTATGCATATTACATACTAGACATGCTAAGAATGTTCGAACGGACAAGAGAATATTAATGTTACAAGGTGTACAATATGGCATACCACTACATTGAGAACCATTGCTGATTTACCAAACATATGTTTAAGGAACATCCATAGTTTACCACACCTTGAAATTATCATCATATATTTCTTACAAGCTAAGGTTTCCCTATGTAGGAGCTATGTAGTGGAAGCTATGCATATAACTTTAATCGCATCCATGGTGTGGTGTGATAGCTTATGAAAATTATGCATGGAAATGAGCCCAAACTGAAAATATTATAACCTAAGAGGTGGTTATTGTCCTAAGAAAATGTCTAAAAACATGAGAATCATCTTTGATCTGTTGAACTTTGAAATAACCACCATATCTTTCTTACAAGCCAAATATTTATGTACAAATCCAACCTGGTTGCTTGTAACCCATGCAATATAGGGTACGATCCAAAAAATAAAAAAATAAATGATAAATACATGGGTCCCAAGCCTACCTAGGATTTTAGATTTTGGTTTTTGACTATTGCTTAAACCATTAGAAACACCATCACTAAGCAAAACCTTAAATCACCACCATATTGAACTCATAGGACAAATTACCTATTTAAGGCATGTTTTATTTTTAGAGGGCATGCATATGACTCCTAAAAACCTATATATAAATAAAATGTTCTAATATCTTTGATTTTGATTTTTATATTATTGATTGAAGAACCATTTGTGGTGAACCAATCCTTAAATCGTTGATCAAATTTCACTTGCACGATAAGTATTCACTATGTAGGGTTTGTTTGGTGTGGTAGGGTGCTACACATGAGCCATGAATCCTAGAGGAATTTTGACCTCTCACCATCCCACATGACCCAATAATTGTGCCTACTATTGTAAATCTCAAAATTGACATGCATCCAAGGAAAGGCCAAAGATCCCTTTACGGATCTTGAGGCCCCACAAATTTCCCATGAACCCAGAATGGAAATGTTATGACATGATATTGTATCTCGATACATCATGGTGTGGGCCACAATAACTAAGCTTTAAATAACCTTGAAATTTCCAACAAATCATACTTACATGCTAAATATTCCTGATGCAAGCCCTATGTGGTAGGTTGAGGACCACATATAGCCTTTGAAACTCTTTGCAGAGATTATTTTTCTTGAAGACCAAGGTGCATGCTTTCTCTATTGATCCTAGATCATGAATCGATAAATTTGAACCATAATTAGAACATCATATCCCTCTTAGTTGTCGAATATTCCATTTATAAGGCCCTTGCGGTTTTCCAAGCTCGCGCATAATATGGCCCATGAGTTGTAGTACCAATATATAATAAATGAATATCCAAAGAGTTATTTTGTAGTTCTACATGTGGGGCATTACTTAAGTGATGTAGAATAACTATGAATAAAAGAAAACACACTTGTTTGGGACAAAAAACTGATGTGGATATGTGTGTGTGTGTGTGCTTGTTGGTCACTACCCTAGGTAAAGAAATTGAAATACAAGTAGGTCACAACCTAAAGAATGTAGGTATGAATAAAGAGACATAGTGATTATCAAGCTCCATAAAGGATAACAAATGAGTGAAAATATTGTATGCAAACACTACTCTCTTGTAATTAGAATAACCCATTAAGGTTAATTGAGGTGATGTTAATGCATATTTAATGTACTAGTAATACTATGTGATCTAAGAAGAAATTCTTTACAAAAAATAAGAGAGTTGACATAGAGATGAGAAATATGTGTATATTGTACATCTTCTTATGATTGATGACTTATACAAGCCCTTGTTATATGTCTTTTCATAGTTGCACCAAGAATATGAGGTACTCTATTTCCCATAATGGGGAGATGTTATAATGTTAAGTAACACAAGTTAATGAGGTTCTCTCTTTTCATACAGATAATTGTTGAGATAGCTTTAGTATTCCAATACTAATGTAGCAGGGTCAATATTTTCATATTGATGTTGATGAGATGATTGTTGAGATGATTGATGAGACAGTTTCAGTATTTCTATACTAGTGATGATGATGTTGTTTCAACATTTTTATGTTAATGATGTTCATGTTCCAACATCTCTATGTTGGTAATGCAGATGATGATCTAGCATTTATTGATGATGTTGCTTTTAGGATGAACATGATAATGATGTTGTTGGTGTTGTTGATGTTATAGCATTCACATAGTGATGTTGCATATGATGTTTCAATATTTACATACTGATATTATAGATGATGTTTCAATACTTATATATTGATTTTGGAGATGATGTTCGAGTATTTGCAAACTAATCTGCCAAAAGAAGATTCAATATTCACATATTGATATGACAGAAGTTGATTTAGTATTCACATAATGATGTTGTAGAAGATGATCTATCACACACATAAGATGATTTAGTATCAACATATTGATGTTGTAGTAGATGATCTAGTGCACACAGAAAATGATTCAACATCCACATACTGATGTTGTAGAAGATGATCCAATACACATATAATATGATTCAGTAGCTACATATTGAGGTTGCAGAAGATGATCCACCTGAGATCGATGATGAAGATGTATGGTGGTGTTCCAAAACTTCATATGACATATAGAGACTCATTCGTCATATGTACATTTGTGGTAGTAGTTACTACCTTGGTTGAATACCTTCCTAGTTATGTGGGAACAAAATTTTGTGGTGATCTATATATAGCTCTTCTCGAGGAAGAGTAGTGGGGTGATCTTTGTAAGAAATAAACTGAAATACATGTTTTTATATTTTTATGATTTTATGATTTTATGATTTTTATGTGTGATATCGAGACAAGTTTTCCTACTATGCAAATGTTGGTGGAACAAGGCAAGGAGTTTTTCCTACTCTGCAGTATCCCAAGATTAACCCAACATTAATATTTGTATAACAGGGATTCACTTCATGGTAGTCGTATCTTGTTATGCTTAAATGCATTTTGATTATGATTTAAATAAGCTTTAGTTAAAGGTAGTTGTGTCTTGTTATGCTTAGATGCATTTTGATTAAGATTTAAATAAGCTTCAGTTAAAGGGTGGTTAAAGAAAAGGGTAACAATTTGTTTTTCATTTTTCATATCAAGTTTTTTTTAGGTTTATTAAATAGTATTTGTTTTCTGCTTATATTAACTCTAACAATCTAGTATGACATAAAATTTGGAGAATGGAATTAGGAGGATGACATTGTATATGTCGCATTGGTATATAATATGTTGTGTTTTAAATTTAAAATATGTTTCAAGTTGATTTTAATGAATATTCAATGTTACATGAACATATTCAATGGTTGATGTATATTTTTATTTTTTTGGAATTTGAAAAATACATGTTTTTAAATTTATAATTTTGTATTTTATCATTACTATATTTTTTTCGTTACATATTTTTTCCGTATCGAATCTAATTCATATCTGTATTCATACTCAAATTATGATACTATAATTATAAGTAGAAATCTAAAGCTTCTTTTCATTTTTCCTTCCATCCATTTACAGAAAATGGTGAAGGAAACTCTTATGGATTCGTTTATAGAAGTAACCGTTGGGATAGAATTCGCAATATTTTTGAAAAAATTAGCATCTACATTGTTAAAACTGAAATGGACTGTTATTTATTTCTTTTATTTATTTGTTTTGTATTCTTGAAAAAGTGAGGAGCGACATTGTTAAAACTGCAATGCGTGTGGATTTTTTCTATTCTTTTAATATTTCCTGAATGCCCAAACAGAGTGGCATTGCTAAAACTGGAATAAAATGTGGACTTCTTTCTGTTTTTAGGAATTAAAAAATTGGAGCTGGAATTCTTCTGTACAATTTCATTTATGTAATGCTGATGATTCTTAAAAGATGTGAGATAGATATTAAACACTCTGAATTATGCATATTACATTCTTACATCCTAAGAATGTTGGATTTTTTTCTATTTTCTGAATATCAGTCCATACTTGTATATTTCCATGTTATGTTAATCCCTTATTGATGACACATTACACCACATAGTGTGGCACATTACCCCCTATATTGTGGTTCATTACATATTATGTATTTAGGCTTGGGTCTAATAGTGGGTTTATTAGTTTTCATTGTACAACATTATCTCCTTTAGAGCATAATATCATCTTGTATTGTATTGTACATTGTGTAAGGAGGATCCTCCCTGGAAGAGGATAGATATTTATCTTTGTTATTCATCTTTTAGGCATGGATTACTATCTTAGTGTCTATTTCTTCTCTTGTTATGCTATATCTGGGATTTCATTGCATAACATTCGGTATCAAAGCTCTCTCCTTGGGACTAGATTCTGCAAAATGAGTCATTGTGGAACTTTCTCTACAACTTTGTTTATGAAAAGAATCAGAGATCGAGGTTACAAATCCACTTCCAAAACATGCTATAATATCTCCAATACAAATTTAAGATCCTCATCCATTACCGTTTCAAAGATAATTGTGGAGGAAGAGAGGGAATTTTAGTAGTCCTACAGCTAGTCTAAAACAAGTGCTCTTTGGAAAAAGGTAATATCTGAGGTATATGAAATCCAAACGGAGTGAGACCAATTGTTTATGAAAGAATATAGTGAAGGTATATGTGGTAGAAGTTTCATATACAAAAACAAAACATTGGACAAGTGGAATACAGTACAAGTTCTCTTTTCTAGATAGGACAAAAATAATAGGTGTTGGTGTATTTGCAATAACGTTAGTGTTGGCTCATACAAATTAGGTCAGACCCATGACATTGGAAAGAGGACAGATTAAGGTACTATAGGATGAAGTTTTGTCTTCAGAGGAATCGCAATTCAAATTTTACTTCAGTTACAAGTTGACCCTAAAATAACCTCCGAATCAGTGATTGAAAAAACTACACCATTTTGCATTTGAATAGATTTTAGTAGAAGGATATATTTTTGGTAAACCATAGGGTGTGATATTGTTAAAAATGCCACCACAAGGAAGTCAAAAGAATCACACTCCACTGAAACGCCACGAGCGTTTATCCCCAACCTACGAGGAAATGAAAGAAATTTCTTTTAAACTGTCCAAGTTGGAAGATATGATTAAAGAAAATGTGAAAATTGATGACTTTGCTAAATTAGAAAAGAATATGGCTACTAAAGAGGACCTCAAAGGGATGGCTAGTAAAGAATATCTTTAAGACATGAATGAGTTTATCAAGGATATCAAACATAACTTTGTTTCGTAATTAGCTACTCAAGGAGAGGGTAAGGAGGAACAATATTACCTATTCTAGTCATGTCTAGTGAAAATTGAAAAATAATTAGAGAGTAGAAATTTGGAGTCCTCAAAAGTTGATGATTCACTACAACACAATAGGTTCAATTAAAGTCTAAGAAGCTACATTATCCCCAAAATCGACATGCAAAATTTTGATAGAAAGGATCCAATCACATGGATTCTTCAGATGGAGCAATTCTTTGATCTACACCAAGTTCCCACTATGCAAAAGGTAACTATTGCATCCTTGTATTTAGAACCTGATCAGTTTGTATGGTACTAATGGCTTTGTGACAGTAAAAAGGAGTCTATTATCGCTTGGTCTATATTCACCAAAGAATTTATTGCACATTATGGGGATATAAATAAGAACACCTTCTTCACTCAATTGGTAAATCTCAAGAAAGAAGGGTCAGTTCAAAGTGAAGAATATCTCAGAAGATAATTTGTTAGATTTCTTTATTGGAACCTTGAAAGATAACATTCAACATGAGGTGTGTATCTTTGAACCATCTTCGCTAGAGAAGGATTTCGTGATGGCAAGGAAGGTTGAAAATAAAAATATGACAATGAATACTAGAAAGGCCTTCTCCAACACATATAGAGAAAATAATGTTCCTTCTTCTAAGCAACCACAAAAGTTCACACTATAACAACTATATCAAAAGAATAGAAAAACGATTATTCTTTAATGGTGAAAAATTATAGTAAGGGACATAAGTGCAATGAGAAGAAAATATTCTAGATAGAATGTGAAGAGGAAGAAACAAAAGAAGAGGAAGTATATGAAGAAGAGGCAACTTCAGAATAAACAGAAGAGGATACTTAAGAAGAAATTACTCCCACCATATATTGTCATGCATTGGATAGAATTAGCGCTCCTCAAACTCTCAAGATAAAAGGACACGTCAAAAAGAAAAGGTAATCATGTTGATTGATTTTGGTAGTAGTCATAATTTCATTCACTGTAAAATAGCTAAATTTCTTAATTGCTTTGTTTATCCAGCACCATAATTTAAAGTAATGGTTGCATATGGAGGAACTATAAATTGCTCAGGAAAATGTTATCCAATGATTGAATACTCCAATGATTTCTATCCCAATGGGTAATGAGGTGTAGACCTTTCATTGGTGGAAACATCTCTTTTTTATTTATATTTACTTTGTGTCTTTGTTAGATATGAGAAGAATTTGTAAAAGGTTGTACATACATTTGAAAAACACAAGAAGAAAGCTACATGCATGTCTACCATATAAACATAAATTAGAGGATTGGAAAGTCAACTTGAAGGAAATTTTATCTAAAGGGCTATATAAAGAAACAACTAATAAGGAAATTGGGGCATTCTATTAACAATGTTAATGCCATAATGGATATGCAAAATGCTGCAATATTTAGTGTCCTTCTAACTTCTAAATTAGTTTATAGGTAGTTACAAGCCATATGCAGTTACAATACTCCCATTTACAAGCCCTAAATTAGTTTATAGGCAGTTACAATACTCCCATCAACTACAAGTCTTGAATAAATCTCAGCATCATCCTTCATCAAGGCATGACACATCCCCTCCAATGACAACTAGAAGTCTCACCGAAATGCAATAAGAGTAGTTCACATCCTCATCAACATGAGATGCAGTTAGAGTATCTACAATTGATGATGTACTTGTTCAACAGTTGCTTTGGTATGAATTCATATTTTTCAAGTTCCTTGAGGGTGACAGTTTTCTGTTGAGGGCCCACCATTTGTGAAAATAAATAGTTGAACATATTAGCTACCCTTTCAACTAGTTCTGGAAGGAGAAATGGTACTGTAATTACAAAAAATGTGTAATCTAACATCTCGACATCCTCATTTTCCATTGTCATGTCAATACAAACATTATTCTGGTGATGTTGAAAAATATGAGTTTTTTCCTTCCTCGCTGGTGGTGGTTGCTATTATCTCCTATACATTATGTCATAGTATTCATCCCAACTGTACTTTGTCAAAGATTGTTTTCTTAAAGCACTTGTGAAAAATCCTTGGAAATTTTTTAGCTATGGAGAAATGTATTTTTCTTCCAAACTTCGCTATCGCCATTTTCTACTACTGCTCGATGAAAGTAGTCACACTCGATTTTTCATGTATGGTTGGTATTGTTTTGAAAGCAGTTACACTCGAAGTCTCATCTATCAGTTTTGTTTCCCTTTTGACAATGTTCAAGTTAATGAAATGAATGTAAGTACACAATTTAATTAGAATTTGGATTTCTTTAGTAAATATTGGTTTTCCATTGTATTTTTGAACTCTACAAATGCATTTTTTTCCACTGTATTTTTGAACTCATTGGTTTGTAATTACTACTATTGTTATTGATTATCCTTGTATGCGTAAATGTTAACATAGGGACCTCTGGGAGTGTTAAGTTGAAAGAAATGACCTTCCTTATACTCTGATGATAAAACTTAGAATTATTATACAGAACACATATGGACTATACCTTGAGAGAGAAGATAAAAATTTGACCCTTCGTCTTGTGGGTAAAATGGTTGTTTCCCCACCTTGATTGTACACATCGGTCTTGTGGGTATTTTCTTGTGGGTATTGTGTGTGGGTCTTGTGGGTCTTGTCTATCAAATAGGCTTTATTATCCCTTGGCTTTAGGCATGTCTATAGGGAGCACAATATGAGTGTAGACCGCTTATCCAAGGAAGAACTTGATATGAAGGCTGGTCTTCTCTCCTTCTCAGAACTCTAGGAAGGAGAAATTATTAGGAAGGCTTCATACAACTCTTTTAAGAGTTTTTTTCAGTATTTGTGGCATACTCATTTTTTTCCCTTTTCGAGTATGGGACTCTTTATCCTGTCCTCTTGTATTAGCTAGGGATATATTCTTGTTTTGATTCCCCTGGGGTGTAATTCTTCCACCCAAGAGGCCTCCTCGATAAGCTGTCTAGGCTCATTCTATTCTCCCTGTGGTAATGCTTTTTCTGTCTTTCTTTGAGATTTTGAGTTTTGTGGGTGGAGAGCTGTTGGGTTGAGAGTTGGGTTGACAGTTGTTGCAAACGCAAATAGATTTTTTTGTTTTTTTATATATTTTTTGAGGTTGACAATATTGATTCGTGACCTGGTGGACTGTATTTGTCTCACTCTGCCCTAAATGGGTCCATAGCATCAAATGAATGGATATTTAGTTTTGACATTGAGGAATCATGCACATTGTTTCCCATAAGGTGTTCAATTAATTTTTCATGAGGGTTTATGTGTTGGTTTCTGAGTTTTCTGGGCAAGTCTAAAGTATGATGTTGTCTTTTTCTTAGTTGTAAAATGAATTGTAGGAAATCCATGCCACCTGTGGACAATGGAAGGAAATGAACAACCCATGTACCTCATTTCTGGGCACAATTTAGGACTATCCATGGTGTCCTCCTAGAGCATACAATGACAATATCTAAGGTATGGAAAAGCTAAGAGAAGAAATCATGGCTGCGCTGAGTGAAGTTTGGACCTCAAGCCCCAAGCCATGAGGTAATAAGTGTAGATGTTAAAAATTTAGTCCAGTTATGTGCAATTGTTTGTGGCCAGAAAGGCATAAAAAAATTAACTTAATCTGGTTTGAATCTCATTAAGCTTGGTGTAGAACCTCGATTAGGTATTTTTCAGTTTTGTTGGTGGAGAGTTGTTGGTTCGACAATTGCTGCAAATGCAAATAGATTTTTTTGTTTTTTATATATGTTTTTAGGTTGACACTATTGATCCGTGACCCTGTGGTCTATATTTGTCTCACTCTACCCTACAACTAGCTATCTATCTCCCTCTGAGGTATGTCCATTGTTTCGTTAATGACTTGTCTCCTAAGAGGAAAAGTTTGATTGTATTATAAATCTGAGTATAGAAATTAAGGAAGGTCTAAACCACATTGTTTTCTTCTATTTGTCCATTTATAATATTTTTGCATGTGCTTGACTAATTTTGTTCATACAGATCCTAGGTATTTGTAATTGATGGATGTACATAGTGTTGATATGTAGTAATCATGGCTTGGGTTGGAGCAAAATGGGTCATAGCATCAACTGAATGGATATTTAGTTTTGACATTGAGGAATCATGCAAAAAATAGTAAACAGAGCTCTGTAATTGAAACGCATATCTTGAATCACATCGACTTGGAGAAGGCTCAATTGGGCCTTGGGAATAGCTACAGCAGAGCCAACATGAAATTCAATGTCAATAGAGTGGATAACATGGTTATACGAGCTATTAGTCTTCTCGATACCTTGGACAAGGAAATCAACACATTCTGCATGAGAGTAAGGTATTGCAAGTTTAAACTTAGTATTGCTTTTACTTTTTTTGGGTTTTATATGAAACAACATTTAAGATAATTCAGTGAGGTTCAATTCTAACAGCTGTCAAGTTGAGTTCAATTTCCCATAAGTGTCTTTTAATTCTTTAGTTAGGACTCATGAAACATATTTAGACTGAAAGGTAAAAGGATTTGTTTATTAACTTAGATTTTTGAATGCCTATTATCCCATGGGATTGTTTATAGCTAGTATTATCTCGTTAACATTTGAAATAAGTATATTTAGTTGAAAAGGAAAACTACAATTATTTTGGTAAATGAAAAAAAATTAATTAAAGTGCATATTTAAAATATAAGATTCAAACAGAGAACAATTGCAATGGCAGTTATAAATTCAATTAGTGCCATGTCACAAAATAGGTTACCAATCATGAACTAGTTCTAATTACCTTTACAACTAATACCTAATGGGTTAGTTTGTGGGGTATCTTTCATCAAATGATAAATATTTGATTACCAATATCCTTTCTATTTCCATTCATTCACATGTATAGACATTTCAAGTAAGGTTCACTTGCATCTCTCCAATGCTTGCCTCACCATCCTTTTTATCTTCATGTAATGCCAACCTCTTAAACATTCAGGAGGGGAAATTATTGGCTAAGCTCACAAGGTGATTCCATTTTTAGTTGTTCATAAGATAGCTGATAATAAAGGATTTATATCTCTGGTTCAATTTCCTCTTAATTCTTGGCACTTCATAAGATAGCTGATAGTAATGGATTTATGTCTCAGGTTCAATTTCCTCTTCATACTTGGCACTTACTAACTTTACAATAGTTTGACGAGGTAGTTAAGGCCTTGATTATCCATGTTCTTGTAGTAAGTACTACCTAGATTCTAGGCTGAAAGCATGTGGGGATAAAATCTTGATAACTGGCATTCTAGGACTAGTATTTGTCCAAAAACAGAGTATAGAATAGAGTATAATGTGTAGTCATGTGAATCTCTACGAGGTAGATCACTTTAGTTATTTTAACCAATTACATAGTTAAACCAAAATTTTCTCCGTATCTTTATTTATGTAAAGAGCCTTCATTTTTTTGGAGGGTTATGTTTGTTTTGCTCTTATTGTAATCCATTTAGTGTAGACATTAATAAAAATAGTTTGTATAATTGTCTCCAGTGGTCAAGAATGTATGGTTCTTTTTGTCATCTGGAGCTTTCATAATAGGGACCTAGGAAATTGGAATGGACAAATTTTCAGACATTAGCCTTGGCTACTTTGTATATCTGTACACTAGTTCGATGTAATACTTACTGTATTGTTGGCCCAATTATCTCTTTTAGTTCATTTTGAAACATTCGGCATAATATTCTTATTAAGATATTTATATTATTTTAGAAAGTTTTCTTTATTGGGCTAAATTGTTTTAAAAAATATTTCACATTTAGCTTTTATGATTTTTTTATTTTCTATGTCATATTTTTCTAGCAGCAAAACTCAGAAGTTCTATGATGTTACAAATACTTCACAACAACACTGGGGACTTTGTTTACCTCCACCAGTGGTAGAGGTTTCCTTGCTTGGATCAGCTTCTTCAAGTAAATTGAGCAAATCACTCACTCCTGTAAGTGACTTTAGGATTTTAGTATATTGTACTTCCACCCAATTATCTTTAGCATTTGTTATTGATATCTGTGTAGACAAATTTTTCTATGCTTCCATATTAGATTATTTAATAGCTTCTAATTCATTCATAAATAATCATTAGTATAGAAGCTAATGTGTATTTTCTTTAGACAGCTTATGTTTTACTTCAGTGATGGTCTTCTAGAATCTTTATACATGGTTTCATTTTCATTTACTAATAATATATACCTATTCATATTTCCATGTGAAACTAGAACACGGGAGGTAATGCTGAGACTTCCCTTGCCAATGGCGCTACTGGAAGATCAGTTGTATTACCAGCTAGTGCATCTTGGTATGAAATCTGTCTCTTGTCATGGAATATTTGTTTAGTTTTCGAACGCCCCCATGGATTGGTGCAGAGTAACATCACACATTAAGTTTAGTGATCATAAACTTCGATATGATTTAGGAGTTTGTGGTGGAATATTACATATCTTACTGAATATTTAAACATTAATGGTTGTTGCAGGGGCTCCCATACTGCACAGGAAAAATCATTTAGTATGAGGATCCCAGCTGTCCAGGGCTCCTCCAATCCTAAAACAAGTTCATCTCATTCACTTTCACTGTCTCCAACATTAAATCTCCCTGCCTCGGTGGTGGAAGTTGCGGCATCAGGGTTGAGTTCTTATCATGGCAAGCTGCTGGTCAATAAGGGTGGGAAGTCATAAACGTTTATATCTAAAAAACATATTGATGCCAAACCTAATGCAATGAGTGGAAAAAATATAAAATTAAATTCATGTGTAAATACTGCTGGGGAAGCTTTCCATGGAAAGAATTCCAGTTTAGTTGAGCCTACTATGAAATGTAGGATTCATGAAGGTTTTAAAAGTATATTGAAGAATTCATCCTCTCACACACACAAGGGTTCATCTGAGTTGGCCAGTGGGCACATTGAAACAACAGGAAGTGAAAGAATAGATGCATCTTCAGTGTCATTTGGTATTGTCTGTGTTGGACTTTCTAAATATAGCTTTCCAATCTCTGTCCCTCAAAGAAACTATGTTGTTCAAAGCAACAGTGAAGTGAATGTTGTTTCTCTAAATAAAATATGTAGAATGCTTTCAGGAAACCATGTTGAGAATTTTGTACAAAGGTCTCCATTTGATGATAGGTATCAAAACAATTATGAAGAACACTTTGCAGAACCATATGGTGAAGGTTACTCTAGAGTTATTTCTTCAGAAGCAGAGGTGCCTCCCTTTATGGAAAAAGTCCAATTTTCAGTGGATGATTATAGTTCTAAATATTGTTCTCTTCATCAAAAGTATGTAAATACTTGCACCCTTAATGGTTATGGTGATAGCTTTGGAGTTACTGATCATAAAGTAGAGGAAATATTAGTTTCAATTGCTGAAAAGATTACTGCAGGTTCTATCCAAAATTGTGAAAATGAGCCTATGTTAGAGGAAATATCAGTTTCAGAAGCTGGAAATACTAGTACAAGCTCTATCAAAAATTTTGAAAATGAGTCTATGTTAGATGCAACTGATAGAAGTACAAGTACTGGTTTTCAAATTCCTGAGAAAGTAGAAATTGCTAGATATTCTAATGCCAGTTCTGGAAAGCTAGAATGCTTGGAGAATCTGGTGTGTAATATCCTTCCAGAAGTTTATATGAATGGCTCATATGTTGGAGAAAACAATATAATTTCAAACATATTGTTGTCACTAGTGGAAAATGAGAGATTAGTGACCAAAAACATGACCAAAATCTGGATATCAAAGACCACTTTTGGTTTGGCGATCGCTGGTGGCTAATTTATGGTCTTTTATTACGCAACCAAAATTGGTCATTTTTATTTTGGTCATTTATAGCTTGTCAGTTGGTCATTAATTTGGTCATCAATTTGAATAAATGACCAAATATATGACCACATTTATGACGAAATTAATGACCACATGACAAACTAGAATATGACCAAATTTGGTCGCGTAATAAAAGACCGTAAATTAGCCACCAAAACTATTTTTTGGTCATAGATATGCGAATTTTGGTCATTTTTTTTGTCATTTATATCTCATTGTTTGGTCACATATCTCTCAATTTTTTATCATTTTATATGTGAATTTTGGTCATTAATCTCATTTATCGGTCACTAATTTAGTCATTTTAAGTCATTTTATGTGGTTCTTATATTTTAATAGTTTTAATGGTATCCATTATTAATCAATATAAATTTTTAATATGTTATCATGTTTAAATTAAAAAAAAGAATCATACATTATTTATCATTATCTAATACACGTTTGAATTATAAAATGTCACATCAATTAGTTAATTACAACACTTATAAAAAATATAATGTACAACCATATACATTTTAAACCACACAAATTATATTATATATATGGAATGTCAAGTATTACAATAAATATGAGTTTTCTCAAAAACTATTTCCATATAACTTTACATGAAAATCATCTAGTACATCGATGAATTTTCAAAATATTACAATAATTAAACCATCCCACTTGTACTTGGCTGCTAATCCATACTTAGATCCCGCGGCAGCTTCAATTAACCCATACTTAGCAGTTTAAAAGCCTCAATAATAGGCTCATCATACTCAATGGAAAAGATTCAACATGAAAATCATCTAGTACATCGATGACTTTTCAAAATATTACAATGGCTAAACCATCTCACTTGTACTTAGCTGCTAAGCCATACTTAGATCCCGCGGCAGCTTCAATTAACCCATGCTTAGTAGCTTGAAAGCCTCAACAGCAGGCTCTTCATACTCAATGGAAAAGCCTCGACAAACAGGCTCTTCATACTTAATGGCCCACTTGGTTAGGTTCACTCCTGCAAAATCCAATAAAAAAATATTAATAGAAAAACAATGAACTATAAAGTAGAACAATAACCAAGTTCATGTGCAAAATAGGAAAATCTAATCTAACAAATTCAAATCAAGAATTCAAAACAATCAGGATTCAAAACACATTAATGTATTATCTTTCATGCATTTATTTGGTGTATGAGAAATAAAAAACAATTATGCAATGGTATATACAACAAGATACGTCATACATTAACTCATGCTTACCTCTATCAAGTGAGTAATACCAGAGACACTCAGGTACTCTAGGTTTGACATCTTCAGTTGCTTTCGATAGGGAGGAAGAAGTGAGTTTAATTTTTGCTCAGCTGCACTTATCAACCTGTAAAAATAAACTATTGTAAATTAGATTTTATGGTTGCAGAAACAAAATTTTGCAATCTCGTAGGTCATGAGAAGCCAAAGAAAATGTATGTCATACGAATCTTGCAATCATGTGTAAATGTAAACAATGACTTTCACACAACTGCAATATGTCCCAAGTACTAAAATCAGTGATGCCAAACACATATATGTTTCCAAATATTGATTTATAGTGCTTGCCAAAAGGAAGGAGAATTTACACTGTCAGTAATTTCTAGTTTCAAATCAATATGCCCAAATGATTCAAATTTGTTGACTATATAGTAGTTATTGTCCAGAATGGTTCTAAAACTCATCAAATTCTTAAAATAACACAATTCTCTTGTAGATATCAAGCAAATCAAACTGTCAAGGTGACCAAAACAATTTCCAAAAATGAAGTATTAAATCAAGTGTAAATTTCAAGGGTGCATAGTATTCTTCAAGCAAACCCAACGACAAAACGGATATCACTGTCATAGCATGTACTGCTGTTGGAAGTTGCAGCTCTTCTTATGTTTCAATATGCATGCTATCTACAATCTATTTACTTCAAGATTGATGAAAAGGATTCCAAATTTTTTGCACCAAGTATAAACACAATCCCAATGTCAATACTGTAATTGCAAGGTAGTGATATGTAGTTCAAATTTGGTTTATATGAAAGTTTCCAATACTGAACTTGCACTTATGAAATTATATTGATAATATAAGTAATAAATTAATCAATATGTATGCCAAATATCACTGTGGGACAGAGATAATACCCAGGTATGCCAAATGCCAATGAAAATCACAGTAAAAATATTCAACTTAAGAATGCAATTTTCGTTATGAAAAATCATTGATATTATATATTCATTATTTATCAGCTTATTTTAGTATCACTATGACAATTTTTAAAAATCCTATATACAACAAGATACTTCATGCATTAACTCATGCTTACCTCTATCAAGTGAGTAATCCCAGAGGCACTCAAGTACTCTAGGTTTGGCATCTTCAACTGGTTTTGATAGGGAGGAAGAAGTGAGTCTATTTTCTTCTCAGTTGCACTTATCAACCTATAAAAATAAACTATTGTGAATTAGATTTTATGGCTGCATAAATAGAAATCTTGCAATCATGTATGTCATACGAAGCCAAAGAAAATGTATGTCATACGAACCTTGCAATCAGGTGTAAATGTAAACAATGACTTTCACACAACTGCAATATGCCCCAAGTACTAAAAACTCGGTGATTCCAAACAAAAATATGTTTCCAAATATTGATCTATAGTGCTTGCCAAAAGGAAGGAGAATTCACACTATTAGTGATTGCCAGTTTTAAATCAATATGCCCAAATGATTCATATTTGTTGACTATACAATGGTTATGTTCCAAAATGATTCCAAAACTCATCAAATGCTTAAAATAACATGATTCTCTTGTAGATATCAAGGAAATAAAACTATCAAGGTGACCAAAACAATTTCCAAAAATGAAGTATTAAATCAAGTGTGAATTTCAAAGGTGTATGGTATGTATGCCTCAAGCAAACCCAACGACAAAACCGATATGAATGTCATAGCATGTACTACTGTTGGAAATTGCAGCTCTTCTTATGTTTCAATATGCATGCTATCTCCAATTTATTTACTTCAAGAGTGATGAAAAGGATTCCAAAGTTTTTGCACCAAGTATAAACACAATCCCAATGACAGTATTGTAATTGCAAGGTAGTGATATGTAGTTCAGATTTGGTTTATGGGAAAGTTTCCAATACTAAACTTACACTTATGAAATTATACTGATAATAGAAGCAATCAATTAATCAATATGTATGCCAAGTATCACTGTGGGACAGAGATAATACCCAGGTGTGCCAAATGCCAATGAAAATCAAAATAAAAATCTTCAACTTAAGAATGCAATTTTCAGTATGACAGTACACAAGATAAATACGATGACAAGTGTTATTCAAGATGCCCAGTCAAAGGATAAATACATATGTCATGCTTATGGCAATAATTTCAACAAGTTGCAGAGATTAATAATACTGATCTTTACCATTAAATACGCATCCAAAATAGATCAGATGGTAAAGCTTTATGATCTTCTTGTGTTTATGTTTTAGGTGTCCAATAAATGGCTGGCTGAGAAGACAATCACAATAAAGTAGGTGCCTTGTGGTAGAATGGAATTATGGGAAGACAAACTAGAAAAATTTTAACCAACAGTGATCTTTGGGACTATATTAGGGCCTAGGGTGTGCAACGTTTGAGAGTTTATAGCTTACGTCTCAAAGGGGTGTTGGGAGGTTGGTGTAGGGTCAAATGAGCAAAGGAAATATGGTGATGGTTGCCTCCTTTATGAATCTACAGTTAAGAGTTTATGGAGGGCTGAGAGGTATGAAGATGGCTCAATAAGGAGCCTAGAGCCCTTGCTTTGAATGTTTATGGCCTTGGGATCATGGACGAAAGCATCCAATCCAAGGTGAGTGTAACGTGGGCCGTTAGGTTCTATAGGCCAAATCAGTGATGCAAATGGCCTTGCATTGAGGGATAAGTTGGCTAGGGCTGAAGGGGATGGTAGCTAGGCTAGTTTAGGATGATAGGGGTGTAACCTAGGGATTCCTATCAATGTTTTTACAATTTTTTTATGTGCCTTTGAAGTGTATGATCACTGTGGTCAAACAAAGAAGCAAGTGCATCTTCAAAAGATAATAGTGTGTTCACCAGATCCTCCATTCTCCCATCAATGGGTGACTAGTACAGCTGGAAGGGTTTTTTTCACAGGGGTGCAATTTATCATTTTGCATTAAGAGAATAGGGCGGTAAACAAGCATTTATATAATCAACAATTCTTAGAGGCCCAATCAGACCTTCAAAACACAAAATTGCACTCACACTGGGAGAGAACACAACATTGCACTCATAGTGGGAGAGTCTATTAGATGCTAGAATTCTTCTACAGCAATTGGAAGTGTTTCTCTTTGGGAGTGGACTTTCTACTTCAACTAGTTTGGAGTATGAATCATATAATGATTCACCCAGTTTTAACTTTTAGCTAAAAAGAAAGTCCCTGGTTCAACATCTTCGCTCCAAAACAAATTTAGTGTTGGATGTTGCGATATTTTAGGTATTTCCCACATGGTATCCTCCAATGGAAAATCCTTCCACTGAATGAGGTATTCTAACAGTACCTTAGTCCTCAACTTAGTTTCTACAGTTACCAAAAAAAACCTTAGAATCAAAAGAATATGTCGTTTATCATTTAGGGGAGGTAAAACATTGAATTCTTTAAAAAATTCCATACCACTTTTTTCAAGTATGAGACATGAATGGTTATGCACTCATGACCCTGATGGCAGCTCAAGTATATGCAACTTGTCCCACCCTTTATAGAAACTTATAAGGCACATGGTATTTAGGTCCAGGTTTCTCCACCCCTTTATCTTTGAGAGACCTCTGCTTATAAAGGTGTAGCCTCAAGAAAAAGCAACTTCCCTCTTCAAATTCATACTCACTATGGTGCTGGTCCTGCTGGGATTTTATACTATCATGGGCTAGTCTGAGAATCTCCTTAACCTGCTAAAATATCTGTTGTCTTTTCTCCAAGAAATCCTCAACAGCTAGCATTTAATTTAAAGAATATTGACATAAAGATGATGGAAAAAAGAAAGTAGAGGCACCGCATGTACCTATAAAGGTCACTAATCTAGAAGTGGTTGTGCAGGAATAGCAGGAGACCCTGACACTTATCTGATTGTATAAGGATGGGGATCTACTTCCAGCTAGAGGGATCACCAGTTCCCATGTGCCACCCCACAATACAACCAATTGCAGAGGTAAGAATTCGTACTAAATATTGCAAGCACAAAAGAGGACGATCCTTGGGAGTTGTTCAAAGATGATCATATATCCGAACTAGGATTGGAACCTAAAGAAGGAAATAATTACAATCTTGTGAGTGGGTTGGTTTTTCTATGAGTCTTCCAGGGATTTGTTTTCAACATTCAGAAAAAAGAAAAATCGATATCATCAACCTCAACCTCTTCTAGACTTTGGAAAAAATACTGAAAATTAATAAATATAAGCTATGGCCATATTAATATTACCAGGGTGATAGTTTGAACAGGAAAAAATTATAAGCAGAATTGATCAGCTTTCATATATTTTCTGAACAAACCCACTATGCCAAATGAAGTTTGGAATTATATACAATTCTCTCTGCATCTTCCTTTCCAAAACATCACTGAAAACTATTCTTTTCCATTTGAGCCTCCACTTAGTTATGTGTTCGCTGATGTTGAAGATCCTTCTAAAGAACTACAGCCTGAAATCGGACTTGTTGGTTGTTTAGGCAATTTGTCATCTGTAGAAATGTTGTCTTGCTTGTCAAATGATCTGCGAAATGAATGCTTGCTGGACTTTCTCGTGTCCCTACTTCCTTGATATTTCTAACTACCGTAACCAGAATTCCTTGATTTTGTTGATTTAGAATCAAAACCTTTCATTGTTGGCGATGACCCAACCTAGATTCGTGACATAACATATGTGAGAATCTCCTCCTTGTGAGAAAAAGTGAAGTCAAGATGAGAATATTCAAACTCATTCTATGAGACTTGGACTCTAGCTTCTTTCATCATCCAGTAGTGCTTCATCACCATGGAACGAGGTATGAGTCTATCCTGTAGACCAGCGACTACATCAACTGGAATATCAATGACACCATAGTTTGCCCCATTGTCTAATGGGTAAGGCATACCATAGGTTTCGATATTAGCAGATGAACTTCCAAAATCATACATAAGAAATTTATTTGCATGTTTCATCTGCACTAAGTGTACTGCAACCTGATAGGAAACTCCTGTAATGTCATTCATATTATAGTGTGGTGTACCTACCACACCTACCCAATTTGAGCTATCCCCACCAACAACATAGCTAAACAAGGTCTGTACAAGTCCTCCTATTGCAGGATAATTCTGAAAATGCTGAGCTAATTTGTGGAAAAGCATTCGAAAATTTTTTGTAGGTATATATAGCCCAGGTATTAAGGGAGCTAAAATTGGAGCAAAAGAAGGAATAAAATACTCAAATAATTTGAAGATCATAGCAGCATCCTCATGAAATCCTGTAGGTGATAATAGAGTCATCCTTGAAATTCAATGTGGAAGGCTTTTTAGGCACCTGGTCACCAAATACATCAACATGGCAGCTCCACCAAGACTGTGAGAAACAGCACAAACTGAATAAGGAAGATTGTCTGTTGCATCAGAAGATTCCTCGTCAGCTTTCAACTGTCTTAGCTCAGACATCTTTATCTCATGGATTTTTTCAATCATTGCAGGGATGTCTTGTGTTCCATGTTCATTGATTGAATACCTCCGGTACCTGGAAAATTGATGTATCACATGAATACATCAGCTAAGAATACAAAGCAAGCTAAAATGTCACAGTTACCAAGGCACTCATTGCATTCCAAACTATAGAAACATGAACATAGTATAATGCAGAATACGATTCAAAGCAATAACTCTGCTATTGATATGAAGTACACAAGCATGAATTCAATTCAGTCACATATTCAATGAAAAGCCTAGTAATTTAATTCATACTCATTGTGGTGCTGGTCCTGCTGGTATTTTATACTATCATGGGCTAGTCTGAGAATCTCCTTAACCTGCTAAAATATCTGTTGTCTTTTCTCCAAGAAATCCTCAACAGCTAGCATTTAATTTAAAGAATATTGACATAAAGCTGATGGAAAGAAGAAAGTAGAGGCACCGCATGTACCTATAAAGGTCACTAATCTAGAAGTGGTTGTGCAGGAATAGAAGGAGACCCTGAAACGTATCTGATTGTATAAGGATGGGGATCTACTTCCAGCTAGAGGGATCACCAGTTCCCATCTGCCACCCCACAATACAACCAATTGCAGAGGTAAGAATTCGTACTAAATATTGCAAGCACAAAAGAGGATGATCCTTGGGAGTTGTTCAAAGATGATCATATATCCGAATCAGGATTGGAACCTAAAGAAGGAAATAATTACAATCTTGTGAGTGGGTTGGTTTTTGTATGAGTCTACCAGGGATTTGTTTTCAACATTAAAAAAAAAGACAAATTGATATCATCAACCTCAACCTCTTCTAGACTTGGAAAAAATACTAAAAATTAATAAATATAAGCTATGGCCATATTAATATTACCACTGTGATAGTTTCAACAGGAAAAAATTATAAGCAGAATTGATCAGCTTTCATATATTTTCTGAACAAACCCACTATGCCAAATGAAGTCTTGGAATTATATACTATTCTCTCTGCATCTTCCTTTCCAAAACATCGCTGAAAACTGTTCTTTTCCATTTGAGCCTCCACTTAGTTATGTGTTCGCTGATGTTGAAGATCCTTCTGAAGAACTGCAGCCTAAAATGGGACTTGTTGGTTGTTTAGGCAATTTGTCATCTGTAGAAATGTTGTCTTGCTTGCGAAATGATCTGCAAGATGAATGCTTGCTTGACTTTCGCGTGTCCCTACTCCCTTGATATTTATGACTGCCGTAACGAGACTTCCTTGATTTTGTTGATTTAGAATCAAAACCTTTCATTGTTGGCAATGACCCAACCTAGAGTCGTGACATAACATATGTGAGAATCTCCTCCTTGTGAGAAAAAGTGAAGTCAAGATGAGCATATTCAAACACATTGTATGAGACTTGGACTCCAGCTTCTTTCATCATCCGGTATTGCTTCATCACCATGGAACAAGGTATGAGTCTATCCTTTAGACCAGTGACTACATCAACTTGAATATCAATGACACCATAGTTTTCCCCAGTGTCTAATGGGTAAGGTATACCATAGGTTTCCATATTAGCAGATGAACTCCCAAAATCATACATAAGAAATTTATTTGCATGTTTCATCTGCGCTAAGTGTACTGCAACCTGATAGGAGACTCCTGGAATGTCATTCATATTATAGTGTGGTGTACCTACCACACCTACCAAATTTGAGCTATCCCCACCAACAACATAGATGAACGTACAAGTCCTCCTATTGCAGGATAATTGTGAAAATCCTGAGTTAATTTGTGGAAAAGCATCCGAAATTTTTTTGTAGGTATATATAGCCCAAGTATCAAGGGAGCTAAAATTGGAGCAAAAGCAGGAAGAAAATACTCAAATAATTTGAATATCATAGCAACAAGTGATAATAAAATCATCCTTGAAAGTCGATGTGGAAGGCCTTTTAGGCACCTGGTCACCAAATACATCAACATGGCAGCTCCACCAAGACTATTAGAAACAGCACAAACTGAATAAGGAAGATTGTCTA
>LPNX010601779.1:78641-276422 GCA_001517045.1 Pseudotsuga menziesii | reverse complement strand
AAGGTGACAGCCTTGACTCGAGACTTGCCCCCAAGGACACACCGAGTGGCTTGAAGATTTCTGCCACGTGATCCAGGTGTGTGAAAAGGCGGCAACAACTAGCATCGTGGAAATTCTCGTGGGATCTATTTTTTTTGTGGCTATCATTGTTTTGTCTACAGGAGGGCGTTTTGGCTGGAGCGTTTTTGTGGGGGGACCTCAACTCGCTCGGTTCTCTTCGTCTTGGATCAGGGGGGTTTCATTAGTTTCATTGCAATCTATGATTACTTCATTTTACTGTCTTGTAGCATTCAATTTCTTTATTTTGTATGTGCAAATCTGATATGGTTAACGTTTGCTCATGCAAGGTAGGGGGCGCTTTGATGGCTTGGAGCTTGCATATGCCATAGAAATCATGGGGATCTTCCAGGATTGATTGGGATAGCTAGGATCGTCACTGTTACAGACTTCTACAAACTTATCTAGGTAAGATCCACAAGTAAGTTCTTCTTTTCTGATTTTATTCCATTGTACCTTGCTGAAATTTAACTATTTTTCTGAAAACTCCTAAACCATAAAAACCTAAAAAATCAAATAATCAGGGAACTGTCCGATCTTTTGCCAAACCATTTCTGGGTTTCATAGATCGGGCCTCCCCCTAACTAAATCAACTGGAACGCTAGTCAAATTCCTCATAGATTGACCTAGATCTGATTTTTCAACAGTTAACGACATAACCCCCCCCCTGAAAAAATTGACCTGCTAGGGTTTTGAGTTTTTCTGATTTCTAACTTCACAGATGGATAGATCGGGTCGTGGGCAGTCCAAATCAACCCCAACGCTGTCAAGAGGCTCAACAGTTTGACCGGGATCTAAAAAATAGACTGAAACTGCCCTAGCACCCTCACTGAAAATTGGCCTTTTTCGGAAGTAGGTTTTTTCTGAAATCTGACATGATAGGCTGATAGATCGGGTCCCAAGCATCCCAGAACAACCTCAACGTTGAGCTGATTCCTCCTGGTTTGCCCTAGATCTAAAAAAATCCGTTTTCAGTCTCCTAGCCACATCATCAGATTTTGACTTTTCTAGATCTGATTTTTCTGTTGTTTTCCTGATTTGGGCTTGTAGATCAGGTCTCCCTGATCTCTTCTCATCCTCAACGTTGAGCCATCAGCCTTCCGGTACCCCCTAAAACTTCAGATTTGTCTTCCTAGGCCCTAGCGCTAGCCATCTACTAAGCTGGTTTTCCTGTACCTTGTCTTTTCCGGACCAATTGCTTTCTGGGTTCGTAGATCAAGGTGTTTCCCAAGTGGGTTTCCTGAAACGTTGTCTTACTGCTGACTCCATTTCCCAATGCATACAAAGCACTGATCTCTAAGCTAGCGTTGCCCTTAGGCTCTTAGCCTTTGCCATCTACCAACATTCACCGATAGCTCAAACACCTTTTACTGAGTCTGATTTCTAGGTACTGGATAGCCCCAACTCTGTCCGTGCTTGCCCTGTTATAGTTACGTGTCCCAAGATAGTTGCTAGTACCTAAACCCTAGAGCCAGGGTTCCCATTCACCTTACACCTTAAGTACCCTGAAGCCCCATCTGATCTTCTTATGGTGTCTAGGTTTGATCTCTCATGTCGGGAGAAGATCTGGGTCTCCCCCATTGTTGTCCTGGACTAGGATAACCTAAAGTGAAGGCTGCCTTGATTGGCGAGACAACCATCCATTTGGGAGTCTAGGCAGTCGTGGTTCCACCCCTTAGTTGCTTGCCCCTCTACCATCCATCCTGGATCCACCTCACAAAGGAAACTACAAGGCGGGTGATAACAAGGGAGATATGACCATGTAGCTTGGTGATGATGCCACATACCCTATGAGAGGAATTGGCTCCATTTCATTCTAGATTCCCTCAAGCGACATTCTCGAGTTGACTGATATTTTATTTGTTCCAAGTTTGAGGAAAAATCTCCCTTTCAATTTCTTGTATGACAGATATACATTGGAGAGTTACTTTTGAGGGGCGACATTGCACCTTCAATGATTGTAGTCTAAAAAGTATGGGGACTTTCGCTAGAGGGATGAGCGAGGGTGGCCTTTACATACTTGTTGATCCAATAACACACACATTCCAACAAAAGGTTGGTAGGGCCTTCTATTTCTTCAAAGACAAATGTAGAGCTAGGTTTCACTCTAATTTGTTGGTGATGCATAGCATCGTGAGGTTTCCTCATACAAAGTTGGCCCCCAAAAGAAGATAAATAACAAGCAACTATTATGTATGAGACAGGTCAGCTCCCTTTAGTGTGCACGTCGGCCCCAACAAGTGAAAAGGAAAACATAAACATGCATATATATAAGAGGTCACTCTCACTCATTTTCACTACAAGCAATTCGCTCCAAGCAATTGATCAAGTTTGCAAGGCTAGAAGGAGGAGACAACAATAGAAGAAGACAATTCTTGGGTTTATCTACAACTTGTCTATGTACACTTGTATCTAGATGTCATTCGTATCTTGAACTGAATATCTACATAAGGTTGTTGGGTTTTCTTCCCTTGTGTAGAATGGTTTCCCAAGATAAAATCTTTGTGGCGCTTTGTCTTTTGTGCATGGTTATCTTTCAGTGATCCTTATCTATTTCTACTACAATTAAATTATACTGCTATACGAAAATTCAACATGGTATCAAAGCTACGGTTTCGAGAGTAAAACTATGTCCTCTGCAACATGAATTTGAATTGTTTAAGGGTATGACAATGTTTTCTCACTAGTCTTGACCCTAGACGTTTGCAGTTTAAATCCCACAATGTAATAGACCAAGTCTTTTGTATTATATTTATTGTCCTTGCGATGCCTAGGCCATACATATGGGTCGCTTGGTATGCAGCTCGCAAAGTTTTACCATCGTCAAAGACAAACCCAAAATATTACAATAGTATTTTCGGTCGAACTAGCTCCAACTCTTGGTTCTCTAGGAGAAGGTTTTTTTGCAGCCGCCCCAACCGTCAATCAAGCAGACAATGTGTTGACAAAATTAGAAACATTGTTGTCATAGCTCATGTCGACCATGGAAAAACTACTCTCATGGACAGATTACGACGACAGTGCAATGAAAATGTTTCACATGCCCTCAACTCCATCAACTTGGAATGCAAGAGGCAAATAACCATTGCCTCCAAGGTTTCAAGAAACACAAGCAATAACAGGTTCATCCAAAAGTGCACCCAAATTGATATAATATTGTTGCAGCAAGGGCACAATACAAAACTAAGAAATCCAACGTATTTTGCAACTATTTTGCTTTCACGATTTTCTAGTGGCTTTGGCACCCATGGTAATAGCAATTTGTAAAGCTAAGCAATACACAAGATGCCTAGAATATATATACATACATATATATATATATATATATATATATATATCCACGGGCTCATTGTAGCTTATTAAAATTTATTGTTGCATGTTTGATGATGGCTCGACATTTTATGCTGGCGATTTCTCCTTAGGGAATGTCATAAATTGGCATCGATAATCAAACCCATTCTATGGTGGCTTTATATTTTCTTATACTCGAGGGCTCAAGAAAATCTGTGTTCTTTGATTGATGATTGAAGAGGCTTCCCACTGTTTCAAACCCATAGGCAAAAATTGATGGCATGATTTCTTTTGAAGTGAGAAGAATTGCAGTGTGGCACTTGGATTTGTTTCATACTCCAAACTTGAGCAGACCTCGCAAATAGTATCTTTTTTATCCAAGTCATATATGCCATGTCCCCATCCCAATGAGACTACTAGTTAGCAATGTTTCACCCACCTACTAGTTCCATAGGTTGGGGAGGAGGCATTAAATCTTGCAATAAGGGAGCTATGAGACCCAAGAGAACCTTAGTTTGTAATTTACACATTAAGTTGGGTCATACAAATAATAAATATGGAGAAAATAAAGTGGCATTGCTTCATGAAGACATTTGGAGGTTCATGGAGACCTTGGGTGGCTAGGTTCTTTCTTACACATGTCATGACTTAACCCCAAATTTGAAATTACGAGTAATGGAACGTTCTTGGAAGGTGAAGAGGTGTCAAGTAACATGTCATGAGCCCAAGGATTCGAATAGGTGAAGAGGAATAACTCCCCTTCCATGTTATGACTTAACCCCAAATTTGAAATTACGAGTAATGGAACGTTCTTGGAAGGTGAACAAGTGTCAAGTAACATGTCATGATCCCAAGGATTCGAATAGGTGAAGAGGAATAACTCCCCATGGAAGGGGAAGAGACTAAGAAGAAACTAGGTGCTAGTTGGAGAGAGATTCACTGCGTTGTATGACAACAATGATGGAAGATTCTATGACAAATCAGACCTGATTGCAAACCTATGACAATCTAACATCAGGGCTAAAAATAGCCTCCAAGAGGGCACACTTGGCGTTTGGTAGCAGCTATTAGAATTTGGAGGAAGATGAAGGGATGAGGAGGAGGACAAGTGTCATGGGGGTTACTAAACATCAAGGATGAGTTGGAGGAAGCCTATGGGAGGGAATTCGACCTTGGAGAACCTTAGGAGGGTTACAAAAGTATGTCATGAGGAATGAGAATGGCTTTTGATCATTTGAGAATTTTCCTTTGGCATTTTGGAAAGCACTAGCTTGTCCATTGCACGATGAGTGCTCACTTGCCATGCTAGTGAACCAATTTCGAGAGAGTTGGATTCTCATCCAAATTGGTTGTTGGAGAGGCCACCCTAACCTCTCATTTGGAGCTTAATGGAGTGTTGTTATTGCAGATAAGAGGCGGCTATAGTTCGTGACCCGTCTATCCTCCCATTCTCTCAATCCCTACTTCAATATTCCCATGTTTCTCTATGATGGCGCACTTGTGTGAATGGTGGTTGCGCCTTGTTGAATCCAGTTGATGCCCAAGCATGGGTGAATGATTTATGGCTCTGTAATATGTCTCCCATCCTCTCTATAAGTCAAAATTAGCAAAAATTCATATGCAAAGATGTCCACATTTCCAAGATATGGTGTGACTAGTTTTCATGTGTTGGTTTCCCATTTCAATGGAGTTGTATGTCTTATTTGTGTTGAGGATTTTCTCTGATGTTATATGTTGTTGGTGAGCTATTGCTATGTTGTTAATGGTCTACATTCCTTATGCTCTGTTCTAAACCATTACATATACAATTTATGAGTCAAAGTTAAGCTATTACATGTCATTTCCCTTAAGCGAATATCATTGAATAGATGCATTTGAATATGAAGCTTTACATCTTTGTTGCAGAACTCATAACCACATCAAATGATAGTAAATAAAGTATAACATCAGTCCCCATACTCTGTTTGATAATCTGGGAGGGTCGCATAGGAGTTGGAGAGCTATTTCTGCTCACACCCTAAGGGGAATGCACCACAATTTACTAGTCATTTTACCATTTTTGCCAATGTCCCTAAATCGAGTTGCAGATGTCTATAACCTGTCCTAAAGTGACCAAAGAATCCATTGAGTGGTCCTAAGACTCACCATATCAGTGCCTACCAAATTCGAGACCCTCTTGTGCCATTCGAAGCCCCTAGAGTCAAGACTAGTCAATACAACTTTTTCCCAAATTCTACCTTTGTTTGGAATCTTCAAATTGGGTCATTACAATTTAATCCACATGTCAAATATGGAGCATCCTTGGAAATGGGTAGCTCTTATGCAAGAACAACATTAAGTGGGGGTATTTCGCTGCTAAAGCCATTAACATCAGATGTGGTATATTTTGTTCATCAAGGTGCTCTTATAGCCATGGCTATGGTTCTTGTGCAAACAAATGAGGTACGTGAACCTTGCGTAGGTATCTTCAGGAATCAACTTGAGAAGATAATTCTTGAGAAGCATGAAGACACCATGAGCAAGATGAGTGAAATTTAAGCTTCTGGTATTTTAGATGCAGATCTATGATGTGAGGAACACCTTGAAGTTACTCATTATGAGATGGTTAAGCTCATGTATATACTATAGACTAAGGACTCCAACCTAGGACTCAACAGGAGTGTCTGATGTTCGAGAGGAAGGACTATACAAATTTACAGGATGTGCATGACAACATTCCTCCAAGGACTTCAAAGATCTTTGCAAGGAGGCAAGGATCAAGAAGGAGATGAACATGGAGGAGCAAGAGGCTCCTAATCCAACTGTTCAATCCTCAAAAGGAAATCAATGATAAAAGGTAAGTATTAATGTTTTGAGTAATTAGTTTTTGTCATGCCTATTATTGAAGCATGTTATATACATGTTTTTCTTGTGAAATGGGATTGACGAACAGTATGAATGCTATGTGTATGTTGAGTAAGTAGCCTATAGTGTTGCACAACATCCTGTGAGCTAGTCTAGAATGAAACCTCTTTGCTAACATGCTGAGAGCAATGCATGCTCTTGATAGTGTGTTATGGTGGAGATGGAAGGCATCCAGATAGTTACCGAGTATGTTGGGATATGGATGGGTGTTGTGTTAAAGCATTTGCTAAAATGCTAAATTACCTTGAATGGTTACATCACTGTCATTGCATTGAATTGAATGATTAGTATGCAATGTTGCTGACTATTTGACTAAATTTGACTTGTAGGAAAAACCATATGTTATGGCCTATAAGAGAAGGATGTTGAGACTTGTTCTGAAAGACGATTTATGGATGTGAAGTCAGTCGAGTTACAAATTTTGTTGATATTCAGTGTTCTAGAGGGAGCAGGATGCTCAGAAGCGAGAGGCTTCTAAGAGCATGGCACTCAGCTCAGGATCCAAACTAGATAGCATGATAGCTTATGTGACAAAGGGAGCAGCTACAGTGGATGTGATGCTTAAAGACAATGTGACGGTGTGATTGAGGAAAAGGTTTGCATTAAGCAGCCAGAGAGTTTCATGATTCATGGGAAGGAGTCCCATGTGTACAGACTAAAAAAGGCCTTGTACAAACCCAAGCAGGTACCCCGAGCATGGTATGATACTTGGTGAGTTTGGGCTTCACCAAGAGTGATGTAGATTCCAACCTTTACTACAAAGTTGTTGATGAGATGTGGTAGAGACATGATCAAATCTACCTGAGTGAAGGGAATTATATTATTGATATCCTAAGGAGATTTGGGATGATGGATTGTAAGTCCATGGCTACACTGATGGTGACAAATCCAAAGAAGTTGAGTGACTCAAATTCCGAGTCCGTTTGGTAGATCCCACCATATACAAGCAGTTGATCGAGTCATTAATGTATCTGGTTAATACTAGACCTGACATTTTCTTTGCAGTGAATGCACTTAGCCAATTCATGGTTGTGCCGAGACATACATTGGGTAGTTGTTAAGCATGTGTTGAGATACTTTCATTGCACAGTGAGATATGGCCTGAAATATGCTTCTACTGTTGATATGAGATTGTAGAGCTACTCTGATTCTGATTGGCCAAGGAGTGCATTGGATAGGAAGAGCACCTTCGGGTGTTGCTTCAAATTGGGGTTTGCTGTGATTTTCTGGTGTAGCAAGAAGAAAAGTACAACGAAGGTTGAGCACATTGCAATGTGTGTGGCAATCCATGAAGCATTATGGCTTCGAAAGCTCCTTTCTATATTGTTTGGTCAAATGATAGAGAAAACCCTGATTAACTGTGATAATCGAAGGTGTGTGCAGTTTTCAATGAATCCAGTATTTCATGACAAGTCAAAGCATGTGAAGGTCCAGTACCATTACATCCGAGACATAGTGCAAAGGGGAACAGTCCAGCTCTAGTATATTCCTACAGATGATCGGATTGCCAACATTCTCACCAAGCCTCTTCCTAGGGCAAAGTTTGTGTGCTTTCGTGACAGGCTAAGACTGGTGGTGAATGCCTCCCTCATTGAGAGGGAGTGTTGATGTTGTAGCATCAGTGAGATATTCTCCCTAAGACAGGGAAAATGGTGTGACTCTCCTTTGAGAGGGAGAGAGAGGGAGCTGACTATTCTAGATGATACTCCTCGATGGACTGAGTTGAGTTGCTATGAGATATTATACTCCTTAATGGATTGAGTTGAGTTGTTGTGAGACATTCTCCCTGAACTAGGAGAACATAGATCAATGGACAGATCTGATATCGATGGACCGATGTTGTACATGGACACTTCGCGATGGACTAAGTTATGTTGGTGTGAGTCTCTAGGTTGGTGCCCAATAACCCTTGTGGTTGGGAATGACACTTCACTAGGTTGGTGCCCAACAACCATTGTGGTTGGGAAACTTTTCTCTGGGTTGGTGCCCAACAACCCTTGTGGTTGTGAATGAATCTTCATTGGGTTGGTGCCCAACATCCCTTTTGGTTGGAATAACTTGTCACTAGGTTGGTGCCTAGCTGCCCTTGGGGTGTAGCTCATGTGGTTGGGAGACTTATGGGTTGTAGCCCACGTCATGTGGTTGTAGCTATTGACGTGACAAATTCTCACATGAGGTTGTAGCCCTTATGAGCCTATATGTGGTTGTAGCCCTTTTGGACATCATGAGGTTGTAGCCCATGATGTAGTGATGACTCACTAGTGGTTGTAACCCTAGTGAACTATTTTGGTTATAGCCCATATAGGATTTCATGTTGGTTGTAGCCACATGGACATATGAAGACCTTTCTTATGATGCAAAGATGTTCAAGACAAGTCGTGATGCCTAGATGAAATTTGGATGTGTTCTAGCATGATGATACCTCCCTAGCTAAGAGGGAGCGTTGGTGATGTATAGCGTTGTGAGTTTTTCTCATAATGCAAAGTTGGCCTCCAAAAGAAGATAAATAACGAGCAATTATTATCTATGAGACAGTCGGCTCCTTCCAATGTGCAAATTGGCCAAACAAGTGAAAACGAAAACATAAACATGTATATATATAAGAGGTCGTTCTCACTCATTTTCGCTACAAGCAATTCACTCTAAGCAGTTGATAAGTGCGTAAGGATAGAAGAAGGACGCAGCAACAAAAGAAGACAATTCTTGGGTTTATCTATGGCTTGTCTATGTACTCTTGTATCTGGATGTACTTTGCATCTTGAACTGAATATCCAGATAAGAAAGGTTGTTGGGTTTTTTTTCCCTCGTGTAGAAGGGTTTCCCGGGATAAAATCTCTTTGTCTCTTTGTTTTTTGTGCATGGTTATCTTTCAATGATCCTTATTTATTTCTATTGCAATTAAATTATACTGTAATACAAAAACTCAACATAATTGTGAGATCTTTCAATACACAAGGTTCTCCTCCCGTCATTGACGTGAATCTAGAGATTGTTGATCCAATGGCTCAGGAGCATGTAGAGTTTGAGTGTACCACCCAAGATATATATAGCAATCGTTTCTTACATCCATGAGACTTTCGAATGTAGAGAGGGTGAGAGGTGTGATGAGGAGATTGACTTCATCCATGAGCCTTCTTATTATTCATTGGAGAGTTGTGATTCCAAAGTTAGAGTTGATTGGAGTATTATAGATTACAGAGCCAAGGATTCTGAATTCTATCATACAAAGGGATTTTCCCTTAATGATACTCTTGCTTCAAGATTCTCTAAAGATGAGGGAGTTTGCCTAGTTCAAGATAGTTTAGTTTCCAAAAGATATGAGGTTCACGAGAGGGATTCTCATGATGACAAGCTGATAATGACCTTACATAGTTCGATGAATATAACATGAGCTTTGCATACTAGATTGATTTGATCTTACATGGTATATGATTATCTTTGCAGGTTGTCCTAGTCATCTTATGATGCGGTGCCCATTGATGTTGGGGATGATGGAGGGTGGCTACGATGAAGCATTCCTATATATTAACAAGTGGTCATTGTGCATTAGAGGATCAAAATTTTGTGATGACATGGTTGACAACTTTATTACAGATGACAATGATTGATTATGAGACAGCTGGTATTGATTTGCAAATCATAGATTTGATGGAGTTGCATAGGGAGTCAACAAGAGTTGGTGTAAATAATTTCCTCATAGGGAGTGTTAGACTTTCAAGTTACTTTGCAAGTTACACCATGTTTGCAGTGCTATGAGATTTGGGGTACATGGTGTACATTTAGTCCGAGAACGGTTTGAGATGGATTACAGCATGAGAGGTTGTCAATTATGGATATGCACACTTCTGATAGATTGCTCAAAGGATGCCAAACCCCAGATGATCATTGGTTTAATGTTCTTCTATAAGGTGTTGGAGATCTCTTGCCCTAGATGATGGACACCCTACATGATGGGCACATGAAGGATTCACCTGGTGGGAGAATGCCCTACCCTACAAGATATAAGGAGTGTAGTGCATTGTGGAGAAGGGAATTATGGATACAAGCCCTAGATAGCATAGATAGCATGTGGTAGCTTGGTTTCCAATAGAAATATTGGAGATGGCTTAAGGACGCCTAAGGCTTCAACAATGTTATTCAAGGGGATAGATACCCTAGAGGAATATTTGGATTTGGAATATGGATGGAGTCCATGGAGGTTCAAGATGGAGTGGCATGGACCTGCCTTACATAGCTACATCACCTTTAGTCACTATTGTGCATGACATCATCATTGAAAAATGACACTTGTACTTTAGGAGTGGAGCACTTCACTTGTGTGTGGCTTACTTATGTTTAGTAAGCTTGCTTGTAAGGCTTAGGCCAACCTATGTTATATTGTTAACCTCCCTTATCTTTCATATAAATAGAGGAAGGAGAGTGTCTTCCAAAACACATCACATCACACATTCATTTTTTTCTCCTTTGGAGTGCTCACTTAGTGATGCACTAGGGTTCATGAAGAAATCCTACTAGAGCATATGAAAATGAGGTGGATGATTTCACTCTCTTGAGATTCTTCTTTGTACATTTGATCTCTCTCTCTTGGAAGCTAGGGTTTTTTGGTCTCTTGGAACATCTTTTTTTACAATTAGGGTTTCATCCCTTAAAGAATAAAGATTAGGGTTTGGCAACCCTTGGATGTATTTGGGGAATATGAGGGCATCTTGCCTTGGAGATAGCACTAGAGGGATTCTTGCACTTGGAGGAGCTAGGGTTTGTTGACTAACCTTGGATAGGGCATCTTGGGTCGTTAGATTTTGTCCTATCCTTGAGAGAAGGCTATGGTATGAACGTACTTCATTCATTGAACATATATATGAGATTTCCAACTGTCCATATTGTGTATATTGCATATTTGATTTGATCATTTTGTCTTGATGGGATGGTTATTTCCTACTTGTATTTGTATTGCTAATTTGAAAAACTTAAGAGAAAATTGTCAAGGGACTTAACACTAAGATGAAGATAATAGTACAACTATTTGTTGTTGCTGTGCTTGTTGTTATATCTGTTGTGTAAGAAGAGTTTTCAGATCTGGTTTATGCATGTTAAGTTGCCCTAGAGGGCTGGAAACTCATTGGAATGATTGGTGTATTTTCTCCTTGAATTGTTGTGAATTTTAGGGCCACTAGAAGTGAACTCCATTGTTGTTTTACACATTAATTTACAGCAGTCCTAAAGGCTTAACACTCTAATTTCAACAAGCTCTTTGGTCATCTTTCTTTGGCTCTTCAACTTGTAGCTCCTTAGATTTTTCTTCATTTTTATGCCCATTCTTCATGTGCTTTTGTAGATATTTCTTTTTCCAATTCAACCTCAGACTCTTCATCTGATGGTCAATAAGGGATTCAATTATTTTACTTTCAAGGACTTCTTCATATGCCCCCTTAGGGCCTTCTTGTTTAATAAGAGAAATATCATGCAATGCAATTTTATTTTTCTTATACCAAAACTTCATAAACTTCTTATTGCATTAATTTTAATTGTACCAACTAATCCATCCAAGAATATCCCAAAACAATATCCATATCATTCATATCTATAGCATGGAAATATAAACGCAACACATATTTATCCATGGTGATCTTCAAATCTTTAAAAATTGAACACGTTCACCCTCAATTTTTGTGCTTTGAATATGATTTGCAGGGACTTGCAACCTTTTAACCAAGTTAACATTGATGAAACTATTCATGCTACTAGGGTTTATAGAAATAATATTTTTTCCTATTGAATACATCCATAAACATGTAATAAAAAGATGTCACCTGAAAATAAACCCTTAGTGCTTTCTTTATTACTATTCATATCATGACTCATGAGACCGCCTATAATTAAGCAACTCCCACCATTTGGTGGTATCTTCTTTAAAATTAACATAAACCCAAATTCTCCGACACTGTTTTCACATTGACTTCCATTCTTTTATGTATTCTCCATTACTAGGACCGTTAGATTTTCTTGTAAAATACATTTTTCATTGAATAAAACCCAAAACCAAAACTAGGGTTTTAAAAAAAATAACTTACTTTTTAATGTAGTTCTGAGGGTTTTGGGGAGACAAATTTGAAATGATCATCACTCACTCAATATCTCTCAAAATCTCTATCATGACCACAATTATAAAATGCCATGGTTGTTTTGCATCTATTGGCACTGGTTTGGAAATCTAGGCATTATATCAAAAGATTTCAGCCCTACAATCAACATGTCGATCACTAGAAAAATCCCTAAAACAACTAATTTTAAATCAACGAGTGGCCATACTCCAATTTCAACAATTTTTTTTTAAATCGGGTGTTTTTTCTAGACAAACTTAGTTCTACAACTGGTGTCTTCATATCCTACACAAAAAACTTTAAAAAAAGGGTCTGAATGTTGTCCTCTTTTTTTTCTTAAATGCAAAAAAAACAAAAAAATATTCGATTTGTTGCCCAAGAGAGAGCTCTAATACCAAAGATAATGTTTATCTTCAAACTAATGAAAAATTCAAAGGAATGCAAAAGAGTTCTATTAACAACTTCTATTTGTCCATTTGTTTGTGAATGAAAAGTGGAGAATTTCAATTGGCACCCTAACATCTTCCACAAAGTCTATCATAAATGGTTGAGAAAGAGAATCTAGATAAAAAATGATCAATAAAGAAACCCAAAATGCATAACCCAACTCATGCCCATCTTGTCAAACAAAGTCTTCAACTTCTTCCAAACCTAATACGGACAGACAATCCCAATTGTATGAAAGAGAATAGCCTTGTAGATGTAGGTTGTTAGTACTCCTATAGCCTCATCCTTCTTACCATATCAATAAATGAATTTCTCATGTTCATCCTTAGGGTCTAGAAGCATAGTTTAGTAAGATGCTAAAGCTCCTTACTCTTCAATAGTGTTTCCATGTCTTGTGCCTACATGCCATAGTTATGGCCGTTAAGAACCAAAAGTTCTTGTTTAGAACTAATAATCACTCTACAAAACCTTAATCCAGGACTTAGCTCAAAATCTTAGTCAATCTACTAGGAAGATCTAACTCAACAAAGGTGTGCATATAAGCAACATCCTCCAAAATAACTTGTAGACAACAAACTAGGTCTGAAACCAACACCTTTGACACCATGTTAGAGAACCAGAGAATTGTGAAAGTGAATGACAATGAATTCCGAGAAGGGGTGGTGTCAATAGACACCATTATAGCACTAACGCATAAGTGAGCATAATTTGACATATGGAATGAATAATCAACACCTCACTATCAATAATGATAGATCGATGCATAGGAATCAGGATCATATATATATAACCCAAATTATCACAAACTCCCATAAGATAAAGAAGACATGGTCAATTTTGATCACCTTTAGGCATGCCCAGATCTTCAATTTTTCTGCCTCACCTGCATACCAATCGACCTGGACATGACTACTTTTAGTCGGTGACTCAGTACGACCAATAGACGATCTTATTGGCTACCCAAACAATGTTCCACTATCAATAGGATTACACCAACTCTCCAAAGGATCACTAGATGGGATGAACCTGTCATTCCAATATTTGGCAAAGCTCAAAACCAAATTTCTCATCCTGTCCAAACTTCATGTTATCATACTTTGGGATAATCTCAACACAATTATGTGGGCATTTCATGCTTAATGTCACATATTATGACATGTGACCAAATGTAAACTATAGTAGCAAGTGTAACTATAGTAGCGGAGCTCAATACCAAACTTCTTCTCATATCTATCATACGTCGAGATGGTATCAACACACAAATATGTGGGTATTTCATGCTTGAAAGGTAACTAAATGTAAACTGTACTGTAATGTGTGCTGCGAGACATTATGTGTGAGATTTATTCAAGACTTAAATTTTATTTTTCATTTTCTCTTCAACTCGTTTAATTGAATGTGGTGTACACCTTAAAATCTAACATGCTATCAGAGTGGTACTGCTCTGGAGCCTATGGCCAAGTTGGATGAGGAAATTAAAGTGTTTGTGATATGCTGATCCTATGAAGAAAGAACATGCCCAAGTCAAAGAAAAAGATTGAAACAAGTTTAGCTAATATTGAATTAAATTTCAAAACATTAAATTTGCTAATGTTTACAAAGGTGAAATTATCAAAACATTTGAAGTAAAATAATTTTAAGAAAATTTAAATGAGAAGCCTTGAAAAATTAAAGGTATCAAAGGGAAGCAAGGTCTTCTATAGATGCCAGACGTCGTAGAGATTTGGACAATCTGTGCAGCATTTGAAGGAGATGCCACTAATCTGCAGTATCAAAGGGTTGCAGTGAAGCAATCTACTGGCCAAAAGAAGGAACGTGAAGATTCAGCTGTCACTTGCAGACCAGAAAAGTAGACACCACATGAACGTTATTTGCAGATTAGAACAGAATATGCTATTATTTGAATTTCACATGTATTGCAGATCAAGAACAACAAATAAAAAAATCGGGCACAAATCTTGAAACAAAATTTTCTAGAAGGCATTTTTGACACATGGATGCCAAATTCAAAGAAAAACACCAGAACAGAGGGACACGAGGACCAAACACAAACTTGCTGACACATGCTCAGTGAAAGGATGATACAATGTGAAACATCGAAGAACATCCATTTGTAGGATTTTTTTTGAAGACCTAAAACGAATTTGTTTGCAGATGTTTTGCAGTAAGTTAGCCAGACAAACAGCAAAAAAAATTGTTGTTGCTACAGCAGACATTTAAATGCTAGAAGAGACAGACAACCAATCTACAGCAAGTACTGGCACAGGTTTAGAGGCAGAAGAAAAAGATATAGAAGAGAAAACAAGACAAGTTGTAGAAGAGAAAAAAACAATACATTCTGCATGAATGTTCAATTTTTGCTAGAATAAGATGTTGAAAAGAGAATTCTTGAATTTTTTATTTGGTACTAAACAAGGATCTAAAAGGTTCTTTTGTATGCATCTTTAAGTGTACACTGGAGTTGCTATCTATCTACATACAAATTGCCAACTCACAATGGAAATCCTAACAGTCCTCTGCTTTCAATATTAGGTAGGATAAGAATATGTCGAATAGAGAACTCCTGAATTTTCTATTTAGTCCTAAACAAGGATTTAGAAAGTGATTTTCTATGTCTCTTGAAGTGTAAACTGCAATGGCTATCTGCATACAAATTGCCAACTCACTAAGTAAATTCTAAGAGCATCAAATGTCAGTTTGTGTTCTTTAAAAATTGCAAAGAATGGAACTTGAATTTAATAGAAAGACTCCTGACCTCCACATAACCTCATTTTCTTTCAAAACAAAAGCCGCAATAAATTGTTCTGACCAACTCTACACATTAGATTCATGACTTTGCTAATGACAAAGTTGTAATACATCACCTTAAAAGCCAACAAAATGACATTGCACAGATTGGATATATTCACTGCAAAATTCACAGCGGATTCATGTTGTGCTTCTTTCTCGTGTTGGTCAACCTTGGGCTCATCTTTGACTTTACATAATTCATCAATCTCCTCAAATGATTCCAAGGTCACAAGCTGCTTCTCGTAGTATTCTTTCTCCCCTACACAAATATTCATACAACAGTATGAAGCATGAAGAAAAAATAGTAGTTACTTGAGGTTTATAAAATGAATACTATAAATAGGCAAGGTCGTAGACACAGAATTTGATCACCATAATATGAATAGAACCATTTAATCATAGTCAGTTCCTAAAGAATCTAACATGTTAATATTGATTCTTAAACATATCAAGATTGTCCATGCATGTAATGGCTATCCAGTAATTATACATCTTCCACAAAAGCCTCCAAATCTATTTTTATATTTAGAAATAAATTAATGCAAAGGCTAATTAACAAGCCCAACAAAATTATTGTTTGTTGCTTTGTAGTAAATAAGAGAATTTTCACAACAATTTGCATAACAACAAAATAAACATTAAATATATAACCTACCAATAGGGTACTTGATAACACACACATGAGAATGATAGACAGTATAAATGAAGAGAACAATATTTTCATAGAACTGCTACCTTCTTGAGAAAGCACATGCAAAAAAATATTCTTAAAACAAAGCAAATGTGATAGTCATCATCTGCCACCAAGAATTTCTAGTGGTCGCTAGTTTCTATTGAAACCCTCCCCAAACTTTGGGTACTTGCTCCTAGCCAAGCAAGCACAGCATTCTTCTCTCTACAAGTTGAAATATGAGAAATGACATTAAAATTCATTAAAATATAAGAAATGGAGGAATGTCCCTTTCTTAAATAAATCCCTTTGACCATTAATTCACCCCCTTGGATGAACCTTTTCTAACATGTCACAAGGCCATTCTTCAATGAACTGGATTCTTCAATGGCAAAAGGCCATGTCAACAATGCTCAAGAGGAGCCCAACAATTGGTTCACCAACCATTAGCTCATGAGGAGTCCAACAATTAGTTCATGCATGTCTCATCAGAGACTTTAACCTAGGTGGGGAAAGTGAAACACCTACCTCCTCACCAGTCAAGCTATTGCCCCAACTCTAACAATGATTTCCTTAGGTCCTGGCTAACTTTCTAGGATTTTATTCCTTGAACCATTTTTTGGCTTGTCCTACTTGGTCTATAACATCTTTTCCCACCCCATCATTGTCATTGTCTTCAATGAGGTCAACTTCTCAAACAAAGATGTTGACTCCCACATTGTTAATTCTAGAACCTGGTTACACTGAGAGGCGCATTCTACAACCCAATATGAGAGATATATGTAACATAGCATAAATCTAATGTGGCATAGGTTGACAAAAAAAATTTAAGAATCAATATGCTTAGCTAGATATCATTAGTATTCAATTCAATTTCACAACAATAGCATATGCAGGATCACTAAAAGAAACACAACACAAGATAGACACGGATTTATCCTAGGAAACCCTCAAGCGGAAGTAAACCCAGCAAAACTTCCTCTATATAGATGTATCAAAAGTACAAAGATAAAACCCCAAACATGTGCTCTTCCTCCTTGCAGATATGTCTCTCTCTCCTATGCGCTATACACAAGTGAGTGTGTGCGTTCAAATGAGGAACACACCTCCTCTAATTATACTCTTTCTTCCACTCGACTTTTTCCCTAACAAGTTGGCCCCAACAAACTTACTGGGCCAACTTCACCTAGGAATACACAAAACAATATTATATTATATTCAAGAGGGTTCCATTGACCCATTGACTTGACTAGCAACAGAGGTTTTACCTCATGACTTTATAATGACCAAATACAATAGTAACATCCCGTTGAAGGAATACAACATCTCCCATAGGTTACATCAGAAAAATAGATTTAGAATATTCTTTAAAGTTACGATATTTCAACACTCCCGCTTAACGAGAAGAGTATTCTATTGACAACAACATCATCAATTGTAGGAGCAAGGAGAGACATAACATCTGCAACAACAACAAGGTGATACATCTATACGTGATTGGAAATTTTCAACAATCATCAGTAACTGGAACAGTTACTGAACATCTTCAACATCTTCAGTACTAGA
Organism: Pseudotsuga menziesii; assembly: GCA_001517045.1. Classification (NCBI taxonomy): domain Eukaryota; kingdom Viridiplantae; phylum Streptophyta; class Pinopsida; order Pinales; family Pinaceae; genus Pseudotsuga; species Pseudotsuga menziesii. The sequence continues at coordinate 258,596 of LPNX010601779.1, read as the reverse complement.
ACATCATCTTCGATAGCACTAAGTCTTCATCTTTGATTCTTCATCTTCTGCAACACTCGATCACTTGATCCTTTGCAGCAACACTTGATCAGTCTTCATCTTTGATCTTCATCTTTTGTGACACTCTATCACTTGATCCTTTGTAGCACTTGATCGCTTGATCCTTTGGAGCACTCGATCGCTCAATCCTTTGCAGCACTTGATCGCTCGATACTTTGCAACAACACTTGATCTCTTAATCAACATCATCATTGGCAGCAACATAACCTGCGACACATATGATCCAATTACAGGATGATCAATCCCTATCACTTTTGGACATAGGTCCAAGATGCAATCCTGAACCACTTACAATCCCTATCACTTTAGGACATAAGTCCAAGGACGATGCAATCCTACAACCTTGTTAGAGACAAAAGTCTATGGATTCAATTACGAGATGATCGGTCCCTATCACATTAGGACATAAGTCCAAGGACAATGCAATCCTACAACCTTCTCGAAGACAAAAGTCTACGGATTCAATTACGGGATGATCGGTCCCTATCACTTTAGGACATAAGCCCAAGGACGATGCAATCCTACAACCTTCTCAGAGACAAAAGTCTACGGATTCAATTATGAGATGATCGGTCCCTATCAATTTAGGACATAAGTCCAAGGAAGATACAATCGTACAACCTTCTTAGAGACAAAAGTCTACAGATTCAATTTAGGACTAATGTCCAGGGATGATACAATCCCACTGCAACATCATCGACCTACTCCCCCATTTCAAGGAGGGTCCACATCATCAACTTGCTCCCCCTTTCCGAGGAGGGTCCATATCATTAACTTGCTCCCCCTTTCCGAGGAGGGTCCATATCATCAACCTGCTCCCCCTTTCCGAGGAGGGTCCATATCATCAACCTGCTCACCCTTTCCAAGGAGGGTCCATATCATCATCGTTCCTCCTTGCGAGGAAAGTCTGTAACATCATCAACACTGTTCCTCCCTATAGGGAAAGTCTCCACCATCATCATCATTGTTCCTCCCTACGAGGAAAGTCTCCAAACATCATCATCACTGTTCCTGCCTACGAGAAAAGTCTTCAACATCATCATCATTGTTCCTCCCTACGAGGAAAGTCTTTTCAAACTACACCAAGCTTGTCATGAAAGTATTCAAACTTTATTGGAGAGAGATGCTTGGTCAATACATCAACAACTAGCTCATCGGTACTCACATACTAGAGCTTTATATCTCCCATCTATACCATGTCCCATATATAAAAATATCGAATTTCTATGTGCTTCGCCTTGTCATGGAACATTGGGTTCTCCGTCATCTTTATACAACTCCAATTGGCACATAGAATCACTGTGGTATCCAACTCCAGATCAAATAGACCTGACATCAACTTCCGAAGCCATATGGCTTCACAACTAGCAGAACAAGTTGCTATGTACTCTGCTTCAGCTGTGCTGAGAGCAACACTGGGTTGCTTTCTGCTAAACCATGAGATGATGGCAGATCCCAGACAATAACATCCACCTGAGGTGCTCTTCTTGTCTGAGGTACTTCCACCCCAATCTGCATTTGTATAACCATATAGTCTGTAGTCATGATCTCCATCGTAGTATAGTCCAAAGTCTATCTTACCTTTCAGGTACCTCATCACATGCTTTGCAGCTATCATATGAACACGTCTAGCTTTAACTAGATACTGACTCAAGGTGTTCACAGCAAAGCATATATCTACCCTGGTATTTGTCAGATACATCAACGACCCAATAATCTGTCTGTACCGAGTCACATCCACTAATTCTGATGATTCATCCCATAACAACTTCAGGTTGGTATCCATGGAAGGGGCCATGGATTTACACTGCATCATATCAAATCTTTTCAAGATTTCCACAGCATACTTTCCCTGGTTGAGAAAGATTCCTTCTGGCCTCTGCCATACTTCCAGGCCTAAAAAATAGTGCATCAATCCAAGATCTTCTTGCATTCTACAATTTGTTTCTCATTTCTTGTCAGAAACAAGTCATCCACATATAGTAATAGTATGATAGGTTCATCATCCATAACCTTAAAGTAAAGGTTAGGGTCGACTTTACTTTTGGTAAAGCCCAAGCTTGTCAAGAAGCTATGTATCCTTCCATACCAAGCTCTAGGAGCTTGCTTTAGTCCATACAGAGCCTTCTTCAACTTACATGTGTGAGTCTGTCTGTTTTCTACTTCAAATCCTTGTGGTTGTTCAATGTATACTTCTTCCTCAATTACACCATTCAAGAAGGCTATCTTTACATCCATCTGGTGTAAACTCCACTTCATCATGGATGCAAGTGCCATAATCGTTCTGATAGAAGTGTACCTTGCTACTGGCGCAAATGTCTCTTCATAATCAATTCCCTCTTTCTAAGAGAATCCTCTAGCCACAAACCTTGCTTTGTATTTTTCAATACTTCCATCAACTACATGTTTTATCTTATAGATCCACTTGGAAGATACCACACTCTTTTGTGAACTATATCCCAAACATCATTCTTCGTTATTGATTGGTATTCTTCCATCATTGCTTCTACACATTCTTTCTTTTGTACAACTTCTTCATAACTAGTAGGTTCTTGATCTACAAGATCACACATCAAAGCTACATAACTGGAGAATGGCTTTGATCTCTTGCTTACTCTTGTGGAGCCTTTTGGAGCTCCATACCTTTCTGCTTCTTGTATGATTTCTCTTACCCAAGCAGGTTTTCTATTTCGTGATATATTCATAGTAAGAGGTTCTTGAGGTTCTATCATATCATGGTCCTCTAAAGTCTCATTTTCTAGGGAGGGTGTAGCTTCTTCATTTCTGAGAGGTGTATCTTCTTCATATACTTCTTCATGTTGGAACTTTCTGGATCTCTTGAGAGCTGCTTCTTCATCAAATGTTACATCCCTACTGATCTCCATGTGATGGAATCCTGGAATGTATATTCTAAAGGATTTGGAGACTTCACACTATCCAACAAATATTCCCTTCTTTCTGGAAGGGTCCAACTTGGTTCTCTTTTCTTTTGGAATGTGAATATATACTGGACAACCAAATATTTTGAGATGGCTTACTTCAGGCTTCTTTCTTGTGAACATTTCTTCAGGAGTCTTGAATCCAAGGGCACTATGAGATAATCTATATGTAGATAAATAGTTGTTCTTGCTACTTCAGCCCATAGATGCATAGGAAGATCTTGATCATGTATCATTGTCTTTACTACTTCCATAATGGTCCTATTCTTTCTTTCTGCAACACCATTCCGTTGAGGATTGTGGGGAGTGGTTAATTCCTTCTTGATTCCCGCTTCTTTACAAAAGGCTTCAAATTCTTTTGAAGTATATTCTCCACCATTGTCTGTTCTGAGTATCGTGATTCTTTTTTCTGATTGATTCTCTATCAAGGCTTTGAATTCCTTGAATTTTTTGAATACCTTATCCTTTGTTTTCAAGAAATATATCCAAGTCTTTCTTGAGTAGTCATCAATAAATGTAACATAATATTCAAAACCACTCAAAGATGTGGAGGGCATTGGACCACATACATCTGAATGAATTAGTTCCAACATACCTTTAGTCTTTGTTTCACTCTTCGAAAATGGATTCTTGATATTCTTTCCTCTTGCACATCCTTTGCAGGTGCCTTCATGATCGATCTTCGAATCCGGTAAACCTATTACTACTTTGCTCACATGGGGTAGTGCTTTGTAGTTGATGTGAGCAAGCCTCCTATGCCATAGTTCACTTAGGCTAGTGATCTCATGAACAAGGGTTGTTTCCAAATGTCCCTTGAGTTTATATAATCCTCCTTCTTCTTCACCAATGACAACTGCATCTTCAATTGATTTTCCTTTGGGACACATAAGTACTTGTCCATCTATAAATGCAACCCTATTTCCTTTCTTATCTATTGTTGAGATAGAAAGTAATTTCTTTTTCAAACCTCGTACATATAATACTTCCTTCATCCTCATGGGAGTTCCAAAATCAAGCTTATAGTTTGCTTCACCAATATAGGATATTGATAGTCATCTCCTAAAGATACTTTTTGAGGAGAGTTCTTCTCTTCAAGTTTTTGACAGAGTTTTCTTCTATCCTGTCATGTGCTTTGAAGCACCACTATCAATAAGACATGTGCCTTATCCAGGTATGACATACTTAGAGAGTGTCGAGAATAATACATACTCTTCTGCATCTTCTTCTTTTGCTAGTTTTCTTTGAGGTACTTCTTCCTCTTCTTCTTCATCTTCAGCTAAGTGTGCATGATGTCTTTTATTGTTCTTCTCGTATTCTTCTTTCTTCAATGGACAGTTTCTGGAAAGGTGTCCTATCTTGTGACAACTGAAACATTGAAAGCTAGAACTTCTTGGGAGGTCGAGACTCCTTGTTGCTTTCCTTCTTGAAGTTATGGGTGTTTAGGGCTTGATCATCTTCTTTAAGTAGAGCTTCTCTATTGGCTACTCTAGCCTCCTCTTGGATGCAGTCTTCCCTTACAATGTCAAACTTCATGCTTTCCTTTCTAGCACACATAGTCTGGATGAAAGAATCCCAAGGTCTGGTGAGACCATTGAGAGCAGTCATTACTAGTTCATCTTCATCAAGGGAGTTTCCAATGGCTTCTAGTTGCTCCTTGAACTGGGAGACCCTTGTGAAGTAGTTTTGAATGGATTCTCCTTTGCTCATCTTGGTACTTTTCAATTAAGCTTTCAAATTCATCTTTTTGTTGATGTTCCTTCCTTCATACATTCTGGAAAGGGCATCATACATTTCCTTAAGACTCTCTTTGGATGGCACTTGAGGAATCAAGTGATATTTGATAGAATCAAGAATAATCTTCATAGCCCTAATTAGGTCCTTCTTGTGCTTCTCCTTAGCTTCATCTTCTTTCGATTCTACAACTTCTTCTTGATGTATTTATCAAGATCATTCTCTCTAAGAATGAGGCCAATCCTATATTTCCCTGCTCGGAAGTTTTCTATGCCTTCTAACTTGTCCAGGAGGTCACTAAAAAATAAAATTTCTCAAAATGCAAAACTGACCTTACCAAGAGATGCGCTTGACTAAGGCGAGTTGATTGGTACACTTGATTTATGGAGATTCCAAGTCTTCACCTTTCAAAATTGACTTGCAAGATTCTGATGTGCAGTTTCTGCAGTTTTCTGGTTCTCTGGTTTTCTGCAATTTTCGGTTTAACTTTCCCAGAGATTTACCCACTCAAAAATTCCGATATAGCACTCAATAGATGCGCTCTAGGGAGGCACAATTTTCTATGCAATCAAATCTTCAAAATTCCAGCTTTGATAGAAACCCTAAGTTCTTGTCGAAGGAAGAGGAGAGAGAGTTTCACCTTGTGAAAGATGTTCTATTCAGGCTAGCTCTGATACCATGTTAAGATTCCATATGTTTAGCTAGATATAATAGTATTCAAGTCAATTTCACAACAATAGCATATGCAGGATCACTCAAAGAAACACAATCACAAGATAGACAAAGATTTATCCTGGAAAACCCTAAAGGGGAAGAAAACCCAGCAAAACTTCTTCTATATAGATGTATCAAAAGTACAAAGATAAAACCCCAAACAGGTGCTCTTCCTCCTTGCAGATCTCTCTCTCTCTCTCTCTCTCTCTCTCTTATGCGCTATACACAAGTGAGTGTGTGTGTTCAAATGAGGAACACACCTCCTCTATTTATACTCTTTCTTCCACTTGACTTTTTCCCTAACAAATCAGCCCCAACAAACTTACTGAGTCGACTTCACCTAGGAAGACACAAAACAATATTATATTATATTCAAGAGGGTTCTATTGACCTGACTTACAACAGAGGTTTTACCTCATGACTTTATAATGACCAAATACAACAATAACATCCCGTCGAAGGAATAAAACATCTCCCATAGGTTACATCAGAAAAATACATTTAGAATATTCTTTGAAGTTACAATATCTCAACAAAAATTAATGAAAATAATAATAACATTTAAGACAACTTAATATCTTAAAAATAAACAAATATATATAATATATATACACACAAAACAATGATATTAATGAATTTTCACTTTAGAGTCTAGCACACTAAAAACCTTTCCCAAACTTAAAAGTTAAAACATCAAATGGGTAGTCATGCCAAATGCAAGGAGTATGGAAGATGGTACCCAATCACTAAAGACATGTGCAATTAATAAACATGGTTAATCATCCACTTTTCACAATACAAGGCCTCCTCATCTCTCATATGTCCTAGAAAGACACGTGCAGTTAATGAGTCATCCACGTGTAAGACAGTCATCCACTTGACACATCAGAAGGCCCCCACATCTCTTGTATGTCCGAGGAGCAATGAACCCATTGTTGAGGCCCAAAATGGTTTCCTGGCATGCAACACTTGAACACTCTCCTAAGGCTATTCAAGTGGAACATGGGATTTACAGCCGCATTAATTGCCACTTAAGGTCCTCTATATCCCTTTTGTGTTCCTTATGAGAAGTACTCAGATGGGAAAGAGTAGGAAGAAGGTGTTGCAATAGATAAAAACTTAGAAATGTCCTTCATATTATCAATATTTCATTGTCTATTTTGCTCTTGCGTATGATTATGCTTGAGTATTCAGATTTTAAAGGAGAACAGAAATTAAAATAAGCAAGCATAAGGCTTGAAAAAACAAGTTAAAAGACCAATTAAATGCCAACTAAAATGTTGTTAATGACCCCCATGTTTTCTGTGTGCTTTTATATATATTAAACAGGACTGATTACAATGGAAACAAGAACGGAAATAAAAGACAACTGAATTCTAGAATAAAGATGCTTGAATATTAGAAAATAAGGATGATCCTCATATTACATTCAGAGAATAAAACAAACACTGGCAGATTCTGCATAAGCTGGACTGGTTCTACTTAAGGTTTGTCCCAATGTTTCCAAGACAATACAAAGACAAACTGGATATTCAATCCAAGCAAGGAGGAAATAAAGTAGTTCCTGACTTCAAAGGATTTACACATTATCTCTGAAAGGCATTAAACAATTAGAGATGGGCAGATTTAGGAGAACAACTAATTGCAGTAACCAGAGAATGATATACCTCCATATCAAGTGAGAAAGATATCACACTAACAGTGTTTGAACTTTAAACCTCTGGAAATATTCATGTGCCATAGAGAAGCATTAGATCCTCTAGAATGAAATGAAATGGAAGTAAAAATCAAAATGTTACACAAATAAGCAGAACCTAAGCATAACTTGTGCCTTCTTTGGTGTCTCTCCATCTCTTCACCTTTCAAGTGAAATAATAAATAAATATCCAAGATCCATGACTTGGAGGGAACTCAAAAGATGGGGTACCTACCACCTAAACACAACTTAAAAGTACAAAAGCTACTACATGCTATCAATTCCCAGTTTGCATACACCTTATTACTCCTAGGCAGACCCTTATTCCTCCCATTCTCTCCTTATGACTACCTCTTTTATAAACAGTTTGATAAAAGGAAAATATAACTCAACAATGAAACAACAAAATAATGCCATGTTTAGCATCAAAAACCAAATCAAATAATCATTAACACCCTGCAGCCATCAAATGCCCACAAGCCACACGAAACAAAATTCATTTTTGCAGAAATAAATATGCTTATATTATTATAACTATATAATTATGTTCCATATGTCAAAATGAGCCTAGTCTATCCACACCATCCAAAAATAGTTAACATTCCTTCATATACAAAATAATATGTTCCTTCATATGCAAAATAATATGCCTCACCATGTCCAAAACTAGTAGTACTATCACAACAAATCAAGGACAAACATAGAAGCCAAACCAAACTAAACATAATTCCTAAGTAAGAAGAGGAAGAGGAAGAGCATTAATGTGGATAAACTGTAGGAGAGTGGTAACCTCAAGGTGCAAATCGTTGAACGATATCTCAATTCTCATGGTTCCCAGGAAAGGTGGCATAGCATGCAGGCAGGTGTGAGAATCAATAGAGTCCTCAACATGGTTGTTGGCCCGGGAAGCAGCAGCAACAACAAATTTCACAAAGACTTTGGAGGATCCTCGAGGAGGCAAGGGTGGATAAACTTCAACACCTTTCAGTTTCTCAAGTACAGGAGCAGCTTTGAGGATCACTTCATCAGGAACAAGTTGGAAGCAGCATCCAAAGCAAAAAGGAAAGCTCAACAAACTCACCTGAACTGTTGGAAATGGGCAGCACAAGTTGCCACCCATCATCATTGGCAGTAGGCAAAGGCCAGCCAAATTCTTGCACAGGATTAGAATTAGGTACAAAAGGCAGGGAAACATTGTTTCAATGTTTAGCTTTTGATACAATATGCATTTGGTACAAAAGGCGGGGCTGCATTATCTAACTCTTGATGCAAGATTAGCATTAGGTATCGGGGCAGCATTATAAAGCTCTTGATGAAAGATTAAAGGCAGGGAAGCATTGTTTAGCTCTTGAATCCTAGGATGCTGTTGCAAATCAGGTGGGAAGGGCAAGAGAGGAGACACGTCATTTGGTCAATCAACCAAAAATAAATGGCATGTTTGCACTAATGCACAAACTCCTTTGAATTTGCATAAAAGCGCACTGAAAATCTAACCTTCTTCCTTCTCCCACCTCTCAAAATATTCTAATTACTCTGCCCTGCTCTTCGGGGACCTTGGGGAGTGTTACCACCTGAGTTGCACTCAGTTGGACTTTCAAGTGAGCCGCCAAGAATGAACAATTACTTGTTCAAATTTCGAGTTCAGAAGTCCATGCAGGCCTTCCTAGGCCCTTTTTTAATTTTTTTTAACATGTTCATACCCCACGGGGAATTGTAATAGAATGACTTAACATGATGAATTTATGTAAAAGGTTTGGCTTCCTAGGAGTTAGTCATCAATACATTATTCCAGGGTGTTTTTTCCTTGTTAATTATCTATCATTTTTAAATGATAGATAATTTTCAAGTTTTTCACTCAAGCTTCCAAAGTTGTAATAATTGTCTTGACCTTGGGAGGTTATTAAAACCTAGGTGTCAATGTATATTACCATGCTAATCATTATTTTGAGTCATTATGAACATGTCTTAAGTCCCCCATAGGTTCATTTTTATTTCCGGAAAAAATATTTTTTTTTCCGTTTTTCCATGCTTATTTTTAATAAGTTAAATGTAAGATTTCTCTAAGTCATAAAAGTGGGGCTAAGTGTTTGTTTTTGCCATGGGGGTGCTCATTTTCTAACCCAGAGCACCCACTTAACCCTTAAACCCATTTTCCTAAGTTTTCAAGTAATTGTTTATCTTCAAAATTAATTATTACTCAAAAAACCTAAAAAAGACCAAAAAATTGGATAAAGTGAAAAATTCGGCAACTCATAAAGTAAAAGAAACTTGCCAAAATTAGTTTTTGTAAGTTGGCAAAGTAAAACAGCAACTAGCAAGTATCTGAATGATTTTGGAATGTCAAAGCTTGTTATTTCTGAGCTAATCAAGCATTGGAAGTTTCCTCATGAAGAGGGGGTGCATCTCTCCAAGTGGGGGGGCATCTTGAAGGAAAAGCTTCAAATTTTGGAAAAAATTTGAGTTTTGGGAAGTACCACTTTTATCATGTGTTGTTTCCACCACATAGCTCTTGTTCCAACCTCTTTCCAACTCACAGCCAACCCATTCAAGCTTGACGCCTTCTTGGGAAAGTGCACCCCCCCTTGGCATTGGCTTCATCTATTTAAGCAAGCACTCACTCCATGTTTTGGTAGACAAAGTGTGGAACCTCTGATCGATTATTCTTTGTATCAATTGTTGAAGTATTGAATGAAATAAAAAGGCTTTGCAAGCATACTTGTGTCGAGCATCAATGTGTGGTGATTTTTGTGTTTTATGAGGCAAAACCATATCGGCTTCTTGCTACATTATTTGGTGTTATAACTGGTCTTTGAAGGATTAATGATAATCTAAGTCACCTGACACGGGGACACGGGACACGAAGGACACGGGGATTCGAGTGTCTGACACGGGCACGGTGACCCCCNAGAACCCTCTCCACACTTGCAAATGATAAAAAGAAAGTGAAATTTTTTATTTAAAGCAATTCTGGGCGTTTTTTTAGTGGAAAAAGTGTCCTGTTTTTCAAACACGCACTGACAGTCCTCAGACACGCGTGTCCGAAAACAGGACACGCATGCCCTTTTGGATGAATCCGGTTTCATAGATGATAATCAATAGAAGAGAATAAATAAGTTGTTTCTTGTTTGTTTCTCTGAGTTATTTATGTGAAGAGATCTTAGAGTTGTATGCTTTACTTGTTTTTATGCATGCTTTCTAATCTTTTGCATAGGTACTCCCGGATATAACACTTTGGTGTAGTTATTGTTCAAGCTATGCAGGGATATCTTGCATAAAGGAGTGTTGGTTCAAGTTTGATTCCATCACACTTTTATGATTCTTTGAAGAAGAGCTCAATCCCTCCACTCTCCACATGAGGACTCCATTGCCCAAGTTTATGGAATCTAGGCTTTCTTCCTACCTTCTCTCTCACACTATTTTCTTGGTTACTTTACTTATACTTTTACTTATACTAGTTGCAAAGTATTTTCAAGTTTCAAATCAGATTTTAAGAATACTTTTCTAGTACAAGTTTTTTTAAAAGATAAGATCTAAGCATTTAGAGCTCAAATATTTCATTATAGATCTATCTTTTGCATCTAGCTTTTAAATCTAGTAAAATGTCTATCTTTCGGTACTTAAGCTAGTAAAAAAAATTATGCTTTTAAAGTCTTATTTGACATCTTAGTGCTACTTTTGGTCGCTGATTTCTACAATTTGATGAACAGGTAGAAGGAAGTTCTGTCGAATGTTTGAAGATTCAATCCATTCTAGACTTGTTTTTCTTATGTACCTTCCATCAATCATTTAAAGCTTCTAAAAACTTGTAAACTTGTTGCTCCTAATCTATAAAGGACCACAAGTACTCCTCGTTGTATTTATCATTAATAAAAAGTGAAGCAAGCAGGTAGCCAAGTGCCCGCACCCCATCCCCCCAGGGGGGGATCGTGTCTTTTTTTCCCTTTTTTAGATTAGTTAATTCTTTTCAGTTTTCATTTTATTGTCTTTTTAACATTAACAAATCTGATCGTGCTCTCGAAAACAAGAGTATCAGTATTGAGATTTCTAAACAACTACACTATTGTTAATTTTCTAAAATAAACCAAGGTTTTAGTCGTCGTATGCTCTTGTAAACACTGCAGACATTTGGTTGGAGCGATGGGACAATCAGAAAAAGGGATTAAAATGACTAGTCTAATAGGACAATCCACATAAAACGAATCTCTAAGGACTCAAGAGGTCGCAAAGAACGAATACCATAGAGTCAGGGGGTTACTCCAAGCAGGTTATGCCTCGTCTCGTTGGACACCTGGTAAAGTTGCTTTAGTGCTCAGTTCAAGGAGGTGAGTCTTCGTGGGCCAGACCAAGAAGTAACCCACTCCCTAGTTCACCCATTTAATAATCTTGAAATTTACCAATCGAGACAATTGCAATACTTCTCGAGACCACAGCAGCAACCCTTACACACGAGCACTTTTTTATTGGCACTGGTCTTTATCCTTTTTATGTTTAAATCAATTTCTACAGATGTCATGAATGGTGTTTTATGTTGAAGCTATGTATTTTAACTTCATATTGTAGTAATATGTTGCTTTAATTTAAATTATCTCACCTTAACACCTAGAATAGTTGTTTTCTTTTAAAGATTAACAGCCTTAGATTATTTTAATAAGGACCACCCCCCTTGGCTTCACTAGGAGTAAGCCTAGACGGAGGAGTCCAGATCAAGTGACAACACTTGACTCTTGCTTGCCCCCAAAGTCGCACCCGTGGCTTGAAGATTTCTACCACGTGACCCAAGGTGCAAATTAGGCAGCAACAGGGAGGTCCCTTCCTCAAAATCTCATCCTACATCAATCATATAATTAAAATAGAAATAATATACAACCACCCTTATTCCTCCCACCATACCTAAACTCAAGCAACCAATGTAAAATCAGATCATGAAATGAAAACAAAGGCAATAGGATAAGATTGTTGCAATTAACATCGTGTCTCAAACTAAACAAAAGGTAATTGGGCTATGCAAGCAAGGTAGGAAGATGCAAGACACAGAAAAAGGTAAAGGTCCTTCTCAAGGTCACCATAGCAACATTCTCAATGTCATCATCAACTCATAAATCTTTACATCATCAACTCAGGCTGCAATCAAACAAATTGTAGAGTGAAAGAGCTTACCTAGTCTTCAAAACAATTTAGCAACATGCCCTTGAAACACTAGCAGCATATAATTTTTGGCAAGGCATCAATTGGCTATGTGTGAGTGCAAATACTCTTGAAAAATATAAAAAACAACACAAAGGCTAAAACTCATGAAACCATTGAGGCCTTACAACCAAAACCAAAATGTATGTAGAGGGGATTACCACAGTAGCAAACAGTTTCATTATACTCAGTCAGAATGCAAATCCATTTTCTAAGCCTAAATTGACTGCGAAGCAAATTCTTCATAAGCATTAGTAGAGACTAAATATGCTCAGAGACATCAACTCAACATAATCTTTCAACAACACAACCCCAAATGCAAAGTAGGATGCAGAGGCCTCATCAAAGGCTGCAGAGATCCTTTTAAATATCATCAAAAGATGTGTACACATAACATATAACAAGGAAAAGCTTTATCAACAAATGATTGTATACAAAAATTTGCTCAAAGACAAATTGACAAAGGTCAGGGGTTTGTTGCATGATTACTTGAATCTAATCAAGGCCAAAAGACCTATTTCATTCGCCAAGCACCACAAATTCACCCAAGCTAGATATTATGAGGTATTAAATATTCAATGCTACTAAGGAAAAAAACAAACAGTGAAATTCATCGAATTGTGGAGAAACTCACTATCCAAGCATTGCGAGCATCAAAACGTAAGCACCACCATCCATCCAATTCCATAACCACAAGACAAATGCTAGCAAAGACAAGGTGAGGCAAAAAAATAACAAGTTGAAGGGCATCACAATCATAGATAAGCCATTTGGAAGAAGAAACACAAAGGGTCAAGGCACACATACTAGACAACAAAAGTACCAACCAACGAGTATACAAAGGCGAGGAGTGAATAACCAATCAAGGGTGACGATTATGGGCATGTAAACAAAGCAACAACATGGACTTAAATATCAAACATTGGTTGAAACCATGCATAGGGTTGAAGGCCATTAAAAATGTTAAAACCCTGAAACAATCCCAAATGCATGGTTTGACAAAAATTATAAAGGGTTGAACAAGGAAAAGTAGAGATGCCATAAGAGCTTCAAGAGGGTAGTAACAAAGCTTAGGAGGAGCTAAGTCAGGTAAATAAACAACCGAGACGATTGATTAACAGCAAGAGTCTTATCCAATTCACCAAGAAGACATTGAATCAACAAAGTGCAGAGGAGAAAGATGAGTTCACCTAAAACAAACACAAACCAAAAGCTAAATCCCACTAGAAGCTCGATCTTTGAACCCAAAGCCAAGAAAAATCCAAACAAAGTTCCTATGTTGCACGGGAACCCGTCCTCCCTAAAATTTCACCCGTTCCCTGTATTCCGGCGTTTTGGGGACTTTAGAACTCCTCAAAAACATCCCCAAATGGTCGGGGACTCCATTGGGGACTCGAGGACTTTTTCGCCGTACCCTGAATGTACCCCAAAAAATAGGGGATTTTTCGGGGACGTCCCCGAAGTCCCTAGACCAATCGGGGACTCCCACACGTCCCCTTTCCTGAAAAAAAAAAGTAAAAAAAATAAAAATAAAATTTTAATTAAAATTTAAAAATTTAAAAACTTAAACCCTACCCTTCATTTATGCTTTAGATAGACTCTTCCTTTTGCATATGAATTTCAAGTTTTAAACTTTAAAGACTAAAATATTTATGTGATTACATTTGTAGACTTTTGTCTTTTATGTTTCATGAATGATTCATAACTCTTAACTTTTAAATTGAAATTGAAATTTTTATGTTTTTGAATTTTTCAGTTTTTTTATAAAGTTTACATGGCAGATATTTTAATTTCATGCTACAATCATGTTTTGATTTTTCTTTTTTATGACTCATTTATCTCAATCAAAGGCTACAGACATGTATGTTTTGATGCTTCAATGTTTCATTGTTTTATGATAAAGATTCATGGAAGTTATTTTAATATTCTGCTGCAAATATTTTTTATTTTATGATATATATATATATATATTATTTTTTAAATTTTATATTATATAACTGTCGTCGCCAACTTGTCGTCCCCTGAAAAATTGGGGGTGCGCTCTAGCCGTCCTGGAAACTCGTCCCCACGTCCCCGAGACCAGTGCAACATAGAAACAAACCAACACAATGAGGTGCTTTATACCATAGAAAATAGTTGTAGGAGGCAAAAAACCACCAATTCAAGCAAACTACTCGCAAAAAGAAACTCAACAATAAAGATCCAAAACTCAAAGGCAAAATATAGAGAATGAGCACAACAAGTGAGTAGTAATGCAACAATACTACCAAAGGAGGCCACCACTATCTAATCAAGAACCACCAAACCCAATCAAAACAAAAACCCATACACATACCATCAACTAAAATGCCAAGGGCCCATCAAAATCCCATCATTGACATACCACATCCCAACAAAATCCGCCAATCCACAGTAAACTCGAATGGAAAAAAGGTGCAAACATTACATAGTCCAAAACCATCAACCTTGAACCCCAAAGAACCATCAACTAACCACATTAACCAACAAACATTGCAGTCAATACTTGCTAAGTAAGTCACAACTAACACCACGGCCACTAAAACACATAGGCCGTGATCAATACCAATAAGACAACCATGTTATAAATAATGTTCCACGGGGACGCATCCCACGAGGTTGAGGAAATGTTTCCTATGTCCCGGGGACTCCTAGCGAAACGTTTCCCCCCCATGCCCCTAAGAAATTATTTTTATATTTTTCCAGTATCTTCACTTTTTACAATCCCTACTTGGTACAACTTAGAAAATAAATCAATGTATTAAGTATTTACATTGCACAATCATGAATATACATCAAATAATTATTAGTTTTGGTATTTTATTTTATTTTTATAAAGTTAGAGATGTCCCCCCCAAATTTCCCTTAAATTTAGGAGCATTTTCCACGTGTCCTGAATGTGTGTTTCCCTATGTCCCAAAAACTTGGGGAAACATTGGATATAAATCAAAACTTTATGTCCATATGCCAATGAAAAAAGGTGTTGAAGGACTATACACCATATATATCAAAAATGAAGCTCAAAGTCCTCAAAATCATTTTCTCACCATAAAATAGGTCAAGAAAACAACTAACATTGCACACATAACCAACAAAATTAGGTCACAATCCACAATGCACCAAATCAAGAAACTATGCCTTCAACACATAACATGATTAGGATCAAATCAATCATGTGATCCACTTCCAAATCAATTTTTATTTTTCACATTTCCCACATGCACACAAATATACAAGGACTAACATGCTTTGCAATGTTTAGGTATAAGCAAAACACTATCATGAATACAACCATACCAATGGCAACCAAACCAACCACCATAGAGCCTCCATGTGCCAAGAACTGATACCACTAACCAAACCAAAATGTCGTTGCATGGAGAAAGACATTATCGCCATCCCATCACCTTTTATGCCTCCCATGTAATTGGATGGTGGGTGCCTCTTAAAGTTATGCCAAAACAAACAAGGAAAGTGAGCTCATGATAAGGATAAGTTCAAGATAGGTCTTCATAGGAACTAGCATAGATCCATTTTAAACCCAGATCTATCAAGCAACCGAGAGGGATCCAATTTCTTGAGGTGTACATTTTTTTACCATTTGGATCCCTCTCGGTACTTGATAGATTTGGGTTTAAAATGGATCTATGCTAGTTTAATTTTTTTTTGTTTATTTAAGTCGATATGTAATTTATATTTTATATTTTTTTATTTTTTAATATTTTGTATTTATCTCGGCTTGCATAACGTGACTAACGTGACAGGATCTCCCCCGTACTAGGTTGGAGAGCACCTCGCTTCTCTCGGTGCAATCAATCTCCAATGATTTTAGACAAAATGCACAACTCTTTCTGATTCCAAAAATGTTGACCAATTGAACAAAATAGAGGTCAACACCCACAACTAGTGAATGAACATCCTAGCATATATTTTGATCCCTTATCCTATCCCTTTTCCCACAGAATAATCCAATGTTGACAATGTTGCTTATTGCCCGAGACAACAAGGTTCAGCAGTTCCGATGGTATTTCCCATCACCAGTGGCAGAATGCTTGGGTGCCTACCCCTCCATTATCCAGTCATGTAATGGAGTAATACTACAACCTTAAACCTTCTATTACCAATGGTGTTTCGGTAGCGACATCTACATTATTTTCAGCCACAATGTATTTTGGAGGGTAACTTTTGTCTACTAGATTTCGAGCAAAATAATAATAAGTCTGCCGATGGGCAATTAAATGACATCACCATCAATTTTAACTTTGAAAGTACTTTGGCACTCTATTCCCCAGGTTTTATATATTTATCTTCTGAATTGTATAATTTGTGATATTATATGCAAGTTAGGACAAAAAAATTAACAGATAGTTACTTCATAATAGAATACTATTAACATTAAATACCATCCAGCAGGTATTTAATATGTCCAGCACCAAAATGATTTCATGTTCAAGTAAGGTCTTCAAAGCACTGACCTAAAATATAGATTAGATTTTGTGATTTGGAAATGTGCCAAATTAAAGAAGCTTCGAAATTTCCAAGATGTGAATTTCTTCCCCCAGACAATTCAACATTTTGGAACCTTATACAAAACTCGCTTTTAGACTCCAATTAAACATGTTAGACTTGGTACAAAATAAATCTTTGCACATGATATCCTGTCATTGCAAGCCTATAACTTGAAAGTCAACATAAAAGTGTAAATCACCAAATTGATTCCTATAGAAGTTATAACATCAATTTTTAAATTTTTTTCCATTATGAAGCAATATTAAATAACAACAAAAACACAAACAGTAAGTCGTGATTAACATGAAAGAGACTGATAAATCAAATATTGATGATGCAATAGCATATATTTCCACTTGATAGCTTGAACTAAACCTTCCAAACAGACGAAGAATGATACATTCCAGTGGTGTGATAATTACAACATCCAGACCATTTACATTAAGAGCTCAAAACAACCCAAGAAAAGAGGAACATACCAAGTCTAATCTGATGCAGGGCTCTCTTCAATGGCTTGTTATGTTTCAGGGAGATTCAAACTAGGCCAATATTCCATAATATGTTCAAACGAAGGTAATACGCAATGCACAACACCTTAACTGCCAAGGGATTAATCAAACTGTTCCTCTGACCATGATTAGGATCCAGCCTCCAAGAACCCCACCATTCCCAACCACTAACAGTAAATGATTTAAATCAGCCATTTCATAACACAAGTAATCTTATATCACCTTCAATTACCATGAAAAAGGGTGATATGCTTCGTTAGAAGGGATTCCAGATACCAATTCTTTGGATTAGGTGCCAGGCTTGAGGGGTAACTATTCCAAAAACATTGCCCAGTATTTGCACCCTGCCTCATCCCTTTGGAGCTCATGCCATTTGGCTTTGAATAAAAACCCTAGTAGGTGACTTAATAGTCTATCGACCTCATGAGGAAACCAATGACCCGTTGGCTACAGTGGAAGTCTATCAACCTCATGAGGAAACCAATGACCAGTTAGCTACAGTGGATGATATTAGATACAGATTAGGTTCAAATTTAGTCATTTGCACATAAATTATTGAGCCAAATAACAGAACATTCATAAAATTCAGCTTCGGTTCAAATTTGGTCATTTGCACAGAACATACTCTTTTAAAGTGATCTGCCTAAAATTACACCCCTAGTCAAAGGTGGCTTAATGGTCTTCGTCTGTCAACCTCACAAGTAAACCAATGATTCGTTGGCTACAAGGGATGATATTAAATTCAGATTTGATTCAAATTAAGTCAGTTGCACTGATCTTACTGAGTTAAACAATCAAACATTCATAAAATTGAGCAATCTGATTAAAATTACACCCTTATCCAAAGATGGCTTGCCAGGTCAACAAAAGCTTGGTGCTGATGCTACCCTCCCACCAGCATTCATGTCTCTCAAATGACAAGATCGTGTTTGTGCTGATGCTCATAGATGCACCAGTGCACACAAAAGCAGTTGGGGGCAAGTGCAAATCCTGGGACTGCTGGGAGTCTTTGGAGAAAAAGATAACAAACACATGGCTCCTTATCCAAAGGATTCCAAATTGAATGGTCTTAGTTGTACTTTCTACCAGGTAGGGATAAGATCAGTGAAAGCCAGGAACTGATATTGGCCGCCCGCCCTCCTCCCCCTCCCAGCATTCAATTCTATCCAATGACAAGCTCATGTTTTTGCTCATGGATGCACCAGCACACACGACAGCAGCTGCAGACAAGTTCAAGTCCTGGGTAGCTTTGAAGAAATAGATACCCCACACGTATCTTTGCCAAATGATTCCGAAAAAAATCAGTGAAAGATGGGCGCTGATATCAGCCCCCACCAGCATTCAAGTCTCTTTAATGGCATGCCTGTGTTTGTGCTCTCATGCCCATGGATGCAGCAGCCCACACAACAGCAGTTGGTGCCAGGTGCAAGCTCTGGGTGTGTTTGGAGGAATAGATACCCCACACAACATACCTCTTGACCCAAGGATTTCGAATCAAAAATGAATGGTGTTTGTTGCACTTTCTTCCAAGTGAAGCCAGTGCAAAAAAACATACCCAGGAAAAAGCTGCCAAGAAGCTCATACGGACCACCAATTTCAGACTATAATATAATCTCGACATCAACCTATGATGCATGGGCACATTGCCGAGAAGCTCATACAGACCACCAACTTTCAGACTATAATCTAATATCGACATCAACCTATGAGGAATGAGCTCAAACACACACTTAAATGTCCAAAACCGATCACATACTAAAATGTCCAAACCCAGCATTAAGATATCCTGTGAAACACGATTGACTGGCTTCCTCTTTTTTTAACCGACACAGAATCTTTGCCAAAAATGAACCCATTATCCTAAACCGAGAATAACACAAGCCCGATTTTTCAGATCCGGCAAACAAATCAGACAATCTAAGGTGATTCTTTATTAAAGCATTGATTAAATTCGCTTTGTGATACAAAAACAAAATGTCCTATAGACCACGTAGGCATCAAATAAACACTAATGCAGTTTAACAGGCGAATTTCAGGTATCAAATTCAAAAATAAACACAGGCAGACAATGAAAGAGATTGTAATTACCTCTGGTTAGTCGTTGGAGTGGAGGTACATCGAGTTCATCGTATCTCGACACGTAAAGTCCAGGCAATTGCTTCAAGAGGTAATCACGTTTACTCCAGAAGGAGCTCTTACTGTCAGGACTACCTCCCGACTCTATGTCTATCACGTCTTCTAACAAAGGACGAGCATTGGAGTCCCCCATTTCTCTCTTTCTTCACAAATCTTCCTCTACAAAAAACAAAGTGTGCCTTGAAACTTATATACTAGAGGCTTATCTATATTTCCGTGATGAAGATCCCGGCCATCTATGATATTTTGCTAAATTTAGCTGGAGTTCTATGATCCATCGGTTCCTGGCCTCACAATTTAAGCCGATGGACACACGCGAGGGGACAAGCAAGAGTGAACAGAGGGAGAGATCGGATTCATTTCATTTCTATTCCCTCGCTCTGTCCATTTTCTCTCGGAAGAAGTAGCAGATATGGCATTGAATAGGATTGAGCTTTCGATTGAATCTGCACTTATTTATCACGTTACTTTGAACTGAATCCTCAGTAAACGGTAAGCGTGATTAGATAATTCTTATTAGTAATTAAACTTTCTTTTAAACCATAATTCCAACTTTTAATGAAAATTTTGCCAATAAAATTTATTTTAAAAAAAAACTTTATTTATAAAAAAGTTAATAAATTCATTAAAATTTTATATTTGTCCATTTGTAACCTTTCTTTTTCTTACTTCTTTGACCAATTCCATTAATATTTTCTAATTTAAATATTATTTAATAAACAAAAATTATTAAGAAAAATCCTAAAACTCCAATTTAAATTTCTTTCATAACTATATCACCCTAATAATTATGAAATACACATTAAATAGTCATGTTACCCCTTTTTCGAATTAAAAAATTAAAATTAAAACATTTCCATTAATATTTTCTAATTTAAATATTATTTAATAAACAAAAATTATTAAAAAAATCCTAAAACTCCAATTTAAATTTTAAATTTAAATTTCTTTCATAACTATATCGCCCTAATAATTATGAAATACACATCAAATAGTCTTGTTACCCCTTTTTCGAATTAAAAAATTAAAATTAAAACATTTCCATTAATATTTTCTAATTTAAATATTATTTAATAAACAAAAATTATTAAAAAAATCCTAAAACTCCAATTTAAATTTCTCTCATAACTATATCACCCTGATAATTATGAAATTCACATCAAATAGTCATGTTACCCCTTTTTCGAATTAAAAAATTAAAATTCTATATCACCCTGATAATTATGAAATTCACATCAAATAGTCATGTTACCCCTTTTTCGAATTAAAAAATTAAAATTAAAACATTTCAATGTAATTTGACAATAACAAGTATGTTTTGTCGTTAATTTCTTAGACAAATTGATATGGGTTTGATTTTATTTTAAATACATACATATAAGAAATGAAGCACTTTATAAGTAAAAAAATTGAAGCTATTGATTTGTACATTTATGGATGTGTCTCACTTTATTATGGGGTTCAAAACATTTAATATGGGGTTTAAAACTTTCTAGACTTTATTTTTGAGAGTTCATTTTATAGATAGATCCATTTTAATATGGTTTTTAAAAAATTTTAAAGTTTATTTTTGAGGGTCAATTTTATAGATAGGTCTTATTTTAATATGGGGTTCAAAACTTTTTAGAGTTTATTTGAGGCCTTAAATAACTATTTTTTAGACCAGATTCTTTAAGCTTAGCTTTAAGCACTCGATGTTGTTCTACACATTAAAAAAATTTCAGCAATGAGAAAATCATCTCAATTTCTTATATCGAAGTTATGCCTACCACAAGTTGACCTATGTTGATGGCTACCATGGCATTAAGTGGATGCCATATCAACTCTCATTATTCACACCGACAAAACTAGTCATGTGTGGAGTTTCAAGAAGATTCTAGAGGGTCCAAAACCCTAACATTAATTGAAGGTTGAGGCATGCAAAATCCCTAACCCTAAACAACTATCAAACCATATTAAATATTGGGCCACTAAGAAATAAAGGTTTCCCATTATGATTGTATTGTTTATTGTTCCATACTTAGTCAAACATCTAGGAGCGGGATCTTGAAGTAGAATATCATGTGGCAATCATATTGGCCAGGTAGTCCATGGCAACTCCATAGTGGGTGCCCCTTTATTTGTATTTGCATTGGATAAGCATAGGCATCACCTTCTAGCTAGGTTTTACCTATATTGAGTTTTCCTATGGTACATATCATGTTCATTGTGTGGATAGTGTGTTATTTGCTTAACTTATTTCATTTCAATTTCAATTTATTCAGTATATCATGCATGAAACCATAACAATGAAATCTAAAGATCTAAAGTAATACATTGAAGAATAAGAGATTTTCACATTATTATAGGATCTATTGTGATAAATTATTCCAGTGGAATATCCACCACAATTTACAATTGATAGAATGGGTCAAGAATACAATACGCATTACACCATAACCAACAAAATTAGGCCACAACTCACAATGCACCAAAATAAGAAAGTATGCCACCAACCCATAGTCAACACATAAAATGGTTAAGATCAAACGAGCCATGTGCTCCAATTCCAATTGCTTTTACACATTTTTGACAAGCACACACATATAAGGACTAAACATATTTCGCAATGTGCAGGTGTATGCAAAACACTATCATGAATAGAACTAGAACTAGTGGCAACCAAACTAACTTCCATGTGCCAAGAACCAATACCATCAAACCATTACCACCCACATGATCATGATACATAATAAAAGAAATATAATCATAAACATAAATTTGTAACCATATCATTGTTAGGATATTTAGACATTAAGAGTTAGTTACACTGATAGATGTTTATATCTTACAATTTGGGGTGGACTAGCATCTATGTTTTTCTTAGATTGCACAAGGATGAGACAAGTGTACTGTCAAAGTTGATTTTATAGAAGTCGTTCCAAATTCGAAATAAACAATTATAAAATAAAATAAAATAAAGATATAAAAATTAAGCTATAGTTGATGCATGGTTAACTTTGTGGCAGATAACCTGTTCAAATAGAACAAGAAACAAATAACTCATTTGTGGCAATTAGCTTGTGGCATATCGATGTTCACTGACCACAAGTTAAGTGATTATACTAGTCAAAGTCACTTGGTTTAATGTAACATTAGATTAAAGTGTGCTTTTAGTGTATTTCATTATTGTGCTTTTGTAATTCACCGATGGTCACAATGATGTCCTACACGTGAGTGATTCAACAATTTCAATATCTACTCGATATTAAGAACACTCTATTCATGGCTTAAAACCCGATTGATCCATGAACTACTCTCTTTAAAGAGCATAGAGGTTCATTTGTCAATGACTGAATGTGAAAGATGCGCATGTATTTTATTATCTCTTGCATTAATATATTGCCTCAAATGGTTAGGTTGGTTGGGGCCATGAAAGTTTATTTGTCCATGCAAAAGATGATCATATATTTTTATTATCTATTGCATTAATATATTACCTTAAATAGCTAAGTTGGGTGGGGCTATGTACCATTCCTAGTGAGAATTTTAACGAAGTATACATTGATGATCTTTGATTTGTGTGTGAGCGTTATTCTTAAATGATCTTTGATAGGTGTGTGAGCGTTAATCTTAAAGTGTTCTTGGAGTGTTGTTTTCAGCTAGAAACGCCTTCCGTTTGCCCAATATATCAACGTTTCTTTCTAGTAATTGCACTCTCTATCCCATGATTTTCATTGAAGCTCGTGGAAAGTTGGCACTCTCCTCGGCCCTTGCAGTTGCATGTTTCTCCTCAGCCACTGTATTGCATTCTCTACTCGACCCCTGCATTCCTTGGAACAGCAAACGCGTTGGCATCTTAACTTTGCGACCACCGCCTCAGAAAAGGTTCTTTGAATTGACCGGTTTTATTAAGTTTCTTGCGCATGCACTCCACCTCCGTCAACCTTTAACCTCCTTTACGTGGGGCCTTGGAACACCACCTTTAGGCTTTGACTACTTGTAACGGGTAACCATTTAGGTCACGTGGGAGCGGACTTATAGGTGAAGACTACGTGCAGTCTCATGAACTAGTAGTTGCCCTGTGGTAGTTGCGTTGGAAAGAACTTAAAAGTCTCGCCCTTTGAAAAAAAGAAAAAAAAAATCTGACGAGTATGTGGTAAGTGGGTCCAATTGTGGCATTCAAACCAGATTTTGGTTGGTTTTAAAATGCCCTGTGCTTCCATGTGGAATAACTTCACAATGAATTGTTTTTTTAATTTTACAGATTTTCTCTTGCATTGAGGATTTTCTATTTAAATTTGAGACACTTCGCCTTTTACTTGAACGCCTTCACTTTAAGCTTTTTATGATTCTCTTATCAAAAGTTGTTGCATTTTGGATTGATTAACTTTGTAGGTACCTCTAACAAAGCTAGAGTGGTGCAACAAAAACAAGGCACCAAACATCCAAAGAAGCACCATCCTCGCAGCAACAAGCAAAACAAGGGTTTCAAACCCCCTCAGCCTTCTTTTGTTCTAAATGTTGATAAAGCAGCTAAGCCCAAACGAAACAAGCCTAACAAGCATTGTAATTTTTGTGGGAGAGAAGGACATCTAGAGTCATGTTGCTTCAAGAAGATGGAAGCACTCAAAGCAGCCATGAAAGAAGCCTAACAAGCATTGTAATTTTTGTGGGAGAGAAGGACATCTAGAGTCATGTTGCTTCAAGAAGATGGAAGCACTCAAAGCAGCCATGAAGAAGAACAACCTCCAGCTAGTTCACTCTTTCTCCCATTCCTCAAAAGGACAAGCTCTTTTTGCCTCATAATTTTCTTACAATGCATCAAATTCGTGTCCTTCCAATGAGTGGATATTTTTATTGAAGAGCCTCTTATCATATGGCTAAGTATCAAGTTATTTTTCTACTCTTAAACAATGTTCGATCCATTGGTGAAGAGCGAGGAGTTTTTCACCAGTGGAAAAGGATAAATTCCAATGAGGGCCTTACCTAGAGCCATGGGGGCACCTTGAGGTAGTAGTCAAACGTGTGGTTCCACCCAAAGAGATTGTATTAAATGATCTCGTACCTGTGGACACATAAGTGGATCAAAGCCCACCCCCATGTCCTCCTAACATTAAATCCCAAAGGGGTTGGATCCATTGGTGAAGAGCGAGGAGTTTTTCACCAATGGGAAAGGTTCAATTCCAATTAGGGCCTTACCTGGAGCCATGGGGGCACCTTGAGGTAGTGGTCGAATGTGTCGTTCCACCTAGAGAGATAGTATTAAATGATCTTGTTACCCGTGGACACATAAGTGGATCAAGCCCACCCCCATGTCCTCCTAACATTTAATGTATTAAATAATCTCGTGACCCGTGGACACATAAGTGAATCAAATCCCACCCCCATGCCCTCCTAATATTTTAAGCCCTAAGGGGTTGGATCCATTGGTGAAGAGCGAAGAGTTTTTCACCAGTGGGCAAGGTTCAATTCCAATGAGGGCCTTACCTGGAGCCATGGGGCCACTTTGAGGTAGTGATCGAACGTGTGGTTCCACCCAGAGAGATTCTATTAGATGATCTCGTGACCTGTGGACACATAAGTGGATCAAAGCCCACCCCCATGTCCTCCTATTATAAGCCCAAAGGGGTTGGATCCATTGGTGAAGAGCGAGGATTTTTTCACCAATGGGCAAGGTTCAATTCCAATGAGGGTCTTACCTGGGGCCATGAAGGCACCTTGAGGTAGTGGTCGAAGGTGTGGTTCCACTCAGAGATATTGTATTAAATGATCTCATGACCCGTGGACACATAAGTGGATCAAAGCCCACCCCTGTGTCCTCCTAACATTTAAAGCCTGCATGGACTTGGCTCATTGGCGATTCGCTTGATATGAAGTCACATGTTGTAAAGGAGGTCACAAGTTCAAATCACACCCGGGCTTACCCGTGTCCCATGCTTGCAAACGGTTGTGGGCCACCTAGGGGTATAGTGGTAGCGGGAATGGATCCTTGGACCCCGTGTCACACGAGTACCAGCCTAGTCCCCAGTTGTCGATTCCCCTAGTTACTATTAAAAAAAATCACAATTAATCAGATTAAGCTAGCCCATAATCTTAAAAATCAAGGTTTGTCAGCTCATAATCTTAAAAAACAAGGTTTGTCATCTTGTAAGAGCCAAGATGTTCAACACTTACCAATTGCATTTGTAAAGTGAATGCATATCCATATTTTTTATCAGATGTTGGAGACAGTTTACCAGTTTTTTTATTGGAAACAGTTTAGGAGTTTCTTGTATTGGAAATGTGATACAATTCAACATGATTTTTTTAAATTGTCAGAATGTATGATTAGTTCGTAAAAGTTATTCAGAAACTTGGAATTGCAGATCCTATTCCCAAAAGAATATGTATCATGTCCAGGAAATAGTTTGGAACATGCCAAAGAAATCTAGATCTTCAAATCCATTAAAAGGGGATAAAATCCTGCCTACAATGATAGTGGTTTCTAAACATGTCTCTCTGAAATTTCTCTGAACAATTTTTAAAAGGTATTCAAAATTTAGTTCATCTTCTAAGTCTCAAATCTGTACATATTTTTTTATTGCAAAGTGTTTCCACTCATCACCGTCAAGGTATGAAATGACAGGTCTTCAAATCTCTGCAAAAATTGATCTAAAAGTTTCTAGAAACTACTTCACTGAAAAAGAGAAACTCTGATCTGACACCAATGTATCTGCACAGCATAAATTGCATAAACAACCTTTTTACTAATGCACGCAAGAAAGCAAAATATGAAATTTTGTGCAGAATTATAATGGAATCAAACTTCTTCAACTAATAAAAATAAGGTCACACCACAGTTATACGACGTACTCTTTTTCCCTCATAGGTGCTTGTAGTTAACTTTTATACAAGGAACGCTCACCCCAATGGATGAGCAACTGCTTCAAGCACAATGACAGGTCTTCAAATGTCTTCAAATATATGCAATAATTAATCGAAGGGTATCTAGAAACTACTTCAATGAAAAATAAAAACTCTGATCTGACACCAATGTATCTGCCCAACATAAACTGAATGAACAACCTTTGACTAAGACATGCAAGGAAGCAAAGTATGACTTTCTGTGCAGAAATACAATGGAAACAAACATGTTCAAATAATAAAAATAAGGTCACACTACAGTCATAGTACTATTTTTCCCTTATAGGTGATTGTAGTTAACTTCTACACAAGGAGTACTCACTCCAATGGATGAGCAATTGCTTCAACCACAATCCCATAATGAAAATGTAAAATAAGCATATCTATCCGACCTAGGAATCCCTCACATAACATTGAACTTAGGATTAATATTTATGAAAAGGACAATCCATGCCAAATGAATAAATAAAATGCACTTCTCTAACACGCTCCGGGATTATGCCCTACTATAGTAAAATTTAAGAATGAGCATTTATCAGCAAAATAAGAACAGAAAAATGAAGGTGTGATGGATCCCTTCTATGCAATGTAGTTGGATGGTGACAACCATATGCCTAATTTTCTCAGTAGACTTCAAAGCTATTTTTCAGCGGACTAAGCCAATGCTGAAAGTGTTTGCTATTTTGGGCAGTTCTGGTGGTACTCCCATCACCAGTGGCAGAAATGCTTGGGTGCCTCCCCTCCAATACTCAGTCGTGTATTGGAGAATAATCCTACAACCTTAAACCCTCTATTGCCAAAGGTGTTTCGGTGACTACAGCTACATTGTTCAGCCACATAAAATGTATTTTGGAGGGTACCTTTTGTCTCATAGTGTTGGAGGAGCAAAATAACAATAAGGCTGCCAAAGGGAATGAATGATGACATCACCATCAATTAACATTGAAAGCACTTTGGCACCTTATTCTCCAGATTTGATATGTTTATCTTCTGATTCTAAACTAGTGAGATTACTATGCAAGTTAGGATAAGAACTTAACGGACATAGAATACTATTTTCCCTGTATACTATCTAGCAGGTACTTAATATGTCCAAACCCAAAATAATTTCTTTGTCAAGATCATAAAAGCACGGACGTAAAATACAGATTGCATATTGTGATTCTGAAAATGTGCCAATGGCTACAGTGGATAATATTAAATTCAGATACGGTTCAAGTTTAGTCATTTGCACTGAACTTATCGAGTTGAACTACAGAGCATTCGTAAAATTCAGCTTCAGTTAAAATTTAGTCATTTGCACTGAAGTTATTGAGCCGCACAACTAAACGTTCATAAAATTTAGCTTTTAAAGTGATCTGATTAAAATTACACCACTAGTAGGTGGATCGATAGTCTGTTGACCTCACGAGTAAACCAGTGATCATCGGTGGACGAAAATGGATGATATTGCTAAACAACCGAAAATTCATAAAGTTCAGTTTTTAAAGGGATCTGATAAAAAATACACCCGTAGTCAAAGGTGGCTTGCACAATGCAGGGTAAGTTGGTCGCTAATGTTGCTTGCCCCACCAGCATTCATGTCTCTCCAATGACAAGCTCGTGTTTGTGCTCATGCTCATGGATGTGCCAGAGCAGACAACAACATTTCAGCAGCTGGGGTCAAATGCAGGCTGCAGCCTCTCAGACTGGGATTCTGGAAGCATAACTGACACGCAGCCTCTTAGTCAAAACAGTCCAGTCCACTGTCCAGCAATGGTGTTAGTTGCACTTTCTCCCAAGTAGGATTAAGGTCAATGAAAGTTAGACCCTGTCATATTGCCCCACCAGCATTCAAGTCTCTCCAATGGCAAACCCATGTTTGTGCCAATGCTCATGGATGCGTCAGCGTTGCCCCACCAGCATTCATGCCTCTCCAATGACAAGCTCATGTTTGTGCTAATGCTCATGGATGTGCCAGGGCAGACAGCAACATTTCAGCAGCTAGGGCCAAATGCAGCCTCTTAGCCTGGGATTCTTTGGAGGAAACATAACCGACACGCATACTCTTAGCCAAACAGTCCAGCAATTGTGTTAGTTGCACTTTCACCCAAGTAAGGGTAAGGTCAATGAAAGTTAGACACTGTCATATTGCTGCACCAACATTCAAGTCTCTTCAATGACAAGCTCATGTTTGTGCCGATGCTCATGGATGCGCCAGCGCACACAAAGGCAATTGGGGATAGGTGCAAAATTTACGAGTCTAGAAAAATAGATAACCATCACACATCCCCTTCTCGAAAGGATTCCGAATTGAATGGTAGGTTAAAGTCAGCAAAAGCCAGACGCTGATAGTGCAAGTCCTGGGTGTCTTTGAAGAAATAGATAAAACCTCACATGCAGCCTGTTCACCAAAGGACTCTGAATTGAATTATTTAGCCTCCCAGGTACGGATAAGGTGTACTCTCCTCACATGCAGCCTGTTCACCAAAGGACTCTGAATTGAATGATTTAGCCTCCCAGGTACGGATAAGGTGTACTCTCCTCAGTAGGAATACATCAGTGAAAGCTGGGCGAGTGCTAATATTGTTCTCACCAGAATTCAAGTCTATTTAATGATAAGCTTGTGTTTGTCTCCATGCTCATGGATGCAGCAGCCCCACAGGGCCACAACGGCAGTTAGGGCCAGGTACAAGTCCTGGGTGTCTTTGGAGGAAATAGATATGTTTGTCTCCATGCTCATGGATGCAGCAGCCCACACAACGGCAGTTAAAGGCCAGGTACAAGTCCTGGGTGTCTTTAGAGGAATAGATACCCCACAAGGCAGCCTCTTATCCAAAGGACTCTGAATTGAATTATTTAGCCTCCCAGGTACGGATAAGGTGTACTCTCCTCACATGCAGCCTGTTCACCAAAGGACTCTGAATTGAATGATTTAGCCTCCCAGGTACGGATAAGGTGTACTCTCCTCAGTAGGAATACATCAGTGAAAGCTGGGCGAGTGCTAATATTGTTCTCACCAGAATTCAAGTCTATTTAATGATAAGCTTGTGTTTGTCTCCATGCTCATGGATGCAGCAGCCCCACAGGGCCACAACGGCAGTTAGGGCCAGGTACAAGTCCTGGGTGTCTTTGGAGGAAATAGATATGTTTGTCTCCATGCTCATGGATGCAGCAGCCCACACAACGGCAGTTAAAGGCCAGGTACAAGTCCTGGGTGTCTTTAGAGGAATAGATACCCCACAAGGCAGCCTCTTATCCAAAGGACTCTGAATTGAATTATTTAGCCTCCCAGGTACGGATAAGGTGTACTCTCCTCACATGCAGCCTGTTCACCAAAGGACTCTGAATTGAATGATTTAGCCTCCCAGGTACGGATAAGGTGTACTCTCCTCAGTAGGAATACATCAGTGAAAGCTGGGCGAGTGCTAATATTGTTCTCACCAGAATTCAAGTCTATTTAATGATAAGCTTGTGTTTGTCTCCATGCTCATGGATGCAGCAGCCCCACAGGGCCACAACGGCAGTTAGGGCCAGGTACAAGTCCTGGGTGTCTTTGGAGGAAATAGATATGTTTGTCTCCATGCTCATGGATGCAGCAGCCCACACAACGGCAGTTAAAGGCCAGGTACAAGTCCTGGGTGTCTTTAGAGGAATAGATACCCCACAAGGCAGCCTCTTATCCAAAGGACTCTTAATCGAATTGAAGTGTGTTAGTTTTTTTTAACCATGGGAACAGCAACCTCCCAAGAGTATATTCAACAGTCCGCAAGTCAGATATATCAATAACTTGTTAGATATACCAATAACTTGTGACTTAGCAGGGGTCAAGACTTCCCGAAGCTCACTGGGGCGAGCCTCTATCCCAGGGCCGCCTAAGCTTCGAGCCTTATCACAAGGGGACAAGGGGCCAATGAGCAACCCTACCCCACCCCACAGGTTTTGAACCTGTGACCTCCAAGGAGATAACACATGTTCTTAACCATTAGGCCCACACATATTCTTAACCATTAGATTAAGCCCACTCAAATGCTCTAATTGAATGATATTCTCAATAATAAGAAGTTGAATGGTGTTCTTAATAACAAGTAGAGGGATAGGAAGAAGCCAGTCAAAAAATACTGACACCCAAAAAAACAATACACCCAGAGCACATTGCCGAGAAGCTAAAACACAGACCACCAAATTTCAGACTACAATCTAATCTCAACATAGATCTATGATGAATGGGCACATTGCGGAGAAGCCGAACAGACCACCAAATTTCAGCCTATAATCTGATCTCAACATCAATCTATGATGCATAAGCACGTCCCCACAAAGGCTTCCGAACACACATTTAAATGCCCAAACCCAGCATTGAGATAATCTGCAAAACACGACTACTGACTAAAGCTTCCTCCCTTTTTTCGGACACAGAATTTTGACAAAAAATGAACCCATTACCGTAAAGCAAGAATCGCATAAACCCAACTTTTCAGATCCGGACCACAAGTCAAACAGGCTAATGTGATTCTTTATTAAAGCAAAGATTAAATTCGCTTTCTGAATCGAAGACAAAACGTCCTGTAGATCAGATAGGCCACAATTAAACAGAAATGCAATTTAACTGGCAAATTTCAAATGCCGAATTCAAAAATCAACACAGGCAGCCATTGAAAGATATTATAATTACCTTTGGTTAGTCGTTGAACTGAAGATGCATCGAGTTCATCGTATTTCGACACATAAAGTCCTGGCAAATTTTTCAAAAGATTATCACGCTTGCTGCATAAGGACCTCTTGCTGTCAGAGATATCTCCAGCCTCTATGTCTCCCACATCTTGTATAAGAGGACGAGCAGCGGAATCCCCCATTTCTAAGTTTCTTCACAAATCCAATGAAAAAGGATACCCGGAATCTTATATAGCAGCGGCTTGTCTAAATTTCAGAGATGCTGACCCCTGCTATCTATGGTTGCTGTGTGTGGCGAGATAATTCGATAATCAATCGGTTGCTTGGCCTCTCAGTTTAAGCTGGTGGTCACAGCTGGGAAAGGGCTAAAGGGCTAAGCCATCGTGAGCAGAGGGAAGATCAGATTTTCTTGATTTCAACACCCCCTTTCTCTGGATTGCATTTTGTCTTGGGAGAAGAATCCAAGCAATTGAGATAGAGGTTAAATGATCGGATGGCCACGTCGTAGCCAAGTCATTGAAGATCCAGAACGTATATTGTCGAATTTTGGCCTGGCATTTGACTTGAATTTTGGCCTAGTATTTCAACACCCCCGGTCTCTGGCTAGCTTTTTGTCCTGGGAGAGACTTCCAGCAGTTGAACTAGCAGAAGAATTCAAGCAGTTGAACTAGCAGTTCTATGATCATTTTATCTTCATTTGCTTATCTTATCTTTCCACAAATGAATCCCTGGGATGTAATGTTTTCTTGGATAACAATTTGTTAAAATTAAAATTTTGTTTATGATTCAATTTAAGCCGCAAAACCGTCCATCACAAGATTTAAATCCTGATAAAACCAAAACAAAATATCAAGTCTAGTCAACCCATTACTCTTTCCTAAATTGAACATTATTTAAAATTATAGCCCTATGACTTCATAGCTTAAATCCCTTTCATAAACATGTTTTCACCCTGATCGTAACATAATTTTCAAGGAACTCTGTCCTGTAAATTTTTCTTTCCCGCAGAGAAATTTGAGATAAAAACAGATTTCGTTGTGATTTGACTGAAACGGGTATCTTGTGTCGTTAATTTCTTGGACGAATCGATAAGGGTTTCGATTTAACAGCACAAAGTGACAGTTGAATTTGGCATGGATTCGAGCGGGTATCTTTTGTCGTTAATTTCTTGGACGATTCGATATGGGTTTCGATTTAACAGCACAAATTGACAGTTGAATTTGGTATAAATTCGAGAAAGCGAAGGTTAAATTTGGCTCCGCAATCGCACGGATTCGATTGAGATCAAGATTATTAAAAAGGATGGAACATGGTCCATCCCGGCGGCAACGATTCAACATTATAAAATAATTTGTCAGCGATAAGATTGGATTGTTCAGATTTGGCCATATTCATATCTAACCCACAATGCTTCACATCTTAATGGAATAAATTAATTAAAAATTAAGATCATGATCCTAGTCACAAAAACAATCATGATTCCCCATTAAAGAAATCTTATAAAATAATTTGAAATTCACCAAAATTTTGTCTCATATTCATTAATGCACTTGCCATTTTTTTATTGGAATCAATCTGCGAGTACTTGCTCCAACATTGTACGACTAAAAGAATACAATTTCAAAAAGTTACTCACGAGCGAGCCGTCATTACCGTACACATTTTACTTTAGGGCAAGTAACCTAGGTTTCACCACCGTACACATTTTACTTTATATGACCAAAAGACAAATACTCTACACTACCCTGGTCCGTACACATTTTGTTATATATGAGCAAAAGACAAAGACGAATACTCTACATTACCGTACACATCTGGTTATATATATGAGAAAAAGCAAGTACTCTATATTATTGTACACTTTTCATTTCTTCAGTGTTTACATGGTAAGACATGGAAGCTCAAAATAGATATTATTTATATTATGAGTGGGCTCAATGGTTAAGAGTATGTGTTTCTTTTTATCGAGAGGAGGTAGTATATGTACACACTTCTGTAAACTTAGGTCTCTTGTCCCACAAACAATGACGTCTCATACATCAAATTGGTGTCTTGCTTAACGGTGACTTTAAAAATAAATTATTATTATTATTATTATTATTAAAAAATATATAAATTATTTAAGTAATTTTTTAATAGAAAGTTATAATTTTCTTTTATTAATAAGAATTTTGATTATAAATTTTTTTATTAATAGTTTTGGTTTATTTTAAAATTATTTTAATAATTTCTTTTTGTTTATTCTAAGTTTTCAATTTTTTTGGAGAATTTTAAAACTTCTTAAAATCACATATATTAGATATAGAAATTGCATAATTTGGATACTATGGAGTATTCCATAATATTGAATCTACTTATAAATTCAAAAACACAATTTAATCACTTCTAAATTTATATTTCACTAAAAAATATTACTAAATTTTGATTAAAATCCAATGTAAAATCCAAAACTTAAATTAAATAAACTTTAAAATTTTAAAAATAAATAAATAAAATATTTTAATTGATTTTAAAATTATCTAAATTATTAAGAAATAAATAAATTAAAAAAATAATTTTTATTTATATAAAGAAAAAAACGTATTTATCTTTTTCTTAAAGTAAATAAAACCTAAGGAACGATCATTCATTTCTCTTTTTTCTTAATCAACACAAGCATTTATAAATCAAGCTAAGTTTTTGTGTTTAAAACTAATACAACTTTTTATAATAAAGATTTTTTAAAAATGGTATGTTGGACATGTGTTATCTTTCAAGGTTTAAATAAAAGTGAACAAACTCAATCATTTTTTATTAACATTATTTTTATTTTTCCAAAAGTTCATCTAGTTGATCTAAAATTGACTATAGAACTTTGCGCGTAAAGATTTTAAATGATTTTAAAAAGATCTAAATCATCAATTTTTTTTTAAATGAAAAAAGTGTACCAATTTTTTTTTAAACAAAAAAATGAATTGAGTTGACAATTTTCTTTAAAAACAATTTTTTTTTTTTGAATTTATACACTTTTTAACTCATTTTCAATTGTTTTGATAACAATTTAAACAATGATGTAGACATCTAATTATCAACACATATAGTTGCAGCAAAATAATATGTATTGACAAATATACCCATACTCATATGGCAAATGAGTATTATTAAGACCAATATAACACTCCATTACAATCAAGGGCACCTTAGAGTGTACAACACAAGCCCCAAGGGTTAGCTCAATTGGTAAGACGTGCGCACACTCTCTCGGTTCGGGGAGAGGTCACGGGTTCGAGCCTTGAGTCCTTTGGGGTTAGGCCTTCTGTGAGGATGGCCGACAGTTTACCACCTCTACCATCCACTAATGTGGAGAAGTATTGTTGAGTTTCATGTGCATATTTCCATATGAAGAAAAAAAAAGAGTGTACAACATATCATGCGAGTTAAAATGTACAACAAATGATGTTAGAGTAAAATGTACAACAAATAATGTTAGAATGTACAACATATCCTGTGAGTTAAAATGTACAACAAATAATGTGAAGTTTTAACTGATTTTAAAAAGATCCATATCATCAAATTAAAAAAAAATTGAGGTCGAAATTAACTTTAAAAAGTAAAACAAAACTAAACAAATAAACAATATCATTAGGCACTAACACAAATCCTACAACCACGTGAGTTGTGGAATATAAACACCATGAATGTTGATGTGTTTATGTGATAAAAATTAAAATTAGTTAAACTTATATGGTAATGATCTTATCATTATTAAAGTTAAACAATTATAATTTTCAACAAAATTTGTATTTAAAAAATATAAATAATTAATATATAAATTATATTTAAAAATAAAATAATAATAAAACTAAAAAAGTTTGACAAAAATGCAAACAATAATGTAATGGAAATTATTATTTAAATTAGATAATTTTTTTAACTAAAATTATAGTATCATTTGAGTCACGGGAACTTTGATTATATAACTTTTATCTCGAAGGTTATGGCCTATTTCAATATGATTCAATCTTTTGAAATTAAACAAACAAAAAGTTTATAAAAGAAATGTTATTTCATAAAAAATAGAGAAATGTTATGTGGTGTATTATATTCTTCAAAATTCTCATCTAAAATATTATTTTTCATATAAAAGTTAACTCATGTTGAAATGTCGTATTGTGTATTAATTTAATGTTTTCATGTGAACATAAAGATGTTAAAGAAGGAAGATTATTTTTCATATATACAAATTCATTTAAGGAGAAATGTTGTGTGTGTGTTTACATTGAATGCATTCCTTGGGAAACCCATCTCGCACTTGTAACACCCCATATTTTAATTAGACAACTAAACAACATTAAGACATGTCTTATATACCTTTCCTCGTTATTTGTTGGAATCAACACAATTGAGAAAACTATATGTGTGGATTTATGAACCTGTGTATATGCGACAATTATGTTTTGAGATATCACTTATCTTATTAATGATCGTAGTCGCGTGATTTACTTCCAGTATGTAAAATTGAGTAGAAGGATAGGATACATGGGTACAAATGCACATTATACTTAAAGGAATAAATGGGCGTCATGCACATGATGGATAGATTAACTTGTTTATATTGATTGATGATTAATAAATTAGTAATTGTTTGGAAACAATGAAAGATTATGCATGATATTGTGTTTTGGATGAGACTAACCCACGTGTTAAAGACGCTAAGTGATAGTCAAATACCTATGATACTGCAGTTACGTTGATGTCGTAGACATAAATAGAGAAAGGGTAAGCTACAAGGAATTAATTCGTGGATTTATTTATTGTTTCAATACATTGCTATGATATGTATTATGTGGGATAATACATGTTTATGTAGGAAACCAGGTTACCCAAACTCGCCATTTGATGATGCATCTCTAAGAACAATAACTTAACAACACAATATGATTACTAATAGGGCATTGACCCTAGTTCTATTAGGAGAGGTGGAGGTATTTCCCACCATTTATCCTTTGAACTTGGAGTCATGGTAGGGTTGAGTTAATCCACACTCCCTAAGTTGAGTAATGATGATTTTTCAGTTGCCTGCTAGGGATGTTAGGTCGATTAGTTGATGCTTCCACTTATGAATTATATTTGGGGATAGTTCAATAAAGTTGTGCTCTAAGGTATTCTAGTAGAGGAATGGATAAGTAGTGGAAGTTGGATGTAGGTTACGAAGGAAGGATAATTTAGATTCGTAAGGGTATGGTTGGGATTTGAGATGCCCCTTTAGTTTGTACTTGGTTCCTTTCTCATGTAAATCATTGTTTAATTCATTAAGCTAAACCTAAGTATAATGTTTGATTAGTGCTAATGTGTTGTGACTTAGTTTAAGATTGCATAGTGTTGTGATTACTGGATTATTGACTTGAATGTTTGCTTACCGTGTCTTGCATGTAATTATTGTTGTCTTGTCATTCAAGAACTATGCATTTAAGGTGGTGATAGTTACTTGTAGTGCATGCACAAGCTATGTGTACGCTAGCCACACATACATCCCTTGCATGCGTACACTAGTATTAGTTAACATGTATAGTTGATTAAATTATTAGTATTATTAATGGTTGATTGATGTAATAACGATTAAAATATAGTATTATAATCAATGTTTCATTTCATTTGTATAAATTTATTTTTATGTAGGTTCATTTGCATTTCTCTTGTATTAATTACATTTCAATTGTATTTGTTTGAATTACATTTCGTTGTAATTCATTTAATTCTCATTTGTATGTGTTAGCTTTCATTTGCATGTCATTTTATAACTTGACCCATTTAATGTTTACCAATTATACATTGATGTGAGTGATATTTGACTTGACCAAGAATAATTATGATAAGTAGATATTTTATTATTTTATTTGGATTTATGAGTTATGAATTGAATTAATGTGAGGGTTTTCCCTTTGAGCGGGTTGTTAGACTATTAAGGAGGTAGGTAAGTTATTATTATATAATTTTGGATCTTCATAGGGCCCTTATAGGGAAGGGAGAAGGTCATGAAAAGATGAGGTTAAAATGTGATTATGGTGCTCGATACATGTGAAGCAAGGGCATCTCAAAGTGTACAACATATAATGCAGGTTAGAAAATGTGCATACTTCTTTTTTACTCGAAAAAAACTATACTATTTATATTGCAAATAAACCATATTTTACATAGACTATTAAAACCTTCCTGTCAAGAATATTACGTGTAATAGTTCAAGTATAAAAAAGACAAAACATTGTAACTTATCTTATTTACATACTTTTGCCTAGTATAAATTATACATATATTCATCTTGAAAAAATAATTTATCAATTTACAACCTTCAAACACATCTTCCAAAAGCGAACATCAGTATAAGGCTCACTCAAAAGATATTCATGAATTTGATGTCATTGGACACTTAACACAAATCATACAACCACATGAATTGTGGAATGTAAACACCATGAATGATTTGTGTATGATTTGTCTATATAATATAAATTAAAAGTTGTTATATATTGCTCACATAATAAACAAGGACCACATAGTAATGATCTTTATCATTGACTCAAAAGCAAGACAACCCCAATTTTTTTTTTAAATCATAATTTAAAAAATTACAAATAACTAATAAATAGATTATATTAAAAATTTAAACTTGCAAATGATAATATACATGATATATATTCTTGGAAATAAGTTATAAATAACAATATACATGCTATATATATAATAGGAAATAAGTTTAAAATAATTCGTTATTTTTTTAATTAAATTTATAATTTTTTTATTAATGAAAACTTTTATCTGAAAATTATGATCCATTTTAATATAACTTAAGTCGTTAAAAAAATTAAAATAAGTAAATTAAAAAAAATTACCTCATAAAAAATATTATATTCTTTAAAGCTTTTGTCAAGATGTTAGAGACAAAGGAAACATTCTTTTTCATATGAAAACTAATTCATGTTGAAATGTATGTCGTATTTTGTACTAATTTCATGTTTTGATGTGAACACTAAGATGTTAAAGAAAGGAAGATTATTTTTCGGTAAATTCACATTAATTTATGGAGAAATCTTGTGTGTTTTTCGAAAAATTTATATGGTATTTTATTATTATTATCAAGATTGTACCTAGAATAAATCAATAGTATCAAAGCTCTAAGCACCTTGTTTCTATAGAATTGAAAAAAGTGTCATCTAATATGAGAAAAGATTTCATGTTTAATTTATAATCAATTAAACTAACTTTCAAAACTAAATTGATTGTAGTCTTCAAATTTTGATTTAAATACTACACTATTAAAACAAAATTAATTTTTATAGAATTTTATATTTATAAAAAAACATAAAAAAACAAAACAATAAAAAATAATTTGTGATCACATTTTGCAAATGCAATATCTCTTTGTAACCTCACATTTAGGGAAAAGAAGTGACAACTACAAAGCACAAGAGGAAGTTTTTGCAGCATGTGACACGTCTCTTGTGCACCAATGTCTCTTTCTGGAACTGTTTGTGCAAGAAATGGTTTGATTGGCTGAAGAATCGAGCTGTCACTTGGTGCAGCATGTGCAAGGTGAGAGAGAATTGCATGGTAGGTTTCTGATTTTGGCTCTACTTTTGATGCATACTTTGAAATGTATTTGAGAACAACATGTTTACAAAGAACAGGTTGGAAATCAACGTTAGCCCTCCATATTGAAAGCATATTGGTATAGTTGTGAATATTTAGAAGGGGATCATTTCTTGCAGGATTGTAGGTTTTCCGTCCATTTGGATCAATGAATAACGAAGAAGTAGCTTGTACCTCATATGGAAAACCATAGCGACATTGAACATATGTTCCTTTTTTGCGAAGGCAAGTTGACTTTGAACATTTGGTACGATCTTGCGTAGGATATGCGAGTATTTTCTATCACCTCTATTAATGATCAGGGTGTCATATTCACAGCCAAGGTGTGCCTTTGAACAAAATTGACAAGTTCTTCATAGTCAGCTGAGTTGTTTGATACAAATATCGATGGTGATGCAATACTGCATGGATCATTTGTAGTAGAATGGCGTGACCCAGATGTGGACAACTGGGAATTACGAGGATTCCAAGCTGTCACATGTGTGTCAAATTTTTTTTTTGCAGCTTCAACTGCAACATCATCTTCCCAATCTAACATGTCCATATTTGGTGCATTTGCCAACCAAATAAAACCATGAATGTGTGTGGATCCTCTATGCTGCCATTCATATCTACATGGGAGGAAAAAGCATATATTAGAAATAAATTGTATAAAGTGAAAAGTTCCAAGAGAAAAATAGGAAGGAATAGATGGTATAATACATGCACCAATAATCTGTTATATGAAAACCTTTTTGAAGCACCTCTTCAAGAAATGTTTTGAATCTATTGTGCATGTATTGTGATGTAATATGTGGATTTGATATGATGTTCGAACCTTCCATTGATAGTCTTGAGCTAAGCCACTAGGACGTTTAGCAGGCATTAGAGCATGCAAATTTGGCCATATTGTGTCAGCTGCACTAAGGGCGAAGAAGAACGTTGGTGTACCTTGTTGATTGATCATATTGTCAGTTCAACTCTACTTTTGTTCCAATACGAACATGTTCCACGTAATGACGACCTAAATCTTGCGACCCGCTCACCAATTTCTCACTAGGCATGTCTTGCGATTGGTTGACAAGCTCAAGTACTGTGGGAGGTAGTGTATCTTCAAGATTTTTTTTTACAAAAACAGAGGCAGTAGCATTACTTCGATGACGCATAATTAGATTGTATATGTAGTATCGGAAGCGAGGATGTTGGCCAAATCTGTTGTCATGATATCAAATGAGGTGACGTGCATATTCGTGCATATCAACCTCATGAATGCTTGGTTGTAATAAAATTGGTGTACCTGTGGGAAACAAATTTGGAAAAGCCATGGAAAGAAGGCCTTATGTGTTGTACTCATTGATAGGGGAAATTTCTATATGGGGCCAATCAATGGAAGGTGGTAGTGGGATATTTGGTATGTGTAACAACTATCTAATTTCTTCAACCTCAGTTCTAGCATTAGTTTGTGTTGAAATAAATGATGAGGATTCCAATTCATATGGTTCAAATGAATTTGGTGGTTGATCTGTACAGGACAAGCTTTGCTGATGAGATAATGTAGCATTGCTATTAAGATGCGGAATCAAAGATGAAATGTCTACTGAAATAAGAGGAAAAGAATCTAACGCAATTGGGTTGACTTGTACATCCTTGTAGTATGGGTCATTTGCCATTTTGAATTGAAGGGCAACAAGAACATGTGTTCGACTAACAAACAGTTCATATGGATTGTTTATAGAATTGCATTTCCGAACAACGAGGATGTCGAGTTCTGATACTACATGCGATAGGTATGTGGCAATATTGGAAATGTCTTGGGGGAAGCAAATAATATGGCCAGAGTATTTATATTGACCACCATGAGCAAGTGTCACTTGCAAGATTGTGTTAGCACAACTAATGAGCATTTCTTCAACCTGTGTAAGTGCTGCAAGGACAACTGGTTGGTTTCTCGGATCCATATTTTTTTCCAATGAAAAGCGATGGCCTTTTCGTTCTAGAATACAACGAGAACAAGCATATGAACCATGGAATTTTTTTGTTACAATACCAGGGTAACATTCTTTGCAAATCGAGCATACATGCATATCATCTAGTTGGTCCATTTTTTTATGAAACCGTTGATGTGCATCAATGAGGTGGTTGTTTAATGGATTTGGCATAGGAGACGGAAGTGAAGCTGAGTCGACAGGTTCTGCAAGAGAAATTGAAGAAGACATATCCACAAGTAGACGAGCAACCCTGTAAAGAAGGCGTTGTTTCTTGTTGTTTTTATATCTATTTTGTGCATATAAAACTCTTCTTCGTGCATTAGCTTGTTCATTGTCATGATTTGGCATAATGCCTACAAGAAAATTGTAAACTTGTTAAACACTTAGAAGCTTTGATTGTTGGCAGCGACACATTTTGTATATGTATTAACTGCAAACTATATGGATATAAAGCAGAAGATAAAAAAACAAATGTTAATTCATTGCATATGGGGAAGTAAGAATGTAGCTTAAAATAATATAACTGGAGTAAATTTTGTTTTTCAAGTTGTAGCTTGATAATTGTAAGAAAACAACAATATACAAGATCAAAGTGTAGTGTGAGAAAGTATATATGAAAAAAAAAGTAACTATAATTATTGTTATGTACAAAGTAATGAAAAGTTGTGCTCATAAACAAGAGAACAAAGTTGTCCATTTTATAAAAAACAAAATAGAAAAATAGTATTGTATTTAAAAACTACCATATAGGTTTTATAAAAAATTTGCGTAATAAATGGTAAGTGATAGCTTGTACATTGGAAGTATGAGACTGCAAGAAAGTGGTGCTATAAGAGAGTTAAAAAAATACCCTGCTATGTTGAACAATGAAACAAGGAGTTAAAATTGAGAATTGACAACATTCATTATAAACAATGAAGAATGGTTAAGTATAAAGTTGAAAAAACGTATATATTTATGTGTCCATATGAAAATGTCGTTTATGTGTTTTCAACCATGACAATTACAACTTTTAGGCGTGCAACTCCGCAAAAGGTCTCTGTTCTAACTGAAAGAGTAATAAGTAATTTTTTGTTGCAGATCCTTTGCACTATGTCATCAAGTGATGTTGTTTCAGTTGAGAGAAGACACAGATATTTTGCAGAAATTCCCATGAGTTGGTTTGCAACATCATCAAATACTATCACACCATGAAGGTATCCAATGGCATCTTCCAAGTCAACCTTTAGTATATATCGGTAGTCACATTCAAGAAACTCTCCATCACATTTAGCACAATGCCAAATGCCTCCAACTTTGTGGGCAATCTTTTTCATGCATTGTATTCCGTCAACAAAAAGAGGGCATGCAAGGAAATACAAGTCATCCATGTTAACATTTGTGATGGTTTCTACAAGAGAGTACCAAACAGGTTTTTCATATGATTGAAGAGTTTGTAAGTCATTGATGGTAATGACTTTACAAGAACCAGAATGAGAGGCAATAAACTTTCGGCTCAACGCTGGTGATGCTGAACGAAATCCATTGTCATGAGACCATGTTTGGAGAACTGAAGTGTCTTCAATTTTTGGGTTTGTAAATACAGTAGCTTTGGAAATAGTTCCAACATTTTTTCCATCAAAATCTGTAACACGACCACCTTTGATTGCTATAGCTGGAGGCGTAGGTAAACCAAGTAGGTGGAAATCTCGACTCCTTCAATTTGGCAATGCTCTCCCCAAAGTGTCATGTCAATACTATAGCCTGACATGTCACAGAGTCCAATAGTGCGCTTAACAGTATCAACACCATCTCAATTTCATGTTGTGGATGTAGGAGAAACTGAAATGACAAGGCCAACAAGGTCCACCATGGAATTGACAGGTATACTTTGTATCTCCTGAATAGTTTTAAAGTTAACGCAATAAAAAGGTATTAAGGGGTATTCATTTAAGCATGGTTGGATGGTTGAGGAGGAACCTAGAAAAATCTCATTATGGATTTCAAATGGTTGAAAATTGGATTGGATGCTTTCACTGTGCCATTTGATACTATGTACACTATTCCTATATGTATTTGGTCATACAAAGAGAGTTCCAATTCATTGAATGCAAATATATGTATTTCATCATGTGAACCATTAACAATGTCAGATCCAAATATTTTTCCAAACCCTCGTTAGTTGCCATATTCATGTAGCTTTGTCTTGGCAATAACTCGACCTTGAATGTTCCAAACTTTGTTAGAAGAGTAGAGTGATGTGAATGGAATAGTTGATGCAGCCAAGGTAGGGTTTTCATCTACTGAGATAGGATTCACTGGAATAGACGAACAACTTTGCGAGGGAGAAGGTACAGGTAAGTGGTAAGGTATAGGATCTCCAATAATTGTTGCATCCACTATGACAACTTCGAGTGCAAGCAATGCGATAGTCCTGTGAGAAGAAGTATGTTAGAGTTCAATGGGATAGAAAAACCTTGGATGCATGAATAGTGTTTTTTGATTAAGTGGAGAAAGACAACAAGGAAATTAAACATACATTACACTAGATACACTGTTGCATGTACAATTGGTAACTTTGAATATAGATCCTTCTTTTAGTTGTCCAGTTTCTACAAGACTATTATATATAGTTGGAAGCAATAGGTCATGCTTGTGAAGCCCGTTTGAGATATAAATTCGGAACCAAATAGATGATGAGTTGAGTGAGTTCACTTGGTTTAATGAGGAGACATGTACCAACGGGAAAAGGTTGATAGCACCATGTAGCAAGAGTGAAATAGAATCTTCAGTTAGCATACTCTCCATAGCGTGACGGTTATATTTTCCCGTGAAATGAAATGGGGCATGAAAAAAAATTGCAATGTAACATATTCATGTGATCGAATGACAAAAAAAATGCATATATGACAACAATTTTTTTTTTGCATAAACATATTTCATGACAGTATTGTCGATAGTACTGTCGAGGTTGATTCTATGGCAGTTGTTCAAAATTTGAAATAATCATTAATACATTAACTTGTGTCCTCTTTCAATATTTCACTATAATTTTTTTAATTCTTAATTGTAATCATTTCTTCTTCTTCATTATATTACACAGTTTATAGATTAATTTGTAAATATATCTTTTAATATTTTATGCACAGTTTTATCCAACAACCCGCTATTTTGTAATTTCCGCATCTCGCATCCCGCTGAATGCGGCTTGCAAGATTACAAAATAGCGAAATTTGATTTATCCCTTTCCACAATTCGCAATCCCACAAATTACGGGTTGCGGGTTGCGAAAACA
Source organism: Pseudotsuga menziesii (assembly GCA_001517045.1). Taxonomy (NCBI): domain Eukaryota; kingdom Viridiplantae; phylum Streptophyta; class Pinopsida; order Pinales; family Pinaceae; genus Pseudotsuga; species Pseudotsuga menziesii. Next base: position 214,695 of record LPNX010601779.1, on the reverse strand, counting down.
CACACCCAAAATCTTAAATCAAACTATTGGGTAAAAAGCCGAAAGCATAATACTATTATGAAGTTACAACTAAATCGATTTTATTTTCAAAGACAGATATTTTATGACAATTTCATTAGCCTTAGTGACTCATCCAAGAATCTTTATACTTCCAATGGATTCGAAATTGCAAAAGGAGGATGGCATGTGGCACATAAATTCTAGCTTGTTTGGGCCCCATAGTCTCCATGTGTCTCCATGCTCCATTGCCACTTCAATTTTATCTTGTATTTATTTATTTAGATACGTTATTAAATATTTATGCCATTCTAATGTTTAAACATCATTCATTGTCCCCCTTATTGAAAATCCCAAAGCTTCCACCCTAACCTAGGAAACTAGTAATTTTCCTGCTTGGCAATTATTTGACCCTTAGCATCAATTTGACAAAATATCATGAATATGGAAAATGTGATTAGGCCATTGTGACCCAATGCAAAATTTGGGACATGAAAATTCTTCCCTTCCCAACATTTCTTTTCCTCAAGCAATTTCAAACATGGGTGTTGAAGAACCTGCTTTCTGTGTGATTCTTTGAAGTTGCCACTGAGTTTCCCAACTTTGAGTCTTTGAGATTCCATGAATATTTGAGAGAGGAACCACCATGATTTCTACTGCACTGCTCTAATTAAAATCACTTTATTAAGTGGGGAATCCATCTCCCGTACCATTTGTTTCCCAAAAAATTGAAATCAATGGGACTAAAAACTATCCCAGGGTCCCATTGCTTGTATTGCACTCCAACAATTAAGAGTGCTCTCCAACCCATACCATTATGAAAGAAAATTCCGGGATCCCATTTTCTTGTAGGAATTCTTCCAAACATCATGAGTACATAATATATATCATCAATGTACATAACAACATAATAAAAATGTACATTAAGGAAGTGCCTCATCAAAAATTCATGAAAGTGCTTATGCCTCCAAGTAAGTAGACCACCATTTTCCAAGTGCATACAAGCTTCAAGTGACGAATCAAATCTGCTCAATGACATGGGTGAGGATCCCATGTCCTATAATTCTACTCCAAAAGGATGTGATATGCATCAAAATATTCAGCAATGTATTCTTTCATCCAAGAAGTGAATGAAGAATCTCCACTCAAATCTGAACCAAATAGTGAGCAAAAGAAATAAGGAGACTTCAAATGACTCAAATAAGTCTCACCCATACATTCATGAATGAGAGAATCATAAAGATATAAATGTGGCTGGCAACAAAAATGTTCTCCAATCATAAATCTATTCACCCCAATGTTGGATGAATTTCCTCCAACATCAAATGAACCAAGTCTTGAGCAAGAGAAACCATGCGTCTTCAAGTGACTCAAATGCATATCATAGGTGCATCCATGTAGATGTGCATCATCATAAAGTAACAAAGGATTCTGCTTAAAATGTGAATAAGAATGTGCTCCAACCATGTCATCATAAAAAGTAAATCTAGGAGTTCCATACTCCTCATGTGGCACCATAAAAAAGAACATTTTCACACATACTTCATGGAGACTAATGCTGCAAAACATGGAATTGTAGGATGTAGGAGAATGAACTAACTCACCCAAATGATCAAAAAGTGCAGAAGTTTCATCATGGGAAGGATCCATATGGGTAGTGTCATGCAACTCCTTCAAAAGTGTGAAACCTTTGTCATATATTGGTTCCAATGTAGAGGAATCATGCTCTTCTTTAAAAATTGCTTAACCTTCATCAAGAGACAATTCAATTTCCTCTTCCACCACATCAATTATTTGTATCTCTTAAAGTTCATATTCAAACACATAAAGCACATCCAAATTTCTACATTTCTCATGATCCACCATGTCATGAGAATCCTCCAAACAATCTACCATTTGACAATCTGAAACATAGGAGGAAAAATGAGTATCTTGCAACTTTTCAATAAGTTGCTCATTTTGAATTGTGAGCTTATGATTATCCTCATTATTCTTCAAGTATGAAACATGTAACAATTCATTAAGCTCAAACAAATTGTTTCTATCAAAAAGCAAAGACATGAAATTACCTTTGATGTGGCACATTGCTCTTCGAATATTCTCCATGTCTTCAAGGAAGGATGTTTCCTCCAATGAAGTAGCTCTCCAACAAGAATTTGACACTAATGCTTGAGTATCATGGAGTATGCTAAGGGAATCTTGGATCTTCTTTTCACTCATCTTTAAGGACCCTTCAAGAAAATGAGGCTCTTGCAAATGAACCTCCTCATCTTCTTCCTTCTTGCTTGGACCAACTTCATGAAGCTCCAGTGGTGATGGGGAAGTTGATCTTGTTTCTTCTTCAACTGCTACAAGGTCTTCATTTTCATGTTTACTAGAAATTTGGCTTGCAGCAATATTTTGAAATCTGATCTTTATGTCACCAACATAGAGTTGTGAGCACCCATTAGTAGGTACTCCTTCATAGTTCAAGCATCCATCATTAGATTCTCTTTGTTTCAAAAGAAACTTATTCATACTTATGTGATGTCTCTTCATATTTTTTAGAGTCACTTGGGAGTGAATTTCTATCCTCTTCATGTACTACATGTTCTACTTCACCTATTTCAGAACTAGGGGGTTCATGGGTCTCCTCCTTTTGCTCCTTCAAGCAAGCTGATGCATTTTTCCCTTTGGTTTTCTTAAAATAAATATATTTTTCCCACTTTGGATAGCCAACAATTAGAATCCTTTCATAATATTCTTGTTCATGTCTTCAAATATAGGTTCCATGATTTTTATATGTTCCTTAGCATCATATGAGGTTCCCTTTTTATCCCTAGTCATAATTTCCCTTCAACACAAGCACTCTTGGTTTCAATATCTAATGGTTATCCATGAATTATTGTCCTCATAAATATCAGACCACATCAGGTTCCAAGATCATGATATGATACCACTATAATGTCCCTTTTTGAAATTTTATTAAATGACCATTTTTTTCACTTTTCCCCCCAATTTTGAGCTTAACTAGTTTTGATGTCTAGACCTCCAAATTGGTCCAAATGCTCCCAAATTTTATCTCAAGGTACATGAATGATATTATAAATTAAATATTATTTTCATATATGTTTAATTACCCCCCAATAACTTCTGCAAACTTGTTTAATGTTCTGTTGAAAGTAGGATTCTTTACTAGCAAATTGAGGCCCCAATTCCCCCTGGGTAATTGCTGGAAATGGCTTCACAAATGATCCCAAAGTCACTCGAATTTATGAAAAGAGGATGGGGATGTGTAAGGGAAATTTTCAAAGTCTCATATGCATCATGGTTCAGTTTATACAGGCTGTTATGACTCTTTCCAAAACAACTCCCAAGTCACAATTTCGACCCTTGGGAAAAATGCACCAAATCTTCTCCCAATGCAACAAAAATGAGTAAAATGGATTCCAATGCTTAAGTAATGAACATGAGAACTGAAAGAAAAATTAATGACATTTCATACATAATTAATTTATCATATATACATTCCTCCATTCGAAATAATAAGCATTACCATGGCATATATCAAAATAGAGTGGAAATGGTCATTGTTTGCTCATTAAAAGTCATTTTGACATACAACTCTTGGGAATTTCGACTTGAAACTTTCTGAGGATGAAGAAAAGATAATATTGGACTTATTATAATCAGAAATGGACAATTAAAGTCTCTCCCAATTCTAAATCATCAGCATTACAATGGTTCACAACAAGATAGTGGAGAAATGACACTATTTCTTCATTGTTCAACATTTTTACATGAATTATTTTGGGTGTTTCTACCTGAGATTCTTATTAAAGTGAAATACAGAGAATATAAATCATAAAATAATATAATTTTCATTATAATCTTCCCCAAAGAGATCAATATATCACCAAAGCGCAATCCCTCCATTGGCATGGATACAGTGTGAAAATTGGAGATAGTTGAGAGAGAGTGATGCGATAGAAGAATCTACATGATTTATTGTAGCTTACACCTGAAAATAAGACTCCATTAAATATCCATGAAATAACTGAGTGGCCTCTCCAAATACCAACTTGGATGGGAATATTTCACCCTCGAAATTGGCTAAGGCAAGAAAACTAGTCATCCACTAGCTCTCACAATTCACAAATGATCAAAAGCCATTATCTTGGTTGATTCCTGTATTTTATAAACATCCTTATCCTTCTAAGGTTCCCAATCCATCCACAAACTCAAGCTAATTCTAATTTGGGTGTGGGCTCAATATTTTCCATGTGTCCTCCCTTTCCTAGCCTTCCATCTTCCCCCAATTTGAATGAGAACCCATTGAGCTTCCCCAAATCACATGAGATATCTCTTGGATGATATATTTAGACTTGAAATGTCAGATATGTCAAATTTCAGCCTTCATATCTGATTTGTGTCATAGGTGTCATAGCATCTTCATTATTGTTGTCATAGAGCTAGGGAATCTAGTGCAAGTGTCTCACTAGCTCCAAAATGATTCTCCCTCTCCCATGTAAGTTACATTTATTCCCAAATTCGACCTATGATGCATATGGGAAATTTTTATTAGCCTTCTAACTCATCGAAGAACCTTTATACTTCCCATGGATTCGAAATTGCAAGAGGAGGATGCCATGTGGCACATAAATTCTAGCTTGTGTGGGCCCCATAGTCTCAATGTGTCTCCATGCTCCATTGCCACTTCAATTTTCTATTGTATTTATTTATTTAGCCCCTTTATTAAATATTTATTCCATTCTAATTTTTAAACATCGTTCATTGTCCCCCTTATTCAAAATCCCAAAGCTTCCACCCCAACCTAGGAAACTAGTAATTTTCCTCCTTGGAAATTATTTGACCCTTAGCATCAATTTGACAAAATATCATGAAAATGGAAAATGTGATTAGGCCATTGTGACCCAATGAAAAATTTGGGACATGACACTTTTACTCCTTATGTTGGGGGATTCTATCTCACTTCATCGCCCCCTAGTTCTAGTTTTAATCCTTTTGCGAGTGGGGGCAAGTATTTGAGTGGTGGTAATAGTTTTTATATTCCATCTGCTTAGACCACATGTAGTATGTCGGTTCCTACGAATGCATTCCTATGATTCCTACGAACATATTCCTTACAACAAGTAATCCTTTGAGACCGAGTATCCATTTGGGATGGAATGTCTCTTTTGGTATGGGTCTAGGGACATTTTGTCCCATGAAATGGGAAATCCTGGTAATATTGTTTTGAACTCTCAAGGGGTACCTATTATGCAAATAAATATACTACCTTACATGAACCAATTCAGAGGAGGATACTATCCTATTGTCTATGGACATGGTCTTCATCAAAATCCACCTACATTTGTGGTCTTGAATCCATTTCTCGTGGGAAATTTACCTCCGAATCAATATTATTTGGGGGCATGATCCTATATTTCACAACCCAGTCTCCCATTTCTGGCTACATTGAACTTTCCAGACTTGTCCATAATAACGAACGATTTGGTATGTCACGACTCGACATGGCCCTTGATCCCCACTAAGATTCCTTCAGTTGTACCAAATTTTGAAGGCAATAAGGGTGAGTATATACGTGATCACATTACTACCTTTCACCTTTGGTGCTCATCGAATTCATTGAATCATGATTCCATTTGTCTGAGACTGTTTCAACGCACCCTTATGGGTCCTTTCGCAAAATGGTACATTGAGCTTCAGGAGGGCACATATCAAAGTTTTAATGATTTGGACTTGGTATTTCTCAACCACTTTCAATTGTCGATCTGTTACAACGCTGGCACCGAGATTCGTCGACATTTAGTCAAGATAGAGCTACTCACATCTATGATCATATTCAGGAGTGGCATAGAAGAAAGAGGTTTATTAAGGCCAACATTCCACCTAATTTTTTATTGGAGTGGTTCCCTAATTCTTTATCGACGTATATTACGAAGGATGTTTTTACATATGAAGTAGCCACCGAGGAATATTCCATCTTTAGAGCCCAACAATTGGACTTGATTTATGCATAAACTAGGTTTCTTTATGATATTACCCTGATACACCAAGATCTAATCATGTTCCCAAAGAAAAAATTGAGCCGCATGTCGATGGAATTGTGGGCTCTACGAGTACTAAGGCTATAGAACAGGTTACAAACCATATGCATAATTTGTCTATTAACCAGTATGTAGCAAAACAAGCTATGTCTTTGTCCACTCTCACCGAGTCTTCGAATTTTCATTCTTTGTAGTATTCAAACCATACAGGTAACCAACAACGTAGAAGGAACAAGAAAAAGGGAAAGAACGATTAAAACGGTGGGAATAAGAAATAAAATTCAAGTGATGAAAAGAACAACAATAATATTGGTCTAGATAAGAATCCCAAACGAATGGTCAAATTTCCTTGTAAGCTTTGTGGTCAAGACCACCTTATTCACTTGTGCCCTAGGATTAATGAAGCCTCAAATTTCATTTCACAGACCCTAGTTGTGTTGAATAATCCTCTTCCTCATAATCAAAACATGGTTTTGAGTGCTTTGGCCACCAGAAGTGGGTTTGATGGAAATCAAAATCCTCTAGTCCATGATGTTGGTCATGGATGCATCAATATGATGTTAGTTGTTCATGTTGCTACCCATTCACATGATTATGGTACCTTGAAACCGAATCTGGGGAAATAGCCTCTGATGCCAAATATCTCTTTACAGGTTGATAAGCCTATGACTTTACATGTTGATAATCCCATGTCTATAACATGTGTTCCAAAAGGAGTCCTTAAGTGCTTGGATCACAATCCTAATTCCTAATCTACCTAGAACTATTCCATCGTAGAGGATATGGGCCAAACATTGTGTGCAATGTTGGCTTTAGAGGTGCTCCATATTTTTCCTTAATAGAGGAATACCTTGTTGTATGTGTTGAGAGATATCGATTTAAGTGGCCCTAGTGTGATCAATTTTGAGACCATTGATGTTCAACCTCGTTTCCTTACCACATGGATTTCCAAGTCCATGTGGAGTGTCTTAATAAGACCATCAAATGCACAGATATTGATGAAGGCGCTTCGACATCAGTGGTGTCTTTGTATTATTGGAAGGGACTTAGCTCTCCTTAGTTTTCCCAGTATATGACCATGATGGCATCATTTGATGGCCATTCGTTTAGACTACATGACATTATTCCTTCCCTTCAGGTCTAGTTGCGGGGGAAGATTGTGTTGGTCGAGGTGGTTTATGCGCCCCTTGACTACAAAATTTTACTGGGTAGGAATTGGATTTACGCCATGAAGGTGTTTGTCTTGTCTGTGTTTCATGTAGTATGTTTTTCCCATGAATGCATAATTGTGATGGTCGATCATCTATCCTTTACTAACTCTAGTTCTCTTGCATCAGAGGGATCTACAGTCCTGGTAAATGAAAATTCACAGCCGACAATTGAGGATGCTGGTGTCAATATGTATCCTTAGCTTATGGGAATGCTTAATTTTTCATCACCAATCTTGTCTATTGATTCCAATTGCGACGGTGTGTTACCATCGTTGAGTTTGGTATCGTTTCATACTTCATATTTGAGTGATCCCTAGACTCTTCGTTAACCGATTGAATAGTGTGAAGGTAATCCTCCCGTGAGAATGGGTATGCCATTATCTACAGCTAAGATTTCTTATCAAGCTGTAATAGAATCCACTACAGACCCTGATTTATCCTCTTCATGGACGAAGGAGGAATATCTCCCTCTACTTCTCAATTGGGCGTCCAACTCATCATGCTCACATGATTTAATTGACAACACATTGCCTTCAAATGAATCCATTATTGATGCCTTGAATTGTCTGGAATGACGAAGGAGGAATATCTCCCTCTACTTCTCAATTGGGCGTCCAACTCACCATGCTCACATGATTTACTTGACAACACATTGCCTTCAAATGAATCCATTATTGATGTCATGAATTGTCTGGAATGACCTTGGGAAGACATGCATCATCGATCTTACTTTCTCCCAGACCTTGTACGGACTAAGAATGATGAATTTTGATCGGCCTTACGCAGAAAGTTGGTAACCCATGATCGCGTTAGATATGCATGGTATATATGTCGAAGGGAACATCGAAAATATCTCCCCTACGATTCCCATCAACATTTCTGAGACCCTTGGAAAAGTGGAAAACATTTACATTGGCGAATACTTCTCACTTGAAGAAATTTAGACTTACATCGAGTTATTCAAATAATTATGTGACGTGTTTGCTTGGTCTTACGAGGAAATGCCAATATTAGATCCCCGCATTGTCGAACATGAGATTAAAACTTATCATAATGCTAAACTTGTTCGACAATGTTTAAGAGCAGTGAATCCCCACAAGGAACCTACTATCAAGGAAGAGGTAGAGAAGCTTCTCAAAGTTAGATTCATTTACCCAATTTCCTTAATTGAATGGGTATCGAAACCCGTTCCCATAGACAAAAATCAAGGAACCATCCATGTGTGCGTAGACTTTAGAGATATGAATAAATATTCTTCGAAAGATATCCCCCCCCGCCATTTATTGATTATATTCTTGATGAGTGTGTAGGAAGCGATATTTTCTCATTCATGGACAATGTTTTAGGCTATAATCAGATCCAAATCAAACCCAAGGACCAACATAAGATTTCATTTATTTGTCCTGGAGTACTTTTACATACCAGAAGATGCCCTTTGGCCTTAAAAATTTCAGAGCAACCTTTCAACGGGAAATGAACTTTGTCTTTCATGACCTTAAATGTAGAATAGAATTCTATCTAGATGACCTTGATGCTCACTCTTTTCAAAGACTGTATCATCCAACACACCTTCAACTAGTATTTGAAAGATGTAGATGTTGTCAAATTCATTTAAACCCTCAAACGTGCATCTTTTCTGTTAGGGTTGGTCTCCTTTTGGGATTCATCGTGTCAAAAGAGGGAATTAAGGTCGATCCATTGAGGGTTGAGACAATAATTTGGTTTCCTCCCCCATGCACCATTGGTCCGCTTCATAATATTTAGGGGAAAGCCAATTTTCTACATTGGTTCATAGTGAACTATGCCAACATTACCAAGGGTTTAATGCACTTATTGAAGAAGGACACTTTATTTATATGGGATGAGCAAGCCCAGGAATCATTTGATTCTCTTAAGAGTGCCTTTGCATCGAAAATTTTTCTTTGTCCTTCGGAAAATAGTAGATATATTTTTCTTTATGTAGCCGCATATCAAGAGATGATTGGCATGGTCCTGGTTTAAGAGGATGACAAGATTCATGAGCACATTATCGATTATCTTAGCCAGAATCTTGTAGATACTGAACTTTAATATACTCATGTGGAACATTTTTCCCTTGCAACTATTCATGCAGTCCAGAGATGATAACATTAAATTTTAATTCGTTAGACTACTATCATAACACATATCAATTCGTTTTGGTTTGTCCTAACAAGGAGAAAGATAGATGGAAATACAATAAATGGATTATGATTTTGCAGGAACTTGATCTCGATTTAATATCTGCAAAATAAAAAATATATTAAGTCTTCGTGGAGTTTATGTCCAATTTTCGTAGACTTAATGAGGATACAATTTATGATGACTCATTCATCAATGAACTTATTTTCCTTATCTCATCCACGGACCCCTGGTATAGTGATATTATTGTTTATCTTAGGACTCTGAAGTTCCCTCAGCATCTTTCGAGAGATCAACGATGATCTATACATCACCAATATAAAAAGTGCCTCATTATCAATGATGCTTTGTATCACCGTGGGGTGGATTCTATCCTGCATCATTGTTTGACCCATAAAGAAGCGGAGGGCGTGCTTAATGACTACCACAGCGGGAAATGTGGTTGTCACTTACTTGCTACAACCCAAAATATTTTGTGAGGGGGTTACTATTGTCCATCTATCTTTAAAGATTACATTAATGCAGTCAAGAGATTCCACCCTTTCTAGGTGTTTTCCCTCAATATGCGCTCGCATCCTGCCCCATTGCATATTATCATCACCATCGCCCCATTCACCAAGTGGGGGATGGATTTCATGGATTGTGACCCAACTTCATATGGGGGGCATCACCATATTTTTGTGACCATATATTACTTCACCAAGTGGGTGGAGGCCATGCCAACAGCTAGATCCAAGATAACCACCCATTTTGTATTCAACCATATTATCACTCAGATTGGGATTCCGAATGAGATTATCACTGACCATGGAAGTCACTTCTTGAAAAAAAAAATGATAAAGTTAGAATTAAATATGGGGTTTAAACAAGATCATTTTTCATCCTATTACCCCTAGGTGAATGGCCATGTGGAACCGGTAAATAAATCTCTTAATTCCATTCCATAGAAAACTATTAGACAAAGTAAGTCTATCTGGCATATTATGTTATATCCAACTTCATGGGATTACCGAACTGCAGTTAATACTTCCACCGATTTCTCACAATTCCAGTTAGTTCATGGGGTCGATTTGATTCTTCCTGTTGAATGTGAAATCCCTTTGTTGAAGCTAGTCCTTGAGTTCTCGCATGACACTTCAGAATATAACAATGCTTAGTCCACCTTGAGAACCTTGATGAGTAGCATCGACAGAGTCTAAGTATGAAATTCATCATCCTAGTCCTCATACATTCAACTGCATAAAACATGAGAGTCCTTAAATCCAAATGTAATGGAACTGAACCAACTATCCTCATTAGGACTAAGATGATGACTTTCAGACTTAGACTCTAGATGTACCAAATTGGGACTTGACTTCCCACTTCCTCTGTATTGGGAAGACAATATGTGACAATGTACTCATCTATGGTCAGTCCCCCACTAGATCCACAAGCTCTAAGGTTGAATACCTCACCTCGATGAGACAATATAGTGATAAAGTAAATGTCATCCACCTCTCTCAATGGTTTCCTGTCAAGATTGAAAGCCTCTGTGTCAGGATCCCAATATTTGATGAGCACTTGGAGAAACCTTGGTTGTGCCCTCATGCTTCCAAGACTCCAAAATTTATAGAGCCCACATATTTGAAAATATTGTTGGGTGGGAAAATTACCTTGCAATTGTCTATCAACATCATCATGCTCTCATTCCCTCCACTCGATCACCATCCCACAGAGGAGAGGAAGATTTGTGAGTCAAAACATGTAAAAAAACCCATCCACGGTGGACCACATGAGTCATAGTTTAAATAGTAGCATGGACACATGGGTAGGCTTCTCCTTGGATGCATGGACAAGCCTATATATGCGATCATATGATCTATGACCTGGGTGGAACGATTCACCCATTTTTCATATTGAAAAAACAAATATTTGACAACTAAAAGGTGAAATTAAACCATTGAAATTGAAGAGCATTGTTGGCGTCGATTCCATTGACCCATGTTCAAATTCCTTGTCTGTCCAACAAAGCCCAAGATATCGTCCTAGCAGAGTGTAACTCTATCAGCAACACCTGCAAGGAAAGTTAGGTCTAACCCGAGATATCTATGGGGATTGCTAGAACCAAGTTTCTGTAGTTATGGAAGGGGATTTCTTCATCTCAACATTAACAAGCCACTCGACCAAAACAAAGGGACGGATCACCATTGACACACCAAGAAATAATTTCAATCCTTCAACACATTCAAATCATGAAGAATATATTGAATTGTCAACACATGACGATATATAAAACATACATATCTAAACCATATTTATTGTCAACATTCCACAATATAAGCGCGACAAACTCATAAATATTCAAACACAGGGCACAAAAACATCAAATACATGAGTATTTAACTTAGAAACCCATATGGGAGAAAAACCACAAAATATTTCTTCATCTGACATGAGTAATATTTGGAATGCTTTTGGTCTACGCACACATCTTGCAGACTTCTCTTAGAATCTTCTTTACAATGAATGGGTTTTCTCTGTCTTTATCATGCTCTCATGCTTTCTTTCTTATTTTCTGTCGGCCTCTCTAGCGAAATCACAAGCTATCAAAATCCCATAAAAGGTGTTTTGTCATCCATCACCAGTCATTAGTCGTTCGCACACAGCTTGGATCGACCCTATATACATCTTACCATTCTTGTTCCAAGCATCGACTAGTTCTCAACAGATAGTTGACTGGTTGTTCTAACTACCCCAATAGATTAAAGGCACTAAAGACCCAGCTTACAATCATGCCCATTCCCAAAAATAGACTATTAGTCTAGATTAACTCATCATTACATTTGTTTTTCTTAGATCATGTCGAATTCCCGAATTCGACTTACTCTTATCCTTTTCCTGATGCCGCCTTGCTTGCCTTGCAACCATTTATTCACAATTCCAACTAAAACTGGTATGATTTTTCCTAGGGCCAACAAGTGGACAACACTCACATGTGGCTCGTCCCGAGCCACTTTATCTAGAGGTTTCTGTCTCATTGAGTTTACTCTGAAACTACTGATAGATCTTCATCACCCCTTCTGCTTCTCTCTACACATCTTCTTTCACTTTATTCATTTGTTCGACAAGTTTGGAACTGATATGTTCCAAAGTTGCTACTCTCGTCACTCCCATTGCCTGTTGGACATGCACATGGACCGGGTGGATGGATCCTATAACTCTCTCTATTTCATCCTAGAGTTATATGACACGTTCTGTTCATTTTTGTTGTTGTGTTCGCAGTTTAGCAACCTACTGTTGTAACGTTTTGAATTCAACAACCTTTCTCATCTTCTCAACTGGTGGCAATTTCTTCAGCTCATTTCTTAGCCCGTTTATATTCACTTCTACATTATTAAGCTGCTTAGTAACCTTGCTCCAACTCCACATCATCCATTAAGGCTTCTCACGACTCATAAACTTGCGCATATGCTTTGGCACAAAGTTCCTCGACTTCCTTAATATTTTTCACATTTTTTGTAACTGCCTTCTGTCGCACTTCCAATACCGCAGGAGGTGTGTTGGGAGTCATATTTTCTTCTAAATCAAAAAATTGTTTGCGGAGGCCAACAAATACCTCCTCAAGTCAAAAAAACTGGCCTCTGGGGGCATTTCAATCGTAATTCCCTCTTTGGAGAAATCATGGCACATGAGCGTGATAGCTTGCTCCAATGTTTTCTTTTCCTACTGCCATCTCTACAATTTCTGCTCTATCTCTTTCAATTATTTTTAGCGATACGATGGTATTCTTTGAATGCTTGAGCTATTCAAACACCACGTGATCTCTAGCCTTCAACTCATATACTGCATCCTGTTGAATATTATGCAATAAATACATAGGAATTACAGAAAAATCAATACTTACATGACCAATGTCTTTGATCATGGCCTTATGCTCTGGCGTACCCAAATCAAATGCCTTAGAATCCACTTGAATATTTATATGTTGGGGTTTCAAGAGTACCTCAACAGGTCGATCCTTAGAAGGGCCAACTTCTTCCTATGAATCAGTCTAGAATGGTTCCCACTTGACTACTACTCTAACTTCATTTACTGCGACATAGAGAGTTTGTAGTAAGTCCATGATGCCTCCTATCAGGTCAGTATTCCTCTCATCGATCCTCTTACAAGTCACATTGGAAACTTCCTCCATTTGATTGGCAATGAGATTGTAGTCAGCATTGGTAAGGCCACCGGATCTAGTTGTTTTATCGGTCTTCTGTTTCTTTCAACTCTTCTTCGATTCTTCACATCTTTTGCGCTTGTCACACAATTTTGGATTCGTTAGGGTCGTGCTGGATTATTATTTGATTTCATAGGGAGATATTTGTGGAATTTATTCTCCTTGTTGATCTCCTCTGTAATTTCCTAATGTTCCATTCTGTCATGGGTCAATCTCGGCAGATAGTTTATCATCTATGACAGGTTGTCTCCGCTCTTAGGGCGAGTCCCGAACAATTGTCTCAATGTCTTCATCTACTAGCTGAAACTCAGTGACCAACCATTTCTTCTTGGGGTCTTATCGAGGCTGTAGATAGATGTGGTGAACCCCAGCCAGAAATCTGATAATATTGCAAAACCGTTGGATAGTCTCCCCAACAATCCTTGCTTGATTCCTAACGTGATGTGTCAGTGCATCACCATGTAAGTAAAACTCAACATTATTGTCCTTCTTTCGGAATGGATTATCCTTCTCATACCAAGGGTTTTGGTATCGTTCCCCTCAATATGGCATAGGAACGCCCACCTCCTAGTAGTTCAGTGGCTCATCCCATGCGAAAAATTATATCAAAATTAACATCCATGAATAGGTGAAATGAGTACCTTTCTCCTAAGCATCGGTGGCATCTGCTAGCAACGCATTAAACACATAAATCGATCATTTCATCTAAACAACTGCAACACACTATTTTCTTGTAGCAATGATTCTGGCAGTACACTAGTTTGGGCACATCTTCCTAAGCAGCTTTCTCGATAATACTTTTGCTACGAAATGAACATCAATGTCATTGATAGAAGGAATGGAGAAGCATCTATTATCTCTAGTTAGGCCATATTTCTCCTTCATTCGGTTGACTAGGGCCATGTCATAATCCTTTCTAGTGAAAAATGGGGATGGGTCGACCCCCGCAAGAGGTAGTCCAATGAGTTAAGCTATCAAGTCAACGTCCACCAAAATTCATTGATCAAACCATAGGTAGCCTCCATGAAAACAAACCAAAAATTGTTTTACCTTCGCCAAACAAACTACGCTTCAATTTTTCTTCAGCAATGGAACATGTTGGACCTCCTTGCATGTCAGACTCATCATCGAATCCTTTTTTCCTCCTTGATATTAACACTCCTTCCAACTTTATTTAGATGCTTAAAAATATTCTTACTAGATTTGGGATGGTGGAAGATTTTTGTGTTCACCTGCATTTTAAAAAATAGTTATAGACCAATTATTTATAGTATAAAGAGCAAGAACAATGGCACCAGCTGGGTCAATCCACTAGAAAAATTTGTCACCAAGAACAACTGCAGCTAAACCAACCATGTTGGTGAAAACATCAAAATAGTGATCCTACATAGCAAATACCAGAAGGGAACTTAATGTCTATTCACTAGAAAAAGGACTATAGAAACAATATTTCCATTAAAGAAAATTACTATGCACAAGCAGGAAGAGCCTAAAAACTTTGCATATGATCGGACTATCTCACTTCTAGAGGTTCGACAGTACAACCAAAGAGCTAATTTTACCCAAGTTGCTAACGACATAATAAAATATAGCCACTCCTATGAGTGTCACATCTTGGTAGAACCTTTATCTTCAATCAACTCCCTAACAATTTCAACCAGTACCTGGAATCCTGTGTAAGATATTTATCCAAATTCATTCAAAGAGAATTGAAACATCAACGAAAACCAAGCACACAAATAGCGAGAGATTTTTGAATACCAACCCGATACAAAAATCATAACAAAAAAAGAGCTTTTAGTATCATGCAAGATTTAAAACCATATTGATATTTTAAGGCATTCTAATAGATGGTCCTGTAAGCATAATAGAGTTTAAATATCAACAGTCTTTTGGTTGATGCCTTACATAGCTAGAAGCAAAAGTCCCTTTAGAATGAGGCTCTATTCCCAATGTATGAGTCAAGTTCTCCAAATCAGGCCATGTTAAAAAAGAGGACTATTGTTACTCAAAGATAACAATATCCAAGGACCAAGTTCCATCTGTCCTTTGTCTACCACCTTACAAACATAGAACCAGAAAACCCCTCCAGAATGAGGCATTGCTCACAACAATTATGTCTGGGAGTCCTTCAAATAGGGCATTGCTTAGGAAGAGGCTCCTCAAAATATGTTCAGATGAGGAAAGTTGTGACTGATCCTTTGTTTAAGGCAGGGGGAATGACTATTTCAAAAACACATATTTGGGTCGTAGATAACTTGTATCAAAAGGGGCTTTGGTTGCCTTGATTGTCTCATATTGGCGTTGCATCATAATAATATTATGCAGATTTGAAGACATGTCTTTACGCCATACTTGCTAAAGAACCTGCTAGGGAGCCATCTATGTCCTTGTATGTCTTAGGTCCATGTTGAATGATCCATCCACAACCATATTTAGACTCTAATATTCCCCTTTAGTACATGACCAGTAACTTCCATTAACAACTACTTGTTTATGAGAGGGTTCTTCAAGGAAAGTTCCAAAGTGCTATAAAAGAAGTTGTAACAACTAAGAAGCATGGGTACCCACACCCAAGGGTAGGGTACACGTACCCACATACCGGATACCTCGTACCCACGTACCCTGTCGCACCCTGCTATACCCAAAAATTGGTCGAAGTACCCGAGACGTTTCTCAGATATTATGGGGATGTTGATTGCAGTGGGGATGGAGTACCCATGTTTTGGGGATGCCTGGGACGCCCAAAAAATAGTTTTGTACGAGGTACACGTATTTTGGGGATGCTTAAGGACCAATTTGGTACGAGTCTAGATAGTTTTGTACAAGTGATATTAAAGTAAGTAATTTTAAATTCTTAAAGTAAAAGTGGCATTCTTTTTATCTTTCATTTTCTATCCTTTTACGTACATTTTTAACAGTACCATTAATTGTTTAAGGATGTTTAAGAGTGGATCCAAGCTCATTAGGCTTTGTAAGCAAAAGGTATAATGCTTTGTAAGCAAAAGGTATAATTTTATATCCCATTCAGAATTCAACAAACTTAACAGTTTTTAGGATTTCGGGATTGCAACATTTCCACTGGATTCTATCATGTATGAGGGCATGGGATTGGCATTTAGTCAAGCACATAAACCTCTCTATGTACCTTGATGTTGGTGGTGCTTATTGTTGAACTCCTCTGTCATTACCTTAACAAAAATGTACCCTTCACTCAAGCAAAATCACTTATTAAGAATGGGAAGCTTTTTCTACCCTATTTTAACACTTGGATTAGGAAGTTTCATCAAAACTGTAGGGTGTTGAATAATGTCCTTTGAGGACCAACTTCGAGATTAAAGGTAGAGGAAAGGCCTAGAACCTAGAGGAGAGGGCATATGGTGTTATTGATAAATAATATCCCAATATAGGAAAGGATTTTGATATATAATTATTTGTTGTAGCATGAAATGTTTTGGACTCTATAGGCCATTTAGCCTCATTGTTTATGTAATTGGGGTCAGAAATGGATTGTACTTGATCTACTTTTAGTTGTGTGCACCCTTTCTATATACATGAGAAAATTTGCATGTTTGTGTATAATGGTTTGGATTCATATGGATGGACATGAATATATATGTAGAAAATGATTAAAATGTCATATGTATTATAGTTATAAAAATTTAAATATATGCATAGTACCCCCAACGTACTCAAGTCCCCTATTTCAAAAAAGTGGTGTCCCCATCCCCGCACCCGTCCCCTTACCCAAGTTTCCTGGCAACTTAGTGTAACAAAATTATGACCATTAAACACCTCACCATGGAAAAGAAAGGTTAATTGTGATCTTGGTTAAAGCTATAAAGGATTTTGTGAAAGCACTCAATAGATCATTATTAGTTATACACATTCACTTTCACTTTCAAAAGGGAAAATACCCTTTTCCATATGGCATATAAGTTTGATCATTACAATGGAAGAAGCACCACAAGAACATATCCTATGATTTCAACCTAACAATCTACTTATATGGCACAACATTTTAATTTCTGACTTTATACTAAACTATTAATTCATGATCATTCTTAAACTTAAATACGTTTACATGGAAAACTTATTTGTGATTGTGTTTGCAAATGTCAAGATTACAAAATATGCTAAAAAGGGGTCGAAAACAAAATGCCTAGTTATAGCTCAGGCTAAAAATCCTTTCATGTTGATTAAACTCTAGTAATATACCAAATATATGATCTCCATTAACAATATCCTGGGTTAAAAAAATCTCAATATGCTTTCCCTAAAGCTCTAGCTCATGTATAAACAAGCATTTGGCATAGGTTCACAAGGCCATCCACTTTAACATTTCATTTGAACCAGTGTTGCACATATTGGCGATATATCGAATTTATCGAATATATAGCTGAGTCTTTTCCCCTCCCGATATATCAGATTTAAAATATCACAACATTTCCAATAAAATCAACATATTGCAATATATTCATAATATCCCAATAATTTCAAAAACCTGTTCACGGAAATTTTGAAAAGATCGACTGAAATCGGATTTTACGTCAGCAGGTTGAATCTTTTTGGTTCATTATTTCATTCCAAAAGTGTGAGAGAGATAGAGAGGTGTGGGAGAACATTGTGCATCCGTCAAAGAAGGAGAAAGCCAATAATCTTGTTGCCATTAGCGGAGAGATCGTGGAGTGGGGATTCAAACTATCAAGATTTACAGGTATGTTTTGGCTTTGCTTTCATTGATTCATTTGTTTTTTTTTCTAGACTTAGGCTAGGGTTTTCAACGTGCCTCCTCTTGTTGTTTTTGAATGGAAGATTCAATCATTCCACATTCATCTAGCTCTCATTATTTAAGCTTTGCATTATCATGTGTTTATAAGTTTTTTTGTGCCATAGGTTTGCGGTTTTCACCTCAAAAAAATGCCAAAGAAATTGGATCCAATGTGGGCGTATGGTGAACCACTAGAACTTCCCAATAGACAAATATTGCCATGTAATATTTGCACCAAAAATAATTTATGGAGGAATTATCGGCTTGAAATAACTCCTTGCCAAAATCAATGGGTTCGATGTGGATGCTTGAGACAAAACTACCCCAAAAATCATGTGTATTGCAAAACAATACATCATTGATATTGCTAATAAGAGGGATGCGAAGGAGGCTCGCAAAAATGAACTTGCAAGTAGAAACATTGGAACTAGTTAGTGATGGGACAACAATCCCACTCCTCATCTACATAGCCCACAACTTCTGGAATCCACTCATCAACCTCACATTTCTTTGTGTCAGGGTCAACATCATGGGGGGTCCTTCTATTCAATCATTGGTTAAAACAAAGGAGGAGGAGGAGGCTGACAAGCTTGTGACCAAATGTTTTATTTGGAGTGTTATACTATTTAGCATTGCCAGGAACCCCTTCTACCATTCTAGGTTTGAAGCCGTTGCTATTGTTATCCTACGGTATAAGGGCCCTTCCTATAATGATTTGAGAGAGTGTATCCTTTAAAGGGAAAAGGTCTATTGCAAACAAGGATTAGCTCAACTCAAGGAATCATGCGAGACCACTAGATGCACCATGATGTCAAATGGGTGGATTGATGGGAAGGGCAGGTCAATTCTAAATTTCTTGGTTAATTGTTCTAGGAGGACAATGTTTATCAAAAGTGTTGATGCAAGTGCATATACAAAAAATGAGCAATTATTATGTGAGTTGCTAGATGGGTTTATTTGAGAGATAGGCCCATAGTATGTTGTTCAAGTATTAACGAACAATGTTTCTAATTATGTTTTTGCTAAGAGGTTATATATATATACGTGGGAGCGTTGGGAACATGGGTATGAGTGTTGGATACATCTAGAGGTTTCCCACGGCAAGTTGGGGATGACATACAAAAAATAAAAATAAAATATTGATTTATATTTATAAGTATTAATTAATTTGATTTATGACTAAGCCTTACATATAGTACTAATTAAGTTTTACTAAAACTAAGCCTTACATTTAATTTTAAATAATTGACATAATTACACAAATTCAAATCATCCACAATACATTTTGGTTCGAAAAAGATTGGCCACAGAAAATTTTGTAATATAAAAATGTCATTTATTAATTTTTTATATTATTTTAATTGTTCATCCTCCCGCACGTAGTAAAAGATAGAGTCGAAGCTCTTCCTCCATGTATTTGTGTCTATCCTACGTATGATACCCTAATTCGAGGATTTGTTTTATGTTTGCAGCTGATTGTTGGGTTAGAAAACCCCCGTGACGGATTGCTACACATAAACATACCAACACTAATATATATACTATCTCACACTTGTTATTTTCTTGCGGCATGGTTGTGTTTGGTGACATTATTTGTTTCTTCCACACTATAATGCTTCCAATTGCATTTCAAATTTGTTTATGCATGCAGGAAGTCATTCGTTCATGTGTGTCTGCAATAAATAAAGAAGGTGGCGACAAATTCTGTCACATGGGTTAATATTTCCCATCATTCCAATAAACCGCTACCTAAACCATCACTTCCATTAGGAGAATTTTGAGGTAAAAAATGGGCCTCAAAACAAAAAATGTACTATTAAAATCCACTTTAAAGGAACCAATCACATTCTAGAGGATGACATCATCTATAATAGTTGAGGTGGCATTGGTTGAGTTAATGATGCTTATTTGTCAAATTGTAAATGGTGACTGGAAACCCATAGTTAACTATATCAATGTTGTAAGCAAAGTACTTATTATGAAAATAGTACTAATAGATTATTTGTGAATATAATATAAATGTACTAAAGTAGTCTTAAAGTACTTAGAAAGAAAAATACTCTTTATATTTCAATATAAAATAAATTACAAATACCAAAAAGTAAATTGTCTATTCAAAAATAAAATTATATAATTATTTTTTCAATATTTAAAATATATATGTCAAATCTTTATTTAAAATCAAAATCACTTAACATCTTATAATAAAAACAATTTCATGATTAATAGTTTTTTGTTTTTTAAATACTTACTATATCTTCTCATCCGCTTGAATTTTAATATTAATACCAGTTTTTTTTTTAATTTAGGTATTATTCAATGTTCATATTTTACTATCAACTTTTAACCTTTGAAACACTTGCATCTATACCAACATAAATTAAACATGTACATTCAAGTTACAAAACCATATACATACATAAAACCTTAATGTAGCAATTTGAATGAACTATTGTATCATAATAAGATTTTATATTATTAAAAATTTTACTACATATAATAATAATGTTTATTACATATAATCTAATTTGCTTAATATTAACTCAATTTTTTCGTGATAGAAATTTATGTAATATTTCTTCATCCTAATATTAACACTTTAAAAAAAAATTATTTAATGATGTTATTAATTATTACATTAAAAACGATATGTGATATACCTAAAATATATCATAAAAAATTACTAAAAATGAGTTTACACGTGTTTTTGAAGGTGTATTAAAAAGATGAAAAATAAATTTAAAAAATGTTTTTTTTTTTAATTTATAGTTTTATATTTTTATTTTTAATATATATGTATAATAATGACAATTTATTCATTTAAATTTAACTTTATGTTTAAAATTCAAAATTATAAATACATGGTTTAAAAACATATTTTGAATATTGAAAAAGTAACTTATATTTTAAATTTAAAAATTAATATATTTTATTTTATGAGTACATTACTTTATAAGTACATTCATCATATTATATTCAAAAGTAATTTATGCACCCAAAAATACTTTAATTTTAGTCATATCAAAGATTATTTTTTTATTGGTTTTATTTTAGACATTTTTTCAATTTAACTTAACCATAGTTGCATTGGTTGTAGTGTAAGAGATGAGTTGTAAATACATCTTCCTCACAAAATGTCTAACTCATAATATTTTATTATATCTTTTATGAGGCCCATTTTAGACCTCAAAATTCCCCTAATGACTAATCATGACAACATGTAGTTATTATGCATTAATGGCAGATGTGACCAAAAATCATGTAGTTGAAATCTCCTGTTATCTCATCTTAACTACCCGCCAATCATCACTTTCGATAGACGTTCCTCTTGCAACAAACGTATAGTCTTTGATAGCATNTATATATATATATATATATATATATATATATATATATATATATATATTCAGTCGAGCGAAGTACGACTATTCTAATAAGGTTTTAATCAACTTCCATTCACTAACCCTTTGAAGGGTGTACCATCTAACTTCTTCAACTGGACCACACCCCCATCAATGATACAGATGAAAACATATGGTCCCATCTAGCGTGTTCGAAGATTTTCAGGATGCTTCGAAAATTTACTATCATATAGGAGAAAAAAACCACTAACCTGAAACTATTTAAACTTAATATGGTGGTCATGAAAAGCCTTCCGTCGCTCCCTCTCAAAATGCCGATGATATCCTCCGACACAATGATCTTCTGCCAACTGTACTAGCTACGACAATATTTCTTCTACTACACCAACATCTGTCATCTCAGTGACCACAACAATTCTGAGAGTAGGTACAATATATTCTAATGGCATGATAACCTCTTGCCCATACACCAATCTGAACAAAGTATTTCTTGTCATCTTTTTACAAGTTGTGCGATAAGCCTATAATACCACATGTATCTTATGATCCCAATCATCTCTCTGAACATTACATATCTTTGTTAATGCATTCTCCAAGATCTTATTAAATGCTTCGACAACATTGTTTGCTTGTGGATGATATGGCATTGTCTTTTGGTGCTGAATATGAAATTCCTCAGGTAATTTTTGAATTAGTTGATTCACAAAACGTGTAACTTGATCACTTATCAAAATACTTGGGCATCCAAATCGGGTAACAACATGGTCGAATAAAAATCTGACATTGGTCACAACAGTACAATCTCTTATTGGTGCTGCTTCATCCCATCTGGTTAAGTAGTATGCTGCAATGATTATATAACATGCGCTCGTTCGTTTACCTGGTGGGTTAATAGGACCCACAAAATCAAAATCCCATTTATCAAATGCCTGCAGATTTACCTGTGGTACCAATGGAATTTCATCTTGTCACGATAGTTTTCCAGTTCTATTACAAATATCACATTTGCGACAATAGTCTCTAGCATCTGTATGTAGAGTAGACCACCATAATCCTTCCTGTAAAATCTTACACATTATTTATTTTCCTTCAAGTGGCCTCCTGCAACAAAAACATATGCTTCATTCGGCACCATCAATCACTCATGTTCCAAGACACAATGACAAAGTATTTCATTTGGTCCCATCTTATACAAGTGCCCAATGATTAACTGGAAATCTGTAACTTTTACAATTAATTATTCTTTTGTGTTGTACTGAATCCTTTTGGTGCATATCTTGTAGTTAAGAGTTGTACAGTATCTATGTAGTGACATCAATCATTTTTACTACAAATAATTGTGTTTAGAAAATACTATCATTGAGGTTAGATGGATCTTATCCACTTTCTAACCTCGACAGATGGCCAGGTCCTGAATTTAGTCGACCTGGATGAACAATAATCTCAAAATCAAATTCTTGAGATAGGAGAAGCTATCGACATATCTTTCCCCCCAACAATGGCTTATTGACCAATGCAAAATGGTTCGTATACATCTTGAAATGTCCTCCCAACAAATGATGCTGAAACTTTTTGAGAGAATATACCATAGTAAGTCCTTCCTTCTCAATAGTGTTATAGTTCCTTTCTATCGTCAACAACTTTCTACTAGTAAATGTAATGTGTGATCAAGATCACGTCCTTCACCTGGTTGTGCAAGTACGACAGATGACACATCGACATGTACATTAAATTATTTCTTTCCAATCTAAAAAATACCAATATAGGCGTTGATACCATCTTATATTTAAGAAAATATAGACTCTCTTGACACTGCTCATTCCATTGGAATTTAACATTTTTCTTCAACAACTTTTCCATTGGAGCCGTAACCTCATCATAACCCCAGATAAAGTTTCTGTAATACCCCGTATGCCCTAAGGTATTTCTCAATTGTTTAACTTTCACAGGTGGCGGTAGGTAGAAAATAATCACAATCTTAGTAGGCTCCATGAAGATTTTGTCTCGACAAACCACATGACCCGACAAGATACCAAAAGGAGCACCAAAAATACCTTCAAATTAAGGGAAATATGAAAATATCTACATCGATCAAGCATCATTTTAAGATTCTCAATATAATTTTTCACTAGCTCATAGACCTTCCGATCATCAAAATATACTTCAAGAAATTTATGGATGAAATATTTAAAAGTAGCTACTACTATTCTAGAAAAAATAGTAGGGGAATTATTGAGTCCAAAAGGCCTTACCGTGTATTGGAAGCATCCCCACTATGTTGCAAAGGTTGTCTTGTACTGATATTCCTTTGCAATTATTATCTAATGGTAGCCATAAAATCCATCAGTAAACGAGTACACTTCTTGTCCTTCGATGTTCTCCAATACTTCATACGTGAACGGGGTCAGGCATGGATCATGCATGCATGCATCATTTAATTTCTGCAAGTCGATATAGATGCAGACTTCACCAGTTTTCTTGTCCTAAATCACCATAAGGATAATCCAGTTGGATTCATCGATGTGTTCTATAATTACTAAATATAGAATCATGTATAAC
This sequence comes from Pseudotsuga menziesii, assembly GCA_001517045.1. Taxonomy (NCBI): domain Eukaryota; kingdom Viridiplantae; phylum Streptophyta; class Pinopsida; order Pinales; family Pinaceae; genus Pseudotsuga; species Pseudotsuga menziesii. The sequence continues at coordinate 190,384 of LPNX010601779.1, read as the reverse complement.
TCTATCTCGACCTTCTCTTTATATCTCATATTAAGTCTATATGATCGCTGCTTGACAGGTTTTGTGTTGGGATTCAATGGAATCTTCATTTCTCCTAGATCGCCAATAATCCCCTTCATATTTGAAAACTTAGTCAGGAATAAATCCTGGAATTCATGCAGTAAGTTATAATTTTCCCTACTCTCTCATCACTCCAATAGTCTCAAATAATGACAAATTTTGGGTTTTTTGGCAAACCAATATTCACTTTCTCTATTCTGAGGGGATTTAGAAATTTGTCATTTGATAAGCCGATCCTTCCATTGCTTGAATACCCTAATATTCAGGAATATGTATGTTGCATGGATCAAAATCATCATGTTCACAAGCTACATTATAACATTCCATCCAATCCTGAACTGTTGTGCCGCTCTGAGGGAAACTCGACATCGGAACAAGAATATCCTCAAAAATATTGGTTCTTATAACTTGCAAAGCAATATCGATTGTTGAACTGTCATTAGTAAAGCTGAAAGTATGTCTGAAACTTGTAGCTATCTCTTCCCATTCTATAGTCTCTCATCATACCTCAACCGACATGTACTAGTTTCTCCGAATCATATCCAAAGTATGTATAAATTAATGAACCCATTCATGTCGCAGTGACGTCTTCCATGTCACACAAAAATTTTCAATATGCTAAAAAATATTTGTCAATCCTTTATATTTTTTTCCAGTGTAAGACATATTCTCGCCAAATTTGATTTCTAACAACCGTAGGCATTGAGGCTATTATGAAATAGATTGCTTATGAACAACCCAACACCTAGCGGCATAGACTTCAATGCAACATCTAGTGCCAACAATCGTTGAGGTTCCAACAATTTTTATTCAAACTCTATAAGAAATGTGTCCAAGTTAGGAAATCCTTCATATGTAAGTAGATTGCATACCTGAGTACCTACCTGTCGCACAAATTTCATGATTCTTGCACACTTTTGCATCGACACTTCATGTAGTCGATTCTGTAAGTTCTTCGTAGATTATTTTGAATCTGACACACATGAGATAATACTTCATCAAATCAGATTACCATTGGCTGTCAGATTGACATAATCATCTATTATAGAGGAAATATTGTAGATATTATCCAAATATCCTTCTTTCCATTCACTTACTCAACATACCTCTAGCCTTCCAGAGGATCAATTGGGGTGACCACCCATAGCTTTGTATCTTTAGATTACAATATTCTCTTTCTAAAATTAATAACTGTTTGATTGTCAATAGCCCAATCGATCCCCAAATGTGTGAGATACAGATTCGTATCATCGACAATGTCTATGACTTTAAAATATGCATCTAGGCTTGAAGTCCCTCCACTTTGACAGGAACATGTGTTAGTCAACCAATAGGAAACACCTTTAAATGATTGGCTAAAGACAACTTAATAGGAGACCATACTAGTGTCATTTTTTCCACGCTTTCCCAAGTTTGCCTTGTCAGAATATTAACATCTGATCCTAAGTCCAACATGATAAAATCCATATCATAATCACCTATCTATGAATTCATTCTTAAACCGCGACCAATTTTTGGTCTTTTCCAATGTGATTAACTTTTCTTTCTGGTCACACACTTGGTTGAGATTTTTCTACTAAATATTATAGTTCTGCCACAACATCCTTATATTCTGTAAGTGCTAAACAACTTTTAAATAAATTCTTCAACTTGATTCCCTTTTCTATCGTCTTTATTTGGAACAAATTTTGAAATATTTGAGGCATATCCAGAATTGGTCCACCATCCAATACTGGGACAACAACAGATGTCGATGTCTGATTTTTATCGATGACATCAAACGACACTTTATTTTGGACATCAAATGACACTTTATTTTGTGTTGTTAGTCGAACCATCGTACTTACACATGGTGAATATTTATCTCCTCCAGTCGCAACACCTCCTCTTGTTATGAAAACAAAATTAAGTTCTTGAGGTTCAACATAAATATTCTGAATATTGTGATTTGTATTCTGAGGTTGGTTCTAGTTTCCCGGGTTTTTGACCTGCCATTTAGCAATCAACTGTTGGCACTTCTCAATAATGTGATAAAATTATTTACAATATGAACATGTCGTTGTGGGATTAGTACAGTCTCTGGAAAAATGTCTCGGTTGTCACAATTATAACAAATAACTTGGCCCCTTCCGCGACCAAATCCTCCTCGTCCTCGGCTCCTAAAAGGACCACCCCCCCTTGGTTGAGGGTGTTGTGCCTGACCTCTCTTCGCTTTTACATGTTCATTATTTTTCATCAGGTATGTGTCAACCGTATTTTCTTACAACAACTAGTATGTCTACAATCTTTCTTGTTGTGACCCACAGATCGACAGAATTCACGATATAAGCTAGCAGGTGCACTTACTATCTTATGGAGTTACAAGAATTCCTTCGACCGATGACCCCTTTCCTAGAAATTCTACACCAAGGAATTCATTGTGAATTTATCGGGTTCAAATCTCCTAATGAAAGACAAATCAAGAAAGTTGGACATGAATCTTTATGGTGGCCTTCAATTCTACATCCTGTACATAATACTTATTCTTGAATTTCTTTCCCTTTCTTGATATCTTGTAATTGCAACGTTATATTCGAAGGATGTGACTGTATTTGCATCATTCCTTCTCTATTTTTTCTAATCAATCAAGCCTCCAACTTCATAGCAAGATCAAGAGCTTTAATATGGGATACAATCTTCTGTTGCATCAAGGAAAGACATATATGCGGTAGCATCGCTGCAATAAACCATTATTTATGTTGAACATATGACATATGGAAACTCACCTTAGCCATTAGAGTCTTGAATATTTTATCGAAGTCCAAAACAGACTCATTCGACACTTGCTTAATTTATTTTAATTATGTGATACATTCTGACTTAGACTTAGGTTTCTTGAATTCTTCGATTAGTCCAATCTCGATACGATCCAATGATTTCTAAGGAACCCTTGCGAGAACCACAAAAGAATTCATATACCAATCAAGAGCATGACCCCTAAATGTTGTGATCATCTGAGCTCTTTTTATAGCCTAAAATCAATAGAAGAAACAAAGAACTTGGATTGATTTTTTATTTGGCTTCACCTTTAGCTCTTGATCAAAAGGTTTCCTCAAATTGTCTACAGATACTTCCAAAAAATACATCTTTGGTTGCAACATGTACTTGGCCTCTTGTTGTAAATTCCACTTCAAAGTTTGAGCAAAAAAGACTTCCATGAAACCCTATAAAGGTATTTTATATACTAAAATATTCTCAAACAGGGTACTGAAAGAAAGAGAAACACCCAGGAAAACAAGAAGCGGTTTGGATATCAAGATCCAGAAAAATAGTCAAACCTCCAAATGTATTAAAGAGTGCAAAACCAATTCTTTGCGAGAGATATTACTCTTGATTCCAAATAAATGCGTTTGAATTTAGGGAGAATTATCATGGGATGTATGACTGCTTTCTTCTTTATCTTGAAAGTATAAACCTATGCTCTCTTGAATGCATTTAACATATAATACAATGAACCATTTAAAAAAAACCAATAATACAATGACACCATAAACAAAAGTTCTGTCTCCCTCTAGGAGTAGGTTCAAATATGTAACTCTGTTGATTGTCAGGTCTAGCAGTGCATGCAGGAGACATGACACTTTAACAATCTCCCTCAATGAAAATTGTTGGCCCTAGGAATAGATAGGAAGAATTTGGCCAGAATTCTGCTTGGGAATATGAAGGGTCCGATCGCATGACAGAGGAAGTTGCAACGGAGTAAGAAGAACTGTGACATAAGCAGCCGTGGGAGAAGAGTCCACTACCAAAGAAGACAAGCACAAAGGAATGAACCATGACAAAAGAAGAGTACAATGGCTGAAAAGGACAACTCAATGAATGTGGGTAAGAAGCTAGTTAGAACAATGCATGATTTGGGAATAAAACATCTTTTTAATTTTGGGTCAATAGTGCCTATTGTCAGTATAACTAAATGTATGAAAATAGGAATGATAGCCTATCGGCTAACATAATTAAGTTGGTTGATTATGACATGTAAGACCCTATAAAAGAGAGAACCCAAGCCATGTGTGGGTGGTCTCTATAGGTCTCTTCTGGATTTTGTCTTAGAAGAGTGTTAAATTCGAAGAGTTGTAGAGAAGATAGTTGATCCAGGATGTGTGTGGATCGACATAGAGTGAAGGAGAGGAAAAATTCAGAGACCTAATACTAGAGAGAAGGAGAGGAGAGAAGTCTGTATAGATTTTAGAGAAGATATAGAACAAAGTATGCAAGCTGAGTGCACATGTGAAGGTACTATATATTTCTCATGCCAGATGAAGAGCACCTTTGTGGTTTCTCCCATATGGTTTTGCACGTTAAATGTTGTCTCAATGTATATTTGATGAATATTACTATGTTGAATGAATGTATGATGTGAATAAGTATATTTAAATAGATTGACTAGCATTTTTTTATGAATGAGTTCTTAGATGCATGTGTCGCACTGTTGATAGATAGAATATGTGCTAAGATTTTATATCACTATTGTAATCTCTGTTGAAGGATAAGTAGAGTAATATCTTGACTGAACATAATAAGAATAGGAAACACACCCCCTGGCTTCGATCGAGCAAGCTAGTAAGGTGTAAAGGAAGAGGAAATCCCCACACAACTGCAGAAAGTTGGTTCTGGCAGTTACCCATAGAGATATCTCGAGTGAGATTGCATCTATGTCACAGGTGCTGTTGACTAAGCCCTTCTCTATCATGCCGATATCTTGGGCCTTGTTAACGAACAACCAAGGGTATGAACCTAGGTCGAAGGAGGAAACACCAAAAAATAGTTTTGTTGTTGGGATTATGAATCATTCTGTGAGGGATATGTTTTTGCACCCAATGAAGACAAAAACTCAAGAGTGGGTGGATTCTAAGGCATTAGAGTTTGCACGGGAAGAACGTGAAGGATCACGATTGAATCCAACAAAGTGGTTGGAGCAGTATATTTATATCGATATTCATGAGATATTCTTATGTGACTTTCCTATTTTGTTGTAGGAATGGTCGTTGAAGCTAGCAACCTAGTGAAAAAATTTCCAACAAAGAGAACCGACAGAGTGGAATCTTCAACTGATTTTCTGGGTAGACAATATTTTGGAGGGATACATCACTGAGTCTATTGTTGACACAATAACATCATATAGTGAGGCAGAAATAAAAAATTTCCAAGGACCTAGAAGAATATACTTGACATCTTTAAGAATTTGGATAAAGATGCTTGTATATGGAAAAGGGACCACGAGAATGGACTACGACGAGTAAATAACTCTACGTGAATACCTTGGATATGTCACAAACAAATTGTAATAAAAATGGAGCAAAGTAAGTTGAGATGTTCCTTGGTGATAGTGGAACTGCACTAGAAGGCGGACTTCTACGAAGTGGAAGAAGATTTCAGTCAGGAAAGAGAAGAAGAACTGTGACAAGAAGAGGAAGTTGCAGTATCACCAGAGGAGAAGACTACGAATTGACGTCACACTTTTATAGAGGTTCTTTTGACAAGGAAGAGGAATATCACCCTATCCAAGTGCTATAATGTAAAGGGATAACCTGATGATGATAACCCACTCGACGTAAACATACCAGAATATGAAGGTATGTGTGTAGTGGAAGGATTTGATATTTCCAGTGATCAATTTTAGAATCCAATAAAAGTCAAGAAAGTAAACATTGACTCCCCGAAGAATCCAAAGTTTGTCAGTATTGGATATTACTGGGATGATGGGACTCTTGGGAAAATTATGGACCTATTGCATGAGTTCCAAGATTTTTTCACTTAAAAATTCTCAGAAATGAAAGGATTTATTGGATACCATGGAGAAATGAAAATACCATTAAATCTTGATGCAAAACCTGTAAAGAAGGAACCATATCGACTGAATCCATGATATAAAGAAAAATTCAAGACAAAATTGGATCGAATGATTGATGTAGGTATCATAGAACCTATTGAAGAATCTGAATGGATTAGTCTGATAGTAGTGAAAGATAAGAAGGCTACTGATGAAGTAATAATTTGCGTCGACCTAAGGAAATTGAACGATGCTTGTTTACATGATCCATTTCCAACTCCATTTACAGATGAGGTATTAGAAAGTGTTGGTGGTAAAGAAGTTTATTCATTCACTGATGGGTTCTCTAGCTACCATCAAATCAAAATCGGAAAGGAAGATCAACACAAGACAACCTTTGCGACGGAGTGGGGTTGTTTCCAATACAATGTAATTCCCTTTGGACTCAAGAATTCTCCTGCTATATTTTCTAGGATAGTAGTGGTTGGCTTCAATGATTTTATTCATAAATTTATTAAGGTCTACTTCGACGATTGGACAGTATTTGGGCTCATTAAGGATCATATTGAGAGCCTCAAAATGATGCTAGAACGATGTTGCTGGTATAAGATTTCATTGAACTTAAAGAAATGTATTTTTTGTGCCCCTTTTGGAATTATGTTAGGCCTTGTGGTTTGTCGCGATGGAATCTTGGTCGACCCTGCTAAAATTGAGATTATCGTTGACCTACCACCACCCACCAGGGTGAAGCAACTGAGAACCAAATTGGGACATACATGATACTATAAATTTTTTATCAAATGATATGTGTAGTTGACTGATTTGATGGAGAATTTATTGAAGAAAAATGTTAAGTTCCAATGGACGAAAAATTGCCAAGAAATTCTGGACACTTTAAAGAATAACATGGTTACAACACCCATACTTGTATTTCCAGAATGAAAAAAATAATTTCATGTAGATGTCGATGCGTCGGTGTAGTACTAGCACAGCTTGGAGAAGGGTTGAGTGATCATCCTATTACCTTCACCTGAAGGAAATTATCAACAACAGAGAAGAAATATACGACAACAGAAAGAGAGGGAATAGCTATGGTATACAATTTGTAGAAATTTTGACACTACTTGTTGGGTGGACATTTCAAAATGTACACAGATCATTCAATGTTGAAATACCTAGTCAATAAACCAGTTTTAGGGGAAAATATCTACTGGTGGTTTCTCCTTTTTTAGGAATTTGACTTTGAAGTCATTGTTAAACTAAGTTGATTGAATTCAAGGCCAGACCATCTCTAGTGGATTGAGAGTGGCGAAGAAACTGATAATCTCGATGATAGTCTCGCAAACACACAATTATTTGTGATAACAATGTTTAGTGATCATTATCGAGACATCATACAATTTTTTAGTACGAGGTATGCTCCATATGAATTTACTACTGCACAGAAGAAATAGTAAGTTGTATGAGCTGCAGATTTCTAGATAATCATTGGACAATTATATAAAATGGGTCATGCTGAGATTCTTTGTCAATGTGTCTTGGAACATGAGCGACCAATGACACTCAATGAATCACATGCTGGTGTCGTGGGAGGCCATTATGCTGGAAAAGATACAATGTGGAATATATTGCAAGAAGGATTGTGGTGAACCACCATGCATGTTGATGCTTGACAATACTGTCGCAGTTGTGATGTCTATCAAAGAAACGAAAAGTCATCGCGATGAGACAAAATGCCACTAGTACCTCAAGTAAATTTGTAGGAATTTGGAAAATGGGCTATTGATTTTGTGGGACCTATTAATCCAACAGGGAAGAGAATAGGTGCAATATATATTATTACATCAACTGATTACTTGTAACTTGACCAGATGGGATGAAGCCGCACCAATGAAGGATTCTACTCTTGCGACTGCTACAAGTTCATGTTAGACAATGTTGTGACTCGATTCGGATGCCTGAAGATTTTGATAAGTGACCAAGGTATGCATTTTTTCAATCAGTTTTTTAAAGAATTAACTGAAGAATTCTAGATCCAACATATATAGACAACGTTGTATCACCCTCAAGTGAATGGTGTCATCGAAGCATTCAACAAGATCTTAGAGAATCCGTTGAAAAATATTTGCAATGTTCAAAGAGACAACTGAGACCAGAAAATCATCGCACTTTTGTGGGCATACCACACGACTTGTAAGAAGTTGACAGGTTGAACTCCATTTCGCTTGGTGTATTGACAAGAGGCTATTATGTCGATGGAATATATTTTACCCAACTTAAGGATTGTTGCGATTATAGAGATGACAAATGTTGTTGTTGTCATGGAAATATTGTCATAGCTAATACAGTTGGTAGAGGAACGCTTTGTTGAAGGTTATCATCAAAATGTTGAGAAGCAACGACAGAAAGTATGGCATGATTGCCTCATCAAGAATAAAAGATTTCAAGTCGGAGGACTTGTTCTTCTGTATGATAGAAAATTTTTAAAGCATCTGGGCAAGCTAAAAACACATTGGATATGATCGTATATTGTAATTCATATCACTAACGGAGGTGTAGTTCAACTATAGAAGCTAGATGGAACACCTTTCAAAGGATTGGTGAATGGAAGTTGCATAAACACCTACCAGTATAGTCGTGACTTGGTTGACTGGAAAAAAACCCAGTGAGTAATTTTCTTTTGGTTTGATTGCAGGAAACGAGTTGTCGTAAGAGGAAGCAAAAGGTGTCATAGACTATCTATTTATCACAAATGCAACAATTGTGGTAAAAACAATTCGTTTGTCACAATAAAAGAAAAATGTCAAAAGTTGAATATAGGTTGCAAACTAAGAGGAGATGTCGCAAGATGGAATTGTGTTGTAGAAATGACAGCTAGACGTAATTAATTAAAAAACGCGAGCAATTTTGATGGTGTGCTTTTTTTGGTCACTTCTGTCATTACTGCACAATAAATACCATAGATGTGACAGACGAATGTTGTTTTTTATGGTGGTTTCCATATGATGATTCAGACGATCTGCCCATGTGACAAATATCTCTACCACCTTTCCATTAAATGTTCGCGCATGTGAAGGACTGACTGATTGAACGAGTAGATGTTATCACCTTCGCACCCAAGTTTCATCTCATTTTGCTACATTTGAGAGAGAGATTTCCCTCTGCAACTGCTAGAGCCGAAGTGAGTTTTTCACAGATTATGGTTATCTCTGTTTCTAGTACAAGCACAGTTGCAGAATCTGGTGTAACGAATGCATCACCCACCCTCATTATGGAATACATTGCTGGATATGTTCCACTATAGGTTTTGGTTGCAGAATAAGTTGGACATATTTCATTCATCCCTAAAGTAAGTTTATGACTAGAGCCACCTAGCACGTCGAAGAGGGAACGATAAAATAACCGTAAGAAACTAGTAGCACCATTGCTGGGAGACAAAGAACCAATTGTTGAAATCATGCTACCAGACGATATCCCCACTAAACCAGTTGATCCACTGAGGAACAAAACTACCAAAATGAAAAGTATCCATTGGTAAAAGCATTCATTCTAAAAAAGGCTTCGAATAATGGTAAATAATGACGAGAGCCTATGATGTCACATTCGACTTAATAAGAAGCACACGATATATCTGGTGATGTTGATGAACTTTACCAGAAGCTCAAGATATATCTCATGATTTCGGTGAACTTTACAAGAAGCTCAAGATATATTTGGTGATGTTGATGAAATTTTCTCTTGTCGGTCCTAATTTTCTAAAGAAGTAACCCTTCAAAACTAGAAGAAAGAAGGAAAACAAAAACAGAGGCTGCAAAGAATATCAAAGAGGTAGAGCCACTGTGTGCCAGTGAAATTGAGCAAGTTTTTCAGGCGTGGGAAGCGTTGGTCGAGGATGAATAATTAGAGAAAGTCATAGAGTAGTTGCAAACTATTGAGGTAGAGGTGGCCTAGATGAATAATGAGATGAAGAAACTTCCCTTAAAATATAAAATGTCTAAGGTTGTCGAGATGAAAAAATACAACAACAAGTTGCAACACTGCGAACACAATAGTAGAAGCAAATTGACAGGGTTGCAGGATTATAGGCAGAAGAAAAAAGAGCTACAGGAATTATTCAACCTATACAGTAGAATGTGCAACAAGTAGTAGAGTCAACATGACTTACAATGTCAGCACACATCAGTTTCGACCTTGTGGAGAATTTGAATAAGAAGGAAGGAGAAGTACAGGAGCAGACAGTGCAGATAGTGAAAATATTCAAGGATTTTCAAAGTAAGGTCTTCACAATAGAATTTTTGGACTAGGGTGGCTTGGGACAAGGCACAGGTGAGTGTTGGGGGCTTGTTGTCCCTAGGAAAAGATAGGAAAAATTCAGCCAAAATCCTACTCGGGAGTATGAAGAGTCTGATCACATGAAAGAGGAAGCTGCGATGGAGGAAGAAGAGTTGCGACAAAAGAAGTCGTGGAAGAAGAGTTGTGATAGAAGCAACCGTGGGAGAATATTCCGTGACCAAAGAAGACAAACACAACATAAGGAACCATGGCAAAAGAAGAGTACAACGGATGAAAAGGACAACTCAATGATCGTGGGTAATAATTTAGTTAGAATAGTGCATGCTTTGGGCATAACGCATATTTGTAATTTTGGGTCGATAGTGCCTACTCTCAGTATAACTGAATGTACAAAAATAGGAATGAGAGTATGTTGGCCAACAGAATAGAGACGGTTGATTATGACATGTGAGAGCTTATAAAAGAGAGAACCCAAGTTTTGTGCAGGTTGGTCTCTATAGGTCTCTGCTGGCTTTTGTCTTAGAAGATTTGTAGAGAAGAGAGTCGATCCTGACTATGTGCATATTGATGGTAGAGTGAAGGAGAGGAAAAATTCAGAGACCTAAGACTAGAGAGCATAAGAGGAGAGAATTCTATATATATTGTAGAGAAGATCTAGAACAGAGTCTACAAGCTGAGTGCACAGATGAAGGTGATATATATTTGTCATGCCAGATGAAGAGCGCCTTTGTGTTTTTTCCCAAATGGGTTTCCACATTAAATGATTTTGCAATCTATAATTGATGAATATGTATATGTTGAATGAATGTATGATGCGGATAAGTATATTTGAACAGATGGACTAGAATTTGGATATGAATGAGTTCTTAGATGCATGTGTCACACTGTTGATAGATAGAATTTGTGCTAAGGCTTTATATCATTGTTGTAATATTTGTCGACAGATAAGTAGAGTAATATCTTGAACAAATGGAATAAGAATAGGAAACACACCCCCTGACTTCGATAGATCAAGCTAGTAAGGTGTCAAGGAAGAGTAAATCCCCACAGAACTGCAAAAAACTGGTTCTAGTAGTTACCCATAGAGATATCTCATGTGAGACTGCATCTGCGTCGCAAGTGTTGTTGACTGATCCCTGCTTTGTTGAGCTGATATCTTGGGCCTTGTTGACAGAAAACCAAGGGTTTGAACCTAGGTCGAAGGAGGAAATACCAACAGAAATCAAGGCAGGAGTGGTTAGATATTCTAGGTTGGAGTGAATGCATAATAAACCTCACAAAATTCACACTAAAGCAACTTTTAATCAATCCTTTTAATGAGCAGCTTTCAGAGCATTGGATTCCAACTAAAGATCCCACCAACTCCGGATGAAAATAAATTTAAATTTCTTAACCTCAACATTTGTTATACAATATATAAACATTCTAATAGTAGTGTATAACAACCAAATTGAAATTCATACATTTTGTTGATACATTTAGCTTTGAATATTAAAAATGGCTTGTTTGGAAAACTTAGTATGGCAATTAGAACGCAATTCAAAGAATGAAACAATATATTATCCAATAAATTCACCATCACACGTGATCAACATAAGAGATAATATATGGTTATTCAAAGAAAAATATTAACTAATTTCAGTGTCTGATAGTCATTGATGCATTAAGAGTGCCTGGAATCTTCATCCAAAAGTAGTAGATAATAATACGCATCTCATTTCCATACAATCAAAACAGAAGAAGAACTTGGTGGTTTTTTACTATAGCTGGAAATCCATAGAAAAGTCCATAAAAATCATACCATCACCCAGATAATAAAATAGCCTCATAAAAGGGGAACTACACAATAGTTTTTTTTACCATTGGAGAGTATAAGAAATAAAACAATTGAATCAAAATGGGAATACAGGACAGGATACCAAAACAAGAGAGAATTTTTTATCCTACCTCAAAAGGCATAAAATAGACAATAATAATATGATCATTAATAAATAACCCAAGATCCTCTATTATAGAGAGACCCCATTTCATAACTGGGCCAAAGAATGATCGTGAGTTTTTCACATATAAAATTGAGATTCATGTATGTGGATGAAAACCAAAATGCATTACCATTAAATCAAAGTAACTCACACATGAAAGTCCTCAAGTTAGAGATCAAATATAGGTAACATATATGTTAGATGCAGCCTCAAAACAATGGACAGTGGCCAATCATCTTGAACAAACAATATACCTTATTAATCTTGTTTCCTTTCAGCAAGATGCTTAGATAATTGAGCCAAAGATTGCATATTGCATCTCACGACAATGTCTACAAACATGTTGGTATCCTCTTTGGTGTCCCCTCTGGTACATCCACAACATAGGACTCCAACACCATGGTCCAACATCTCCCATCCTTGACAAACTCATTCAATGTAGTCATGAAGAAATAATCCTTGAGTCTGTGCTCTCCACCCAAGATGCTGAAATTGATGATATGGCTCTCCTTGTCTAGGATCTTAAAATGCTTAGTACTAGTATTGGAAGGAATCCCAAAAACCACACTAACTTCTCTTTAACTACCCATGCTGGCATCTTCGTTCATAGAGAAACTACGAATAAAATGCTTATAGGTATGAGGCTTGTCGAATCTACGCACAACATACCATACAATGTTCACAGGAGCATTGATACACTGTACTACCATGGATGAGCATTTACCAGTAAGAGTTTTATGCTTGTGATAGCTCCATATAAGGAACTTCCAGCTATACGACCAAATTGGATTGGATTTGGAATAGAAATGGCTCTTTCTAAAAATGAACATTAAATTGTAAATAGGGAAAGTGATTTCAAATTTGATTTTCAAGCCCCTAGATTAATATACCTATTAAGTTGGCAATGCTTTGCCAAAAAGTGGAATGAATGGTTCCTCATGTAACTTATATTATATAGGTACAATGGGAGATGGGGCATATTAGGAATTTACAGTAATGACTTGACATGATTTTGGAGATGCAGTTTAATGCACAGTCTGTAGAAAGGATAAGGTACTTCCAGCTATAAGCCCATAGCAAATCTAAATTGATATAAGCTACAAATTCATGTGATAATTTTGAAAGACTCTCATATTAGAGAGAGAAAAGTTGGTGAAAGTTTGAGGTATATATTAACTCTGGGAGAGACATTCATACTAAACGACATTGAATACTACACAATATCTCTTAAAGCTGGAAGCCAACATTAAAAGACTTGGAAATTTCTCTGAATATTAAATTGCTTATACAATTCCTTCATAATGTTCCATAGCTCCCAAGTGGTGGAAAAAAATGAGAAGTTGTTGGTATACAAACGTATGGTATTTTCCTTGGTTGGGATCTTAATTGAAATCATTGAGAGTATGTAAGAGGAATGAACGTGGCATGATCGTAAGATATATCATAGATAAATAGTGACTGTGAATCCCCTCTTTCTTTGGGAAACAATAAGTCATTTGGTTATTTTTTTTGTGCTTATTCAAGACAAGTATGGGATGATATGGACAGTATGTTAGGGGTTATAGGAGATTAGAAAGCTTAGACAATAGCAGGATGTTTCAAAACCTACCAAATGAAGTTAGGACTAAAATAATTTAAATCCCTTTCCCTGGTGGTAGCCTCGCCATGTGACTTGCTAGGAATGCAGGATTATTTGAGGACAAATTCAATCTCTCTTTCCAAAGTGTTTTTCAAAGCAGATCTATATTTTTCAATTGCATGTCACCAAAGTCAGTGTCCATAGATAGCATTTTCATGAGGCAAGAAGAGTCATATTTTCAATTGCTGGCCAACTGCTTTTTTAATTATGGATGCAAAGATTTTTTATACTTTTGCTTGTTTGATTTGATCACAGCTTTAGTAGTTCTAAGAAAATTTTGAATGTACATCATCATATCTTGTACATATGTTGTTCTCTTTGCATATATTTTTGTCTTTGTATTATATGTTGTCATGTTTAAATGTATGTTTTTCTGATCAATATTTTTTGTTTTTCGATTTTTCCAGGACTTTGGAACCATTATCAGTGAAGAAATATAAAATGGAGCATGAGTGGAAATTATGCATAGAAGTGTCTTGTTGCCCCAACCCTGGTCAAGCAATGATTAGATACATTATTTACAATAATGCATTGAATCATGCTCTCAAAAGAAAGAAAGATGTTTGTGGTACAACCACAAATAACGAGGCACATTATATTGCTCTTTTAATTGAAGGCTTAAAAGAGGAAAAAAAATACGATGCCAATGATATTGCAGTTTACACCAACTCAAAATTGATATGTAACCAAATGAAAGGCATCTATCAAGTTCATAAGTACAATCTCAAGCCTCTTCACAAAAAAGCCAGAATCATCATCGCTCAATTTCAATCCTTCAACATAAAATACCATGTCGAGATTTAGAAGATGTCCAATGATCTTGTGTTAGGAGCAGTTTCAGAACTAGGTGCAAGTGTCAGAGTTGAGTTGTTATCAATGTCGCATCCACCAAAACTTCTTGTTGGAAATCAATGTAGATGTCCATTTTGTAAATGCTTTTTTTAATGATCCTTGTGGTGTTTGTAATGTCATGGGTGTTTCATTGAAACCCATGCTTTTACTATGTTGTATAGTGTCAACAATGAAACATACATAACTTAAATTCCATTTGGCACCTAAGAATGTAAAATTTGACCATAATGAATGGATATGCAATTTTTTATCATAATGAATGAATCACATGTTGTACATTTCTACCTTGGAGAAGATCCAATGCCCATGTCTTTCCCTAACATCATCAAGTAATTTTTGCTCTCTGTTCATATACAATCATCCCATGCTAAATACCATTTCTTGAATTAGAGTAGAATTATAATTTAAGTGTACATTGGTATTTGTTTTTCAGTTCTATGTGTAGTTAAAAAAAACATATCATGGTTGTATATTTTGGTCCAAGTCTTGGTTTTTTATGTACAGTTGGATTTGTAATTGCAATTTTCATTTTGTGTAGATATAGACACAATAAAATTATAAGATATTTTTTGTGTCAATGATATGTATGCACTCTCCCTGGATGGTTTAGACTCTATACCTTTTTCAACATAAGATATATTTGAATATATCATAATTTTTTAGGGGTGGACTTTGTGATCCCGCTTTGTATCTCACACTAATGTACTTAGTAGTACCATTTTGTGGCACAAGAAGATGAATGTTTCTCCAAATAAGACATGAATGAGTGTGAATCAAATCAAAATGTCCCATTAATCACCATAGAATGAGGGTTAAACAACCTGTCAATTATATCATCCCACACAAATGACATATGAATGATATTAACAAGGAGGGTGCTCCATATCAACCACTAGAAAAGGGTGTTTTGGTGAACAAGCTGCAACATATTCCTTCTTGCTTGAATTTAAAGAGTAGATACATGTTGCAAATAGGGATTCATTGCTGGTTTATCAGGATGATATGATTGTTGGTTATGCTGGAATCTTAACAGTTCCAAATCTACCACATCCACAGACTTCCAATTTCTAGACCCACCACTTCAGGGCTCTCCAAAGATGGTTGTTTTCCTATAATTTATGACTTCTAAATCAGACCACATTTCCATGCCAGAATTCATGTTCTATAGGAGTGTTTTGCTGGTGTATCAGATGGATATATGATGGTTGATATTGTGCAAGAGTGTGGAAGATTGCATCTATGTAGTTAGTCAATTTTCTTTAATGTGAAGCTTATCTTATATCAACCTCTATGGGGGCCACAATATCCTTGGGTATTCATCTTGATGGACTTTATGAATGGCTTGCTAGTGATCTGTTCACTAGAAAAATGTTCATCTTGATGGACTTCATGAATAGCTTACTAGTGATCTGTCTACATGCTTTCTCAATAATTTTGGCTATGGAAAATGTTCAATGTCAATTGAGTTTTTATACTTCTTTAAATCATAGGCTAACAACTAAACTAAAGTCATGAATAGGACCTTAATCATACGCTTTATATTTATTATCATACACACTAACATTCATACAAATATTTTCATGTTCTCCATTATAGTTATAAAATTGTCACATATGTATTTACAAACCATTTTCCTTTTATAGTGTGTTACAAGGTTTAAGATTGTTTGGTCGTATGATATTTCTGTTGATTTTTTTATACGAAAAACACATGAATAGAAAGAAAAAGAAAGTCAACTCTCTTTTTAGAGCACTTAGCACATATGCATAACAGAATCAAAGAAACGTTGGTCCAAATACAAGCTAACATAAATGGCTCTACACGATAAACATGGGGTTGTAGATATTTTTTCGGGTGGGAGATAAAGTCAAGTTACAATTTACAACTAGATAATCAAATGACAAAAATCAATGACATTATAGTGTATAAGCTTGGAACTTGCAAGATTATCTAGGCTATAGAATCAAATGCCTTCCACGTTACTATTGACTGATCTTGGAATTTGTAATGTTGTTAGTGCTAGCAATCTCATATTTTGTTATTTTGGGTTATTCTGAGTCACTCACATCATAATGAATTCATTATGTAGTTCATAAGGATTTATAATTCTTAGAAGAAAGTATCCAGGATGTTGCATGGGTTACAGTTTCTTTATATTAGTTATTCTAATTAGTAATCATTTATGCTTGCGTGCAATAATTGGTAATGTAGGTTCGAGTATAATCTTTAGAGGAGTTTCATAGGTTTCTATGCCACTGGAAATAAAATAAGGAGGTGTGCCCAAATAATTAAGTCAGTATATGCAAATTGTTAGTGATAATCTTTACTTGGGTTTTAAAGGTTTTTTTTATGTTGTTACGTATGCTCATTTGTTTTTTTAATCATGTCTTGCATGCTTTAATCATATGTCTTTCCCATTTCAATCCTATGTACTTAAAAAAAATAAAAGTATGTCGCATACTTGGAGTGTGTAATCTGCTAAAAAATTCATTGTGTGCATCTTATTCTTTTGATGAAATGATTCTACTATGGTCCATGCCATTAGATTTGGCTTTGCTACCTTGTGATTTAGTGACTGTGTGCGCATTCTTTTGTGTTAAGAACACAATGTTGAAGGATTGTTTTTTTTGTTAAGAAATGCATGTCACTCAGGTCCAGTTCATTTACACCATTGGCTGATAAACCGCAACTGAAGGGCATCTAAGCCGTCAAAATCACCCTGGGATCGCACCCGAACTGGGCCACACCAACCCTTAACATGGATGTGTTTTTCAGTGTCTCCTCCCAGCTAGGTCACCCCCAAGGGGTTTGAACTTGGGTCTCCTTTCTAATGATACCCACTCCTTAACCAAATGAGCTAGCGAGATTTGACATGATGTTGAAGGATTGTTATTGTATATATTGTTTTTCTATGTTTAAGTGTATTTTTGAGACCTGGCTTGGCCCTCTTGGTAGAGGGACAATATGATGAACATGATGTGTGAAAATTATTTTATTATTCTTGGGTGTTGTAGAAACAACCTTAAATTTATTTTCCCTCTCTCCTTTTACAAAGCAATTTGTGAGAATATTTGACTACAATAACTTGCTAACAAAGAGACCATGTGGTTCAATTCCCTTCCATTAATATTTTGCAAAAGGAATATTGTTTTAGAAGTGGAAGTGAAACTTTTAAGGTCTCTGTGAGTGATCACTGATTCAATCAGAATAAGTCATGATAGTGGGTACCCATCCAATATTTTTCCATTTATGCCTCTTCACTTTTTATATATAGGAAGAGTTTATCATGCTAATGAGTGAGGCAACAATAATTTATATTTGGATGAAGAATGTTACACCCATTTCAGTATGGATGCGACCTAGTTCAGAAGGGAGGATAAAATAGGTCGTTAGAGGCACCCTGAGACAATTGTGGGTGTTAAACAACCATCAACAACATGCTACAAGAAAAAGGAGCAAAGAAGTTGTATATAAGGGTTGGGAATCATAAATATCCTTTGGAATAGGCAAATTAATTTACCTTACTTGCCTCGGATAGATTAAAAGTTAAAACACTAAATGGAACTCATCTTTTACTTCACAAGGTATCTAATAATATATTATTACTACAATGTTACAGATCATTCACCACAGCTCCTAAGTTTCACGTGCCTTAGAAAACTTTGCAATCAATTGCAGTTTGAAAGATGTAGTTGCTATATTATGTTGTTTGTCATTAACAACGAAATGGCCAGAGTATAGTATTGTTCTTTTAGTTGGTTAACAATGGTCTGAAGTACTAAAAAGAGAGTTGGCTTTGTTCTACTTTATTTTTGTCCAGAGACATCACCTCTTTCAACTTTCTAATATATGAACTCATTGTTATGTTTTGTGCATAATATATCTAAAACACAACATAACTATACAAATAACACCTATGCAACAAGAACATAGTGGACAATCATCAACATACACCCAAAAATCTCTTCATACAACAACATCTAGGAAAAATACAACATAGTTGATGATTTGAGATTCCAAAATATTGTACAACAGATAGAAAACAACCAAACATAAATATTGATAGTAGTTGTAAGTTGTTTCAATTGCATAGTTTCTATTTGATTTTATTTCCTTTTGAAATGTTCTTTCCTAGATGTTGTCAAAAGAATTCCAATTGAGAAGTATAAGATTTAAC
The DNA here is from genome assembly GCA_001517045.1 of Pseudotsuga menziesii. Taxonomy (NCBI): domain Eukaryota; kingdom Viridiplantae; phylum Streptophyta; class Pinopsida; order Pinales; family Pinaceae; genus Pseudotsuga; species Pseudotsuga menziesii. The sequence goes on along the minus strand of LPNX010601779.1, from coordinate 171,572 downwards.
AAAATAGCAACAAAATTGCTCTCTGCTGGAAACAGAGCCAAATTTTTAGTTCAATCATGGGATAGATAATCAGTGACAAAAAAATGAGTACAAACATATAATATGATGGCAGAACCTATCTAGTTAATAAAGGGGCAAAACCTCGGGAAGCTCACAAATGTTTCTAATAGTGTAAGTGGGTTTTGCTGCTCCTAGAGGGGGATCATTTATACCATGAATGTTGACTCATACAGTTGCCAGAAAACATTCACTTTTACCTCCCTGAAATACATAAACATACATATTTGTAGTGAAACATAAAACCAATTTTAAGGAAAAACATGACTACAAATTCCCATCATGATACATCTAGAAATGCACATTAAAAATAATTATTCAGAGACCAAAAATTAACGGAAAAAAGGATCAAGACAACTATCAACCTCAAACCTACCATATGAAGGATCAAAACAATGGATCTCATTTATCTAAAAATTTATAGTAGATACGCGTGTTTGTATTTGTCACTATACAAGGAAAAAATTGAAATACAAGACCTGGATGCATGTTTTAAGGTTATCTACCACCATGATAGACTGCTCAGGTGTGCATCCTACAAGTTCATAAGCTTTCAAAAAAAATATTTTATGGGGTTTTTCATGAATATCCTCTGTAGATAAAAAATGAATTGTCCAGTTTATGCTGATTTCAAAAGTCAGATGTTCAGACTTACAGAGCTCCAGTAAATAACTGAGGGAATTCAACTACTTTTTTCACACAATCCATGTTTTACACAAAAATTAGCACACTATGGCACATTCTCTGTAAACATGTGCCTGTAACATTTCAATCAAGCGAATTCTCACTCTTTTGCAGTAAACAACATATGCATTATCTCCATAAATTGGTGTTCAGATTATATTCCAATATCAAACACATTCACCAAATTTTCCCAATTTGAGGTATACATTTCCCATGAGGACAATTTACTAATACTAGCACATCGTCACAAAATATTATAGTGCTAAGAGAAGTGTACATTCTCAAAGTTTGTAAATTTGTTTTATTATTTGTACATATTATTTTCTGTATAATAAATGAAGAAAAATAGAGAATACTATAATCACATATGTAAACACCCCTTGTGACTTCTTCGAAAAAACAAAAAAACAAATGTCTATCCTCCTCCCATAAGAAATAAATCATTATGCTTTGAGTTTGGTAGCACTAAATGTTAGTTTGAGGGTTCAGTAAACCATCCATCTCTTATGTATACTGTAGGGGCATGACTTGAGAATGTGTTGATTGAAAATTCGCCTCTTCGAGAGTAGCTTTAACAAGCATCCTAGCACCTCTCTGCAACATACAGAACTTGAAATTTAGCATGCCAATCAATCATATTCAACATGAGAAGTGACAAAAATGAAAGCTAAACCAAAATAGTAAATAAAGTTGAAATGAAAGGAAACATAAATGAGGATTGGAAGTTCCTTCCCGCAAGGGTGTGCCTCATTGGCGATTCTCTTGATATGAAGTCATTTGTTGTAAAGGAGGCCACGAGTTCAATTCACACCCAGGCTTACCTGTGTCCCATGCTTGCGAGATGTTCTGGGGAACCTAGGGGTATAGTGGTAGCGAGAATGGATCCTTAGACCCCGTGTCACGCGAGTAGCAACCCAGTCCCCAGTTGTCGATTCCCCTTGTAAAATAAAAATGATGAGTGGAAGTGCCCAGATTTGCATCAAATTAAAGGAAAGAGTTGTCACTTAAGGATGTGTTTCATGCCCAGAACTTGAAATTCCTCTTGTTGGTGTTGTTAGATTGTTGAACCTTTTATCCATGTTGGGTGGAGGCGTGTGAGGAAAACCCAAAGTAAATCTAATACAAACCACCAGTAAAGGTGGTTAGATAACAAGCATAGGAGTTAGGTAGACTAAAATTGTAGTGACAACAATTTGTAGTGGTTAATCTATCTCAACATTAAGTCAATAAATTGATATAAATGTGTAATATTGTTGATTTTTGATATAGCATTTTGAAAAATCAGCATCTTTGAAAACATTTCATGCTCTGATTATGGATGGTATGGAAGATTGTAACAAGAAAAGGAATATTATTTTGTATGTCTAGGGAAGTTAATAATTAGGAAATAAATCTATTTGTGAAAGTTTGTATTTCATGAATGTATGTGTCATTACATTTTTCTCTGGGATGTCATATCTCTATGGGAAATGGCCCTAACCAATGAAAATGGCTTACGAAAAGCATGATATACTTATAGTAAACCCAATGCATCCCTAAGTCAGTGAGAGGCTTTATTTTTCAAATCTGGGCAACTTTATGATAATTTGTGGGAAAGCTGGATATTAAAAATAGCAACAGGGATTGATGTTTTGAGTTGTTACATTTTTCATCACTCTGATCATTATTATGGTGTTCCCTTCCCATGAATAGTATAAGACGACACTTATCCCCATGTTCTGTAATCAACTTCCATTAAGATAATCAATACAACAACAACACATGATCAACATACAATAAAGTAATAAAAATAAAGTGATATGGAAATTAAAGAAACATAAATAGGGATTGTGTCAAGGAGTATTATCAAGGGTGCATGAAAATATAGGGAAACTATGATCATTTTTCATCCATCCAAGTTCTTATATTGAATGATCCATAGGAGTGGATTGTTGTATCTATGAATAAATTCAAACACCACAAGTTAAAAATATAGAGGGCATTCAAATATACTATTCTAAGCACATGCATTGTTTATTCTATGAACCTGACCTAGAGCAATGGATGATGCATTGTCGGATTGAGGATGCCCCCACTTATTGAGGTACTCAAACCGATATGGTTCATATTCAGATGGATGAACATTCAGATCGATATCCAAGACGCTATTTTGTTTTCTTCATTTGTTTTTCTTTTTAGGGATAAATAAACTCTTTTTTCTCTTCAAACATGAATCATATGCATCCAATCCAAGGGTGAATTAATAGTCCAATATGTGAATATTGTTGGCCTCATCCAACATTTTTTTAACAAGACCAACCATTTGTTCATTTTTGTTGAATGTGACAGGAGGGGTTTTTTGAATCAAATCAAGATAACCAAACAACTCCTCTCTAACTAATTGGAGTGCATCGACATCATGATCAACATTGTCAATAGCCATAATAGTATTCTCAACATCTACATCATGGATTGGTTCATCTATGGTTATCTCAGGAGGATCATTCAATGAAGGAGGGATAAATACAACCAACCAACCTTTATAGCGTGCTTGCAAATGTTTCCACAAATATCCCATGGACAATCACACACCATAAAATTTGGGTAATGCGAAATGAAAAGGTACCGCTCGTTACGATTTGTTTGTCTCCTCACGCAATAAGCACGAGATATGCTCTCATGTGGGAAACAATCACTATCTGGGATCATTTTAGACCTTTATGATGATGACTCAAGTTGCTTCTCTTTCCTATAATTTTTCAAATATCCTTCCTTTTTCAAAATCTCTTTGAATTGATAAAATGGCTCAAAATTTATTACGAGTACATATATCAACCAATCCATCCTACGGAAACATTTATTCTATATAAAAAAACTTTGTCTTTAGGTAGCAATGGTATGACTCGAATGAATTATTTGTCTCTTGATTTGCATGTGGAAAATATCGACAACCTTTTACCCACATCCCTACAAATATAAAATTAAGTTAGCGCATACATGCCATCTTTATGAGATACAAAAACTAAAAATAGAAACAAGAGTAAGTACACTTACAAAGTTTATCATCGAAGACCCAATTTTTGAGGAAATAGTCTAAGAGATTTTCCTCATCTGCATATTTGTCAAAAAATCCTTCAATTGCATTAGTGACATCATCATTGGAACAATATTTCACGATATCACCCAAGTATTTAAACATTGCTTTCTCTCTATGTGGACCGGTGACCAACTGGTTCACGTTTTTTGTCCATTCCCTTCGTACGTGCCAAACACATAAGATAAATTTGGAACGTGTGGTCTTCCTGCAATAAGTAATATGTTTAAATGTGGAATCCATAGAATAAATATAAGGTACATTGCAAAATAAGAAGATTGGAATTACCTCAAAGCTATTATTTCAGCCAGTACATCATCAACCATGAATGCATTAACTTTCAAATATGGACGTGCTTGGTAACACCTTTGCATCAACCAATCCAACCATACTGCAATGTCTTGTGAGGTATTTTGAGATGCCATGGCCCATGCCACTGGCACCCCACTTTGTTTCTCATCAAATGCAACAATGTATACAGTTGATACTGCCATAATCAAAAAATATAATGTAGTTAGATTTATGCCATCAATCTCATTGAATGGCTACAACTCAAATGATCAAGATAAATCAATCATTGACATCACACTTACCCTGTATTTATTTGTACTAAAGGTTGAATCCATTGCTATTAAGTTGTTGTGAGATAGCTTAACCATTGTCTCTAGCATCCACTTTGTTTGAATCCTAATTATAAATGAAACATTTCCACCATTGGACTTTTAATACAAAAAAATAGCATCTTTATGATTCTGATACCAAATATTCAGGCTCATCTCATATTTTTTGTGTAGCTAATAATTTCCCTTCCTCAAATGATTGTAGATGTTTTCCACATATTTCCTGCACAAAAACAAATCCCTATCCCGATCTACTGCATCCATGTCCACATGTTTGTTAAGGTGCATTTTTCACACCGAATCCACTAGCATATCAAAGTAGAAAAAACTTTCTACACAGGACACAATGTCCCTTGAAAACCTTGTCTTATGCATTGATCTAGGCTCACCCAAAGTGTCATGCCTTCCATAACAAGGCAATCCTTACGTGTCTTTATGCTCATAATTGTTATAAGTTAATATTGCCACCTCAATATTATTTACCATAACCTAAACAATAAAGTGGCATTGACAACCCCTTCTTTTGACAAATGCATTGACTCTTCGTTTAGATGGGTTCTTTCCCATTTTATCATTTGGGCCATATGAACAAGCATATCTGCATAAAAAATTTCAAAAATTAATGCATATGACAAGCGATACATGTACTATGGTTACACACATCCAAACAATGACATTTTGAAATACTTACACTTCATAACGCACGGCTGCACTATCCCTCTTTCCCGGTCCTTTGTTTTGGCTATAATAGAAATCACAATGAGCGTCGAGATTCATTTCCTCACGTTGAATAAAGTGGCGAACTCAATGTGACGATATTTTAGCAAACCGATCAATGGTTCCATTCTGTCGATGAATTTCAGACCAAACAATATCTTTTGCAGAAAAAATGGCCGTGTCTTTGGGATCTTGCAACTCTAGGCCTGTGATAGACTCCCATATGTTATGCCTGCCCATTTTGTATAAAATCCTACAAAAAAATTGTGAACACTTGAAACAAGAAGGAAAAAATAAATGTGTAAACACATAAGATAAGAACGAAAACACTTGGATGACATTTCCTTCTGGAAAAAAAAAAGGCCAGCTTACAATAAAAGCATAAATTTGTGCCGAAAATAAAAATCACAATTGTGAGTTGTGACATCTACCAAAGAGAAGCTGAAATTGTTGAGCTACCTCATTGAGATTGATTTCAGGCACTAAAACAATTATTTTGAAATTTTGAAAGCGAGTGTAAACTTGTATATGGGTCATGTTTAATTGTCACTGTTAGATAATGAATGAGAATTTATTTTTACTAAATATGTAATAAAAATAATAACTAAGTACTCATTATCAAACACCAACACATATTATATTAANCTTTTTATTATATATATATATATATATATATATATATATATATATATATATATCATATGATATACAACATTTACAGCATGGAATCAACATGAATATAGATTAGGTGGTTGGGAGGTTGTATTGTCATCTTCCCCACCCAGTTTTAAATCTAGCTCAAAAGATGCCTATTGTTTCTGGCTACACTTTAATGTTCCTTGAGAATAACAAGTAAGCGTTCTCTCCTATATAGCCATGGACAAAAGTGAATAACACCTTCATGTATAGGAACAAACTACAACACAACTGGTGACTACATTTGATATTACCATGATTTTCTCATGTAGCATATCACCAAGCTCCAGATGCCATTTGTTTCAAATGCACTGAAGATCCCAAGACAATATGAATATCAAAGCTATCAATATTATTCCATGCCATGTTCAATTTAAAAATGTTATTCCATTCCCTGTTTAGGTTTGATCATGAACAAGGGCTTCACAAGGAATAAATAAATGGATGTTGACTCAATCAGTGAACTACCTGGCCCTAATTCATGTTCTAAAATTTTAGAAAAATTCATACTAATTTGCATATTCCAAATTCAAAGTATCTCTAGTATGGAAAACATTCAAGAACTTGTATCTTCAAGTTTTTTTATATTGGATTCCATATTTTAGAGATACTGTGCAGTGTTCAATTACATTCGATACAAATGTCTCTCCCAGAGTTAATATATACCTCAAACTCTCACCAACGTTTCTCTATGTAATATGGGGAGTGTTTCAAAATTCTCACATGAATTTGTAGCTTATATCAATCTAGATTTGCTATGGGTTTATAGTTGGAAGTGCCTTATCCTTTGTACTTGTCTTGAATAAGCACAAAAAATTAACCAAATCACTTATTGTTTCCCAAATAAAGAGGGGCTTCATAATCACTACTTAACGAAGATATCTCTTATGATCCTGCTATGTTAATTCCTCTTACATACTCTAAATGCATTCAATTAAGACCCTAACCAATGCAAATACCATACGATTGTACACCAATGACTTCTCATTTTGTTTCCACAACTTGGGAGATATGGAACATTATGAAGTAATTGTACAAGCAATTTAATATGTAGAGAAATTTCAAAGTCTTTTAATATTGGCTTCCATCTTTAAGAGATATTGTGCAGTATTCAATGACATTCAGTATGAATGTCTCTCCCAGAGTTAATATACACCTCAAAATTTCACCAGTGTTTCTCTATATAATATGAGAGTCTTTCATAATTATCACATGAATTTGTAGCTTATATCGATTTAGATTTTCTCTAGGCTTATAGATGGAAGTGCCTTATCCTTTGTACATAATGTGCATTAAAATGCATCTCCAAAATCCTGTCAGGTCATAACTGTAAATGCCTAATATGCCCCATCTCACATTATGCCTATATAATATAAGTTACATGAGGAACCATTCAGTGCACTTTCTATCAAATCATTTCCAACTTAATAGGTATGTTAATCTAGGGGCTTGAAATTCAATTTTGAAATCACTTGCCCTATTTATAGTTTAATGTTCATTATGTTAAAGATCCATTTTCTATTCCAAATCCAATCCAAATCGTCTAATCCATTTTGGGATAATAGATGGAAGTTCCTTACATGGCGCTATAACAAGCATGAAACTCTTACTGATCAATGCTCGTCCATGGTAGCCAAGTGTATCAATGCTCCTGTGAACATTGTATGGTCTGTTGTGTGCAGATTCGACAATCCTCAGACCTACAAGCATTTTATTAGTAGTTGATCTATGAACGGAGATGGTAACGTGGGTGGCATAAGGGAAGTCAGTGTGGTTTATGGGCTTCCTGCCAGTACTAGTACTGAGTGTATTTCTCTGCGCCTAAATGTGATATTGCGGGATGCTTTTTTTATAGTTTGTAACCTGATCAATCAAGCTTTTACAGACATATAATAGTGTTTCCATGGATCTAACTTGATCAATCTAATCTAGGAGCTATGGAACATTATGAGGTAACTGTATAAGCAATTTAAGATGCAAAGAAATTTCCAAGTGTATGAAAGTGCAAATACCGGTGGATTGTTTTCGAGTTGCTCGAGGCTAAAGGCGATCACCCACTGTTGAAGCCTGAATTTGTGGATTATTGCTGAAACTAGTGGATTCTCCTACCCGAACTAGTGGATTGTCCATACTAGTGTGGCGGAGTGCAGTCAAGAAGCAGGGGAGGGGAGGTGCGCTATGTTCAAACCCATTGTCGAGTAGATAGCCATGCAGTTAATGCACGGATCACGATGGATTGGGTGACGGAAACCCAACAGACGTAGACGACGAAGTGTACCCGTGGATCATGTATCATTGGATGTGATGAACAGTCGGATGGTCTATAGACGAGGCGAACACCGAAGAGAAGTAGACGCAGGTGGGTCTCGGTCTCATGGCGGGGTGACAGAGTAAACTATCCACTCAACAATGTTGGGTGGGCCCAAGTGCAAATTGTCGAGTAGATAGCTTACTTCAATCTGAATTTAATAAATGCATGTCAAATTTAAACTTATTTTTTAATATTAAATCATGATAATTTAGAATGTTTCTCCATGACAAAGAAATATAAGGAATATCTAGTATTTAATAAAGAAATGAATATTTTCACTATGACATCACATTAATTTCGAGAAAAATAAAATTATTTTAAATAAGTTTCAATTATTAGAAGGAGGGAGGAAGCAAGTTGGATTTTGTAACAATCTTGATCTTAACTTAACAAATATATATTAAATTTGAACTTCATTGTTTAATATCAAATTATGATGATTTTTGGAATGTTTCGCCATAACAAAAAACACATATATCTAGTATTTAATAAGGAAAATGAAGGCTTTTTACTATCACAAAATATGAATTTTGAGAAAAATAAAAATAATATATCCTTGGGTGTATAGTAAAAATGTTAGGAAAAAAAACTATATAAATGCAAACTATGAAATAAATTGTTTGAGATTTATAATGTAATGGTATTGGGTGTATTACAATTTAATAGATGATAAAGCTTGTATGAAATTAAAAAAATGTTGATAAAACTTATTCCAAAACACTTGAGACTATAAATGAACCAAACAAGGAAATGGTGATACCAATTATGAAATGAACATATTTCATTGTACAAATGAACATTGCAATAACTGCACATGGAAATGATGATAACAATTATGAAATGAACATATTTCATTGTACAAATGAACATTGCAATAACTGCACATGGATATTGTTGTCATCTCTTGAAGCATTTACAAACACCTAATATGCATGCTCAAGTAGAGTATTTTCTTACATAAATGAAAAGATGCAAATTAATTTGTTTTTATATTATCTCAAATTAACTTTTAAAGAAATACAAATTAAACAAAAAGTTAGATATTCCATTTTTATCTTTACATGTTTGTTGTGCACTCTACATTTCTAGATTTAAAAGGATATGATACAATCAATAGTTTCAAAGAAGTATGTGAATTGAATAATGAAAACTAATAGCAATTTAATGATGCTTCATCTATGATTGGAAACGAAAATAGATTTATTTTATTACTAAGGAAATATTTACCAAATCTCATTGGTACTCATCGCATTATTTATAATGAAACACTTATAACATCAAATGCTTTAAAGAAGATATCAAAATTTTTATAAGTTGAAAAATATTAAATAAAATATATTTATAAGCTAGAAATTTAGGAAAAAAATAATGAACATATTTCTTTACTAAAAATAGTTGAGTTTCCCAGATGGGGTGTCAATTGACAATCTATGTGAAGTAATGGTGGATGGCATTGGGTGCAGAGGTGGCAAGCTGAGGCAGTCAAGGTGATGGCCACGAAGCTGTCACCAAACCTCTGCATTTACACACATGATAATCTCGAGATAAGACACGACAGGCTCGCTCAAGCAACATTCACTCCTCCCTGTCCATGAATTCAACCTTTTAAAGGCCATGTCTCTTTCCCGTAGTAGCATTACCTTTGTGATTTGAACTCTCAACCTTCCTGGGCATGTAGTTTCCTTTGCAAACCATTTATGTCGGACAATTATCAACCATGTGGCTACTATGAATTACATTGCATAGAATATGGTTTGCTCCGGCTATAGGTGAAGACAAGGTGGGAGAAATACCGGCCCAAACCAAGGAGAATCAGAAACGATTCTTCCAGGGAAACTTGCATGTATGATGAATGCCCTCCTCCTCTTGCAAAACAACCTCAACGAAGCAGAGGGAGAACGTCAAGTGTGTCTCCTCGAGCTTAAGGATAAAGTACACTCTATTCTAGATTGTCGTGCATAGGTATCCATGGTTTATCGTCTTCCTTCTCCTTCACTATCAACCTTTGTTGAGGATGGAACCATCCATGGGACTTTTGAGAATGCTGACAAAGAACGTGGTGCTACCACGATTCTAGAGGTGGATATCAAGGTTAAAGATAAAGAACAAAGTATTGGGAAGAAGGATCCTTAGAGAGGTGTGGCCTACACTAAATCCAGCACTGAAGTCAACACCAGCAACACGACGCAAGTCCAAGAAGCAATTGTCAAGGTTGAGGATGAGCCCAAGGCGTCCACATTAAGGCCATGCACCAATTCCAATATCAAGTAGCTTTTATTTTTGTCAATGTCTTTAGGCTAAACTTTGGGTGAAAGTTGTTTTTTGCTACAAAGATGTTAAGCTCTTGTTGGCTTTCATGCTTATAGTTTTGTTTCTCAATGAACAGTATTATAGATATGGAAGAAACACTCTGATGAAACGTTGTTTACTCTTTTGGATAGGCTTGCATAACTCTCTTGGAGGTTGTTTTCTTACACTACATTTTTGTACATTTTCCTCTAGATTTTAATATGATTTCGAACTTAAAAAATAATAATAGAGATAAAAAATTTAAATATTTTGAAATCTTTATAATAAAGAGAAATAATTAACTCATTTTAATTTAAAAATAAATAAATAAAACAATAATAAATTTAAAATTATTAAAACAAATCAAATAAATAAAAAATAATTAAAATTAAAAAGCCAAAAGGATGAGATAAAAAATAATGCAATGAAAACAAGGAAAATATGAGCAAAGAATCATCAATTTATTTCAGCTGAAAACAAAGAATCATAACAAAAAGAGAGGTAACAAAATCACAACCTAGGAAATCAAACGTGATTATACCTTCCGAAAGTGATTATACGTGATTATACGTGATTATACCTTCCGAAAGTGATTATACCTTCCTTACAAAAAGAGAGGTAACAAAATCACAACGTAGGAAATCAAACGTGATTATACCTTCCGAAAGTGGTCGGAAAGTTTGATTTTTTTGAACTTATCTTTATAATTGAAAGAAAAATAATGAATTTGGGAGAAAAAAAGTTTTTAATAAGAATAATAATGATTGTTATTCATTAAAATTAAACATAATTTATGGAATTTTTAAAATAGATTAATTATTTTATATGTAAAAGGACCTTATTATTTTATTCATCATATCAATCTTAAAGAGATTTTTGTACAAAGGTGTTTTAGATACTATCTCATATATTTTAAATAGACTTAGTATAAAGGCTTTTTAGATATTATTGAGTGGACTTACTATCATTACACTTTAGATGTTACTATCGTATATTCAAAGAAATTTTAGTATAAAGATGTTTTAGAGATTGTTTAGGTATTAAAGTTTATGGATTTATTCTTATTATTTTTTTAATAATTTTTTTTTTTACTTTTTTAATTTGAAAATTAATGTTTTTTAATAAATCAACTTTATATTATTATATGCTTTATTTATATTTTTTTATTAGCACATGTTTTTTATAAACTTAGTTATAATATTATCCATGAGATGTAGAATAGTTGGTGGCGAGGTATGGTTAAGACGTCCCCTAAGCTGAAAGGTTGTTGGTTCAAATTTCACGGATACCAAAAAATCCAATTATGTTAAGGGTTGGTGCGGTCTAGACTGGGTGCGATCGGGGTTCTTCCTATTAGCCAACAAAAAATTAGTTATAATATTATTGATATGCAATTTCCATATTAAAATTTATTGGCATATTGGTACTTTATTCAATGATATATACATATATCACTGGGCAAAAATAAATCTCTCTATGAGGTGGGTGATGTGACTGTAACATTAGGGTTCCCCTGAAAAGTTGATCTGAAAGGTACTATGGATCCATTGACATAGAGCGTGAAAGCCTCCTCATACACAGAGGCAGTTTTGATAATGGTCGGTGGCTACATAAGATCGAAACGCCCTTTGTTTGATCTCCCCCTGCATCTTTGTAGCCAAGATGTCATTCTAGAATAGGCTAAGGGAAAGGAATTGGAGGTGGAGGCTGCACCTTCCCATCCAAAGAGGGCTCGAGCATGGGAGTGAAGAAAATGTATACCAAAATCATATTCAATTCCCATGTATGTGGTCACATCAGATAGAGTGGAAGAAAATTCACAGTATATGATAGATCATGTGCTTATTGGAAGATTCTTAGGCCCGTGGCCCTCCGAAATGGATCTAGTCAAGTGGATCAATGTATGGTGGAAACCTAGAGGTCATTTTCATCTACAATTAGGATCTAAAGCCTTCTTCACAACAATCTTCCATAATCTGGAAGATAGGGAGAGATTTTTTGAAAATGGTCCTTACTTCTTCAAATCTACTGGTTTATTCCTAAAAGACTAGACAAATGACTTCAGTCTAGATAAAGAGGACTTCTCCAAAGTCCCGGTTTGAACTAAGCTTTACTCATTGCCTCAGGAATTTTGGCTGGAAGAGATCTTAGCAAGCATTGAAAATACCTTAGGACAATATGTGAAATCAACTAAAATCACAAGACAAAGGCGATATACCTCTAATGCCAGAATATGTGTGTATATGGACATCTCAAAATCCCTTCCAGGCTCGATTTGTATTGAATACTACAGTGAGGAAAGGTTGCAAACAATTGATTACGAGCGCACACCCTTTAGGTGTTGTAAATGCCCTCTCAACAATAGAGAATTGAAGGATGGATTTTCCCAGGTCCATGGGAAGCACAAATCTAATCAGAAGCAATTGTTTGATCATAACAGCTCGCCTCCCTTCACTAGTAATTCCTTTGAAATTATACAACAACGTAGGGAATATTAGGAAACAAATTTAGGAATGCGGCGGGAAATCAAAGATCAAGGGGTGACCAAGAAAAAGAATACCTTGGATCCTTTTTTAGAACAAATCGCCACTAGAGAAGAGGACCAAGTACTAAATGATGATAGTGGTGGCATGGAAATTGAGCTAGATGACAGGGAATTAGTAGGATTGGATCTAGCCAATTTGGAGGAAGCTTATTGCAAAAATACCTACAATCCATTCCTATGGAGCAACTCCAAAAAGTTCACAAGGTCTATCTCAACTCCACTGTTGGTGCCACAGCTAGATCCAATCCACGACTAGGTATCCATAAGGAACCTCTTCATGATGGCCAAAAAAAATTAAAATACAAGAACAAATTAGGGAGAAAATCCACTCAACAGTTAATACAAGAGGTGGGAAGTTTCATGGTAAATTTTGGTTAGATCTAGTTGACGACATATAGTTTTCACTCCATAACATCTCATTTTTAATAATAAACATCATTTCATGGAATATTAGAGGTCTAAATGGAAGGAGTAAGAAACAACTTCTTCAAAAGTGTATTATAGTAGAGCAATCAAACATTATCCTTTTGCAAGAAACCAAATGCAGGCATTGAGGCTATCAATATTTTAACCAAAAGTTGGCGCTAAGGAAATTTTGTCAACATAGATTCAAGATAATCAATAGGGGGCTTGGACGTCCTATGGAAATTGTCATCGATCCTCATTGAAAATGTATTTACCACCAAATGCTCCATAACAATCAAGCTCAGAGCTATAGGCTCTAACAAAGAAGTAGTTTTAACCAAGGTGTTGAGGCCTGGAAATTCGCAGGCAACAATAGCAAGGGATTCTCCCCAGTCAACGTTCCCAACTATCCCGCGACTATTTGGTATGGGGAATCCGTTCGGTTTGCGGTCCGACTACCATAGGTCAAGCAGCAAAAATAAAGGGTTTTAGCGGTTGCGGCCCGGTCCACCGTGCATATTTTTGTATTTTAGACTTTAAGTATGATATGCAAGTGCCTATCTAACATGCAGGTTGATAAAGAATACGAGGAGCGGTCACAATGTGATGTGCAGGTTCTTACCTCTCATCTTAGACTCTCTCGCATCTAAATCACACACAAATAAAAAGAAACAGGATTAACTAAGTTGTCCCTAGGGAGAAAGATTATCAATTAATGATTAATGTATTACTGATCATATGTTAAGATAAATCACAGATAGTTGTTCTTAGAATCAAAACACATGAACCTGAATAAAGATATGCACAACAAGATAGCTCGTCATCTGTTAAAACATTCATTACTCATAGTGGAAATCATCACAAAATAAACTAGAGAACATTCATATAAGAACATAGGTTCAGAAAGTTAGAACGATCTCACAATTAATGAAACACAACTGAAAACGAAATAGTTCCCCTTCAACATTGTTCATTTCATCACATTTGAACATTCCACACAGCACTCTCTCCAACAGGCAAAATTGTAATTTTGTTATTGTAAAACGAAATAGTTCCTCTTACAATAAGTAGTTCACAAGTCTCACTGGGAAAAAGCCCCTTCCTCCCTATTTATTTTCTATATTTATACAAGAACCAGCTCAAAACCTTTCGGTTTCCCCACAACCGTTTCAATTTCCAGTCTTGTCATGTTGCGAATGCTCATAATTCAACATTACGTTTCAAATAAAGACTTTTATAAAAATGGGTATAGCTAGGTAACTGATGAACCACCCAAGCTTGGGCCTTTGCTTTGTAATGATTACGCTCTACCATTCCTCGGTCCCTCTTCAGACCCTTAGTATTTTCTTTTCCTCGAGCGACAACTCTGTTGCCTTATGCTTTGACATGCTTTGTCCTCCAACTGCGTCTTCTTCGCTGCAATAATTTTCAAAGGGATCTGGGAAAATATCCTATGTATGTCTGCGATCAAACGAAAAACTCGTCATTTATCCCAACTATCTTCAATAAACATAAACCATAATACCAATAAAATGAGTACTGAAGGAAAGAAATGGAGTCGGGTTTTCATGTGAAAAATTCAACCTGATAAAACAAGGCACACTAGTCACTTACAAAACCAGTTACGAGCTCATAACAATTGGTGGGAAAATGATTAAGAAATGGGCGAATAAAAACCCCCATCAGCGAATTGGAACACTTGAAATCGGTCAGTTAGTGAGCTATGCAGCCGCAACGGCGGGAGACCCACAATCTAAGGGTTCCGGAACACAAACCAAAAAATTGGCGCGATAAACGTCAGGGGTCAGATCTTCTAAAGCATCGGATAGTTAGTGCGCTACACAGCCACAACGGTGGGAGTTTGGTCAAGAAAATATGCAGACTAGTCAAAATCAGAGAAACATAGAATAGGACATTGGCAAAAAGACAAGCAGTCCGATGGGTAGTTAGTCTACTATGGGGCCACAACAGCGGAACTCAATCAACCTTCGACCTCCGATCAAAGTCAAAACACCTTCCGAAAAATCGCAAAGCAAGGTCTTTTTTCAACAATAAAATGTGGGCTCAGCGAAAGGCTTTAATTATCGGCGCCATGTCTAACTGACCTTCAAAAAAATGGCAACTAAAAATCCCATTTTAAACCTCGGCCAAACCTCGGCAACAATAAAACAACATAAAACCCGCTAAATCTGATAGTCTAAAACAATCGCAGACCCAAAGGAATTCCCGAAAGGCAAGAAAAACTGGCCTCAAACAATCCAAATGTGTAGCAGAATGGGAACAAACGGCCTTCAACAAAATCAACAAGGAGGGTCCAAAATTTTAGGAATTTGGGAAAAGTTGCAGCTGCAACAATTGGCGGCTCACTGGTGAACCTAGATCTCTGAATAAACTCCTCCTTAAGCAACATACTGTTTAGTAGTAAAACCGACATGCTGAATTCTTCTAGATGTCTGGATTCCCATAATGTCAAATATATGTACTTGTAATCATTGATGATAGTCCAATTTTAGGGAATGAAACCCAAAATCTCAAAGTCAGGATAACTCTTTTGAGGCTAAGTGGGTGGATTTCGTTTTACCTCTGTCTTTGGGTGGCTTCCAGCCTAGAAACCATAGGATTGTAGCACATGGTAAATATAAATATTCGTTTGTTCCCCATTCCCATGCCACTTGGCACTTTTCGTTTGTGGACTTTATGTCTTTTTGAGTCCTCCTCATGCCTTTCCCTATGAATTTTATTTAGGCTCTTCTATCCATAGTGTCCTTTTGTGTGAGAGATGCATTTAATTTTTAGCTCACGGACGGAGAAGAACGTTGGCAATCTGTACTCATATAATTCAGTACTTTGTTTCGATAAATATTGCTTTCTTAGGAGTTTTGACTCTTATTAGCCTTTTAGCTTTCCATTTTTGGCATGGGATCATTTAGATATAATATACTGTTTACCCTGATCCCCTTTCCATGGGTCTTTTGCTGTCACACCCTAGGACCTTTTAGATGTGAAATGGATGGAGCCTCAAAATAGTATTCCAGACCTTTTGATTCTGAGTTATTTCAAGGATTACGCTGGACTTCAATGTGTTCATAGACATTTAGGAAAACTACTTACTAGAAGAAATTCCATCAGATTCAAACAATAAGATACAATCTAATTCCCAAAGAATCTCAATTTATCAAGGGCTCTGATGCTCTCCATGCAACCAAAAGTTTGCTTCTTTTATTGAAATCAGAAGAAAACTAAACTAAACAAAAAGGAAGGAACAAATCAAAGTAGCAAAACAAGTCAATTATTTATGTACAAAACAAAACAAAATAAAACAAAAATCAAGAAAAATAAGGTTTAAGAACTAAACCATTTACTGGTAAGTTCTCCTCCCATCCCTGTAAATCCTGCAATTTATAGGTTGAGGGGCCAAGTTTTGCTGCAATTTGGAAAGGGCCTATCCATAATTGTTGAAACTTCGTGTGTTTTCCCTTCTCATCATGAGGGTGATCCCACTTAAGAACCAAATCTCCTACTTCAAATTCTTTTGTTCCCGCTTTGTGTTTATCAAACCACCTCTTCACTACCTCCTGTTGTTGTTTAAAACGTTCTCTGGCCTTGGATCTAGATTCCTCTGCCTTCAAAAGATTGTGGATTCTTATCTGCAAGACTTCATTATCTGATCCTCTTGATTCTTGAGCTATTATGGAAGAAGGTAGCATGATATTGGGGTGTAGAATGGCCTCTTTTCCATAAACAAGGGTATACGGGGACACACCTAGCGAAGTCTTGGGGGTGAACCTATAAGCCCAAAGGGCATTTGGTAATGCTGAATGACAACTTCTCTGGTTTTCTATCACAGTCTTTTTTAAGATTCTAATCAGATTCTTGTTTGTAGATTCTGCCAAGCCATTTCCTTGTGGATAATAATTTGCAGAATAATGCAACTTAATTCCTTTTTCATGAGCAAATGCAGTTAATCTAATAGAGGAAAAATAAGTAGCATTATCGAAAACTAGAGAAATTGGAACTCCAAACCTGGTCATAATATGATCTTGCAAGAAGTCCATGACCGCATCTTCATTCACTTTACGCAACGGAATGGCTTCGACCCAACGAGTGAAGTAATTAGTTGCCGTCAGAATATACTTGTGTTGCAAGGAATAATTTGGTTTTATCTCTCCAATGATATCCATTCCCCACTGCTCAAAAGGTTCTATTATCATCACAGGCTTTAATGGTCCTGCTGCTTTAACTTGTCTTCCACCACACCTTTGACAGATGTCGCACTTTCTGACATGGGCATGTGCATCTTTGAATAGTGTGGGCCAATAGTATCCGGCTCTGAGAATTTTATGGGCTGTTGTATCTCCAAAAAAATGTCCTCCAGTAGGCCCATCATGTAAGTCTCTCATGACCTTCTTTGCATCTTCTTTCTCTAAGCATCTAAGAAGAACTCCATCATAATTCTTTCTGAATAATATTCCTTCAATAATCTGATATGAGGCTGATTTAAGACGTGGTGCTCTTCTTTGCTTAGAATTCCAATGTTTCGGTAACAATCCCTCCTAAAGGTAATGCACAAGGTCTCGATACCAGGAGTCTGGAGCTGTGAAAAGAGGACATACATCCATCAAATGTAACTCAGCTTCGTCTTCCCAGTTATTTTCTTCATTGTCTTTACTTTCAGTCATTAGTTTGCACAATCCTTTTCCTTTAACTATGGAGGCTGGCTTGAATTTGAGCTCATACTCCTGTAAAGTTGTTACCCAGTTGCCTCTTCTTTCTCCTAATTGCTATTGTACGAAAAGAGACCTCACAGCTGGGTGTGGAACTATTACCTTTGTCTGGTTCTTAAGTATATATGGTCTGAATTGTTTTACCGCTTTGAAGACTGCGTAAGCTTGTTTATCCACAGCTGGGTAATTCAATTCGGCTCCCTATAGACCAGTGCTCATAAATGATATGGGGAACTTATCTCCCCCGTCTTCCTTCTGGGTAAGCACCGCTGCTAGTGAATTGTCAGATGCGAAAGTGTACAAGATACAATCTTTCTCAAAATCCAGACTTTTGAGGGAGGGTGCGTGCACAATAGCTGTCTTTATTTTACTAAATGCATTCTTCTCTACATCAATCCACTTGAATTGTACACTTTTCTTTACAATTTGCTGCAACGGTTTAACAATTTGAGCAAAATATGGCACAAACCTTCGCACGAAATTTATTGTCCCCATAAATGATTGCATGCCTTTTTTATTATGGGGTAAGGGAATCTGTTCGATAGCTTTGATCCTTTCTGGGTCTATGGAGATCCCCTTCTTAGAAACCACGTGACCCAGTGACTTATCTTCCGTAACGGCAAACACACACTTCTTGGGGTTTAATGAGATACCATCTTTTCGGCAGCGTTCAAAAATATGTTTTGGATGGAATGTGTGTTCCTCCCTTTTCTTTGAGAATATTGTGATGTCATCGAGGTATACTACATCACTACGACCAATCAGACCATAGAAAGCTATGTCCATAGCCCTCTGGAAAGTAGCTCTAGCATTTATGAGTCCAAAGGGCATCCTTCTGTAAGCAAAAGTCCCCCATCTGGTTCTGAATGTAGTTTTTAATTTGTCTTCTTTAGCTACTAACACTTGATTGTAGCCAGAGAATCCATCTAATAAAGAAAATAATTTAGAACCCGAAACCATTTGCAATATCTGTTCCATAGGTGGGACAGGATAATTGTCCTTATCCGAAGCACGATTTAGGTTTCGGAAATCCACACATAGTCTAATTTCTCCATATTTCTTTCTTACTGGTACCAGATTTGAAACCCATTCCGAGTGTCTAACTTTGAAGATAATTTTAGCATCCAACAACTTCTTTACTTGATTCTAAATTAGAGGCTCCAGTTTTGGATGCATTTTCCTTAAAGGCTGTTGATAAGACTTGACCCTAGATCTGATGGGGATAACATGCTGAATAATATTGGTGTCATATGTCTTCAGATCTTCATACATCCAGGAAAAAACATCTTTGTATTGTTTGAACAGACCGATGAACTTATTTCTTTCACCTGGAGAGCAACACTTTCCCAAATTCACATATTTAGGCTCAATTTCAGTCCCTAAATTAATCAACTTGAATTGTAGAGACGAGTTATGAGTCTTCACATTCATTGGCCTTCTGAATTTCTCGTTTAGATCAAACCTCCACTCTAAAGTCCTGACTCCTTTAGGAATAAAATTATCGAATTTTATCTCGGTTTGATGTTCTTCATTATCAATAATTGCTCCTTTGAAGATCTCGTCATTTGTCAAGCATTCTAGAATCTGTTGATCATCATCAAAAACTTGTAAATTGGTAATCATATCTGGAACCGAGGGCCTGAAAAGTAATTCAATAGAACACCGGTTATTAGAGGGCACAAGCCTTGCAGCTAAGGTGGCCAACAAGTCAACTGCTGCATTCTTAAGTCTCAGAATCGATACAATATTAAATGCATGAAAAAATTTAAGCAAATCCCATACTTCATTTTGATAAGCTTTTAAATCAGGAGAAATGCAATTTATTTGATTTCGAATCTGTTTTACAATTATTTCAGAATCCCCATACACTTTCAGATTTTCTACCTTTTAACTCAATTGCTTTTCTTAGTCCCTAAACTAATGCTTCATATTCGGCTGTGTTATTGGTGCATTCAAACTCTAACCTACATGAAAGAAAATGTTTATTTTTCTTAGGATTAATCAGGATACAACCGACTCCTGGCCCTTCTAAAGTTTTAGACCCATCAAAGAAAAGCGTCGAAAAATCGCCTATCACTACTGTGCATGAATCAACATCTACATCTAGAGCTAAGTCTACTATTTTACAATCAATTTCATCAGCCCATGAAAACTGAAGGAGATCAGGCTAAGCGTCTGATGTATTGCTGGCTTCTTCCGCTTGATAGTTTCCCGGTTCTAGCTCGATAAAGTAATTTCCCAAAACAGAATTCACTGGTTCATTTTTACCTTCGAACTGAGTAACATTGTGTTTCATATGGGGCTCTCTTAAAAATTTAATTTGATTTGGGATTCCTTTATAAGGTAGCCATAGATGTGACGAGTCTGAAGCAAAATATCCACTCAGCTTTGCCAACCAATCTTTGCTCAAAACAAGTCCATAAGCTTCAGGTATGTCTGCTACCACAATATCAATGAATTGACATACCTTATCATTTAAAGATAAGCAAATGAGAACATCCTCCATTTCCCCAATTACCTTCACATTCATTATGTTCAAGTGAATGACCCTCCAGGTAGATGGTTTAGGTTGTCCATTTATCTTTTTGCAGACCGACAGTAGCATAACATTTACTGATGCCCCCGAGTCTACCAGACAATTGTGCACGTTGTGGTTGAAAATTTCAAAAGTAAGGAGAAAAGGTGGAGTCTTGCATTTAGGATTACCTCCCACACTTGCTTCACCAATTTCTTCTTCTTGGGGCTGATTGTCAGTGGGAAGCTTCTCCTCTGATATTTCAAGTGCTTTCAATAACTTTTATTTCTGCTGCGGCACATTGCACATCTCAAATAATGAGATATTTGCCCTTACCTTTTTTATATCCTCCACGATGTCATAATCCATCTTATGTTCTGTGAGATTTGTTTTAACATTATTGATCTTCTCCTCAATGGGCTTCGTAGGCATGTTGATCTGTTTCGGATTTTGAATGGTGGTGGTAAATTCCGGAATTTTATTGGCTAAGGTGTTTTTTTGAAATTTCTTTATAATCTTTTGAAGTCTATTAATCTTTGGGAGCATAAGACTGTTTTCCTTAATCAACCCTTGGCTTCTCATCGTCACACTTGTTTCCAAGATGTCTTCATGTCTCGGATCCTTTTCTTCTTCGGTATCAAACGATGATACACAGTCCCATAAAACCATGGCATCGTCCTCTTGTTTTTCTATTGATTTATTGTTGTCTTTTCCCTCTTCATCATTATCCTCGGTTAATTTGGAATCCAACATCTGATTCATTACCAACGTCATTGAATTTATCCATTGAGGACAATTCTTTTCAGAATGGGGTTGTTGGTGAAAAGTGCAAAAGTTATCCATCCCCACCTTCATTAAGTTCATTGATGCAGGACTGTGCGAAGGGGGTTGGGATTGATTGTTATCCTCCATTTTCTTGTAATAAGGCTTATAAAACTTCTGGGATTCCTTTTCCTTTTCCAAGCCTATTATTCTATTAGAGAGCTTCTACATCATCTTTTCCATTCCTTCGAAATCGAGTGATTGCTCCTATTTAGGATTAGTAAATAACAAAGCTTTCCTCCCAACATTTTTTTCTCCTGACTGCTCAGGATAATATTCGATGCTTTCCTTTTCAACTTCTACTCTCTTCGCTTCTTCATAAGTCTCTGCTAGCGTAGGTTTGGATTTCATTTTGGCAAACATGGCCAAATCGGACCCTAGAGATGAAGTATAATACTCAATCAGGACTTTATCCGAGGGTTTGTCAGTTTCAGAAAAATTCTTAAGATAAGCTACAAATATTTGGGTAAAACTATGCACCTTCTCTTTTCTTTCTTTCTTTAAAGCGCACAGTCCTTTCATGAGAGCCGCATGAGTTTTTTGGGTTGCATATTTACTTCTGAAAATCCTTTCAAAGGTATCCCAGTCTGGGATAGAGTTTGCAGGAAAAACAAAATACCATGATGTTGTTTCTCCTTTAATGGTATGCGGAAAAAGTCTACAAACTACATCCTCATGTTCCCCAGCCCTTAATCCTTCTATTGCCAAATAGAAACTTTGTAAATGGTCATCTACTAACATATTCTCATTTGGATCAAACTTGGGCAGCATCTTCTCAAAAGATTGAGGTAAGTCATGCAACGGAGGTGTTAAGTTCAGGGGTGATCTGGCTTTCCAAGCGGGTGGTGGATTTGGTGGGTTAAGTGGCTGATTTGCATTAATGCCTGCCATGAGTTTGGGTGGAGAGTGAGGAGGTGAGGGAATGAGAGTATGCACAGGAGAACAATAAGGTGTATTTGGGCCTACTTGATTCAAAGGCTGGACAACTTCCTGTAATGCTACTTCTACTAACTCTTCCAAATCTCCAACCAACACTGAATCTTCCAAGATGGGATGATCTTTCTTCTTGTACTCTCTTCGGGGTAAATCAGGGATAGTGGGTAATCCTCCAATACTCTTTACATAGGCCCGCGTGTGTCTTCTCAGATCATTAGCTACTTGGTTGTCTCCAGAAAACAAATGTTCTCTATTCTCTTCAGTATTTGGATCAAGAAATAAACTGCTTTCAAGACTATCACTGGTGGAGTAACTTCGAGGAAATGAATTTCCCTGGACAGCCATGCATTGGTGGCCCTCCTTCTAGCGCCAGAAACTGTTGAGGCCTGGAAATTTGCAGGCAACAACAGCAAGGGATTCTCCCCAGTCAACGTTCCCAAATAGCCCGTGACTGTTTGGTATGGGGAATCTGTCCAATTTGAGGTCCGTCTACCGTAGGTCAAGTAACAAAAATAAAGGGTTTTATCGGTTGCGGGCCGGTTTACCGTGTATATTTTTGTATTTTCGACTTTAAATATGATATGAAAGTGCCTATCTAACATGCAGGTTGATAAAGAATACGAGGAGTGGTCACAATGTGATGCGCATATTCTTACCTCTCATCTTAGACTCTCTCGCATCTAAATCACACATAAATAAAAAGAAACAGGATTAACTAAGCTGTCCCTAGGGAGCAAGATTATCAATTAATGAGTAATGTATTACTGCTCATATGTTAAGATAAATCACAGATATCTGTTCTTAGAATCAAAACACATGAACCTGAATAAAGATATGCATAATAAGATAGCTCGTCATCTGTTAAAACATTCATTACTCATAGTGGAAATTATCACAAAATAAACCAGAGAACATTCATATAAGAACATAGGTTCAGAAATTTAGAACGATCTCACAGTTAATGAAACACAACTAAAAACGAAATAGTTCCCCTTCAACATTGTTCATTTCATCACATTTGAACATTCCACACAGCACTCTCTCCAACAGGAAAAATTGTAATTTTGTTATTGTAAAACGAAATAGTTCCTCTTACAATAAGTAGTTCACAAGTCTCACTGGGAAAAAGCCCCTTCCTCCCTATTTATTTTCTATATATTTATACAAGAACCAGCTCAAAACCTTTCGGTTTCCCCACAACCGTTTCAATCTCCAGTCTTGTCATGTTGCAAATGCTCATAATTCAACGTTACATTCAAATAAAGACTTTCATAAAAACGGGTATAGCTAGGTAACTGATGAACAGCCCAAGCCCGGGCCTTTGCTTTGTAATGATTCCGCTCTACCATTCCTCAGTCCCTCTTCAGACCCTTAGTATTTTCTTTTCCGCGAGCGACAACTCTGCTGCCTTATGCTTTGACATGCTTTGTC
Organism: Pseudotsuga menziesii; assembly: GCA_001517045.1. Taxonomy (NCBI): domain Eukaryota; kingdom Viridiplantae; phylum Streptophyta; class Pinopsida; order Pinales; family Pinaceae; genus Pseudotsuga; species Pseudotsuga menziesii. The sequence goes on along the minus strand of LPNX010601779.1, from coordinate 147,747 downwards.
CTCCAACTGCGTCTTCTTCGCTGCAATAATTTTCAAAGGGATCTAGGAAAATCTCCTATGTATGTCTGCGATCAAATGAAAACTCGTCATTTATCCCAACTATCTTTAATAAACATAAATCATAATACCAATAAAATGAGTACTCAAGGAAAGAAATGGAGCCGAGTTTTCATGTGAAAAATTCAACCTGATAAAACAAGGCACACCGGTCACTTACGAAACCAGTTACGAGCTCATAACAATCGGCGGGAAAACGATTAAGAAACGGGTGAATAAAAACCCCCATCAGCGAATCAGAACACTTGACATCGGTCAGTTAGTGAGCTATGCAGCCGCAACGGCAGGAGACCTACAATCTAAGGGTTCCCGAACACAAACCAGAAAATTGGTGCAATAAAAGTCGGGGGTCGGATCTTCTAAAGCATCGAATAGTTAGTGTGCTACACAGCCGCAATGGCGGGAGTTAAATGGTCAAGAAAATCTGTAGACTAGTCAACATTGGAGAAACATAGAACATGACATCGATGAAAAGACAAGCAGTCCGATGGGCAGTTAGTCTACTCTAGAGCCACAATGGCAGAACTCAATCAGCCTTCGACCTTCGATCAAAGTCAAAACACCTTCCAAAAAATCGCAAAGCAAGGTCTTTTTTCAACAATAAAATGCGGGATCTGCGAAAGGATTTAATTATCGGCGCCATGTCTAACTGACCTCCGAAAAAACGGCAACTGAAAATCCCATTTTGAACCTTGGCCAAACCTTGGCAACGATAAAACAACATAAAACCTGCTAAATCCTATAGTCCAAAACAATCGCAGACCCAAACGAATTCCCGAAAGGCAAGAAAAACTAGCCTCAAACAATCCAAATGTGTAGCAGAATGGGAACAAACGACCTTCAACAAAATCAACAAGGAGGGTCCAAAATTTTAGGAATTTGGGAAAAGTTACAGCTGCAACACAAGGTTTATGGTCCTCCTTCTCAAGCTGAAAAACTTTCCTTTCTTGAAAGCCTTGAATTATTGAAGGATATAATTCAAAATAATTGATGGATTATTGATAGTGATCTTAATACCATTCTATCCCTTGAAAATGAACATGGAGGCATCTGTGGGCTGGAGAGAGATAATGCTAATCTCAGAAGTATGATAGACATGCAACATCTTATTGATCTCAAAACTATCAATGGGGTTTTTACTTGGTCTAATCGTCGGTTGGGATCTCAACATATTTCTTGTTTCATAGATTAATTATTAGTTCCTGAATCACTAATGATTGAGGATATTCCTTTTTAGTATAGTATCCTTCTGGTGTCCATATCCGATCATTGACCAATTCGAATTTGGAAAAAAACTTTAGCACCCTTCGTTGGAGACCCTTTCCCTTTGAAAAATTATAGCTCTTCCACCTAGAGTTTCAAGAGAAAATATAGCAATCGTGATATGAAGCTTCCATTCCACATGGAACTTAAATGTAAAAATTTCAATAGAAATTAAAAAATATAAAACAACATCTCAAGGAATTGAATAAGCTCGCTTTTTGTTGTAAAGGAATATACACCAAATAACCATAGGTCTGGGGTTACCAACATACTCAAATACTTGCAGACAATTGACTTCTAAAGTACATAATAGGAAATAGGAGGGTAAGAAGGACTTGTTAAACGAAGATTGATCCTTGCTAGTCCTCTTCCGCTCTGCTTCACCTCCAAAGTCTTCAAGGTTTCTCCTCTTTCACCTGTCAAGAAACAATCTTCCAGATACAAGATGATTCATATATATATAAGCAGGTTAGATAAATCACATATAAGATGCATAAACATAAAAATTTATCAAACCAAGATACATGAAACACATATGGAAGAAGGATTCTCTTAATTATCAATAATGAAAAGAGTTCAGGTTACAACCCAATGTCTGAGACAAGGACTCCTCTGCAACCAAATGATTCTAAGTTCCACTGCTCCAAAGCCTTCTGTATACAATCCACCAGCATAACTTTGCTCTCCAAGTCTATCTATAACACCCTCCCCAAGGCCTGTATTTATATGGGTGAAATAAGGCAGTTCTCGAAGGTTGGGGAAGTTGTAGCAGTTAAGGAAATTAAGTTAAATGAGTTAACTAATCTCCAATTAGCGCTTGTTTTTTGTTAAATGAGTTAACTAATCTCCAATTAGCGCTTGTTTTCTGTTAAATGAGTTAACTAATCTCCAATTAGCGCTTGTATGATATTTCTGTTGATTTTTTGATACGACAAACACATGAATAGAAAGAAAAAGAAAGTTAACTATCTTTTTAGAGCACTTATCACATATGCATAACAGAGTCACAAAGAAACATTGGTCCAAATACAAGCTAAAATAAATGGCTCTACATGATAAACATGGGGTTGTAGATCTTTTTTCGGGTGGGAGATAAAGTCAAGTTACAACTTATAACTAGATAATCAAATGACATTATAGTGTATAAGCTTGGAACTTGCAAGATTATCTAGGCTATAGAATCAAATTCCTTCCACGTTACTATTGATTGATCTTGGAATTTGTAATGTTGTTAGTGTTAGCATTCTCATATTTTGTTATTTTGGGTTATTCTGAATCACTGAAAACATAATGAATTCATTATGTAGTTCATAAGGATTTATAATTCTTAGAAGAAAGTATCCAGGATAGTGCATGGGTTACAGTTTCTTTATACTAGTTATTCTAATTAGTAATAATTTATGCTTGCGTGCAATAATTGGTAATGTAGGTCGAGTATAATCTTTAGAGGAGTTTCATAGGTTTCTATGCCACTGGAAATAAAATAAGGAAGTGTGCCCAAAGAATTAATTCAGTGTAAGCAAATTGTTAGTGATAATCTTTACTTGGGTTTTAAAGGTTTTTTTTATGTTGTTACATATGCTAATTTGTTTTTTTAATCATGTCTTGCATTCTTTAATCATATGTCTTTCCCATTTTAATCCTATGTACTTAAAAAAAATAAAAGTATGCCGCATACTTGGAGTGTGTAATCTACTGAAAAATTCATTGTGTGCATCTTATTATTTTTATGAAATGATTCTACTATGGTCCATGCCATTAGATTTGGCTTTGCTGCCTTGTGATTTAGTGACCATGTGCACATGCTTTTGTGTTAAGAACACGATGTTGAAGGATTGTTTTTTTGTTAAGAAATGCATGTCACTCGAGGCTAGTTCATTTACACCATTGGCTGATAAACCTCAACTGAAGGGCATCTAAGCCGTCAAAATTACCCTGGGATCGTACCTAAACTGGGCCACACCAACCCTTAACATGGATGTATTTTTGGGTGTCTCCTCCCAACTAGGTCACCCCCAAGGGGGTTGAACTTGGGTCTCCTTTCTAATGATACCCACTCCTTAACCGAATGAGCTAGCGAGATTTGACATGATGTTGAAGGATTGTTATTGTATATATTGTTTTTATATGTTTAAGTGTATTTTTGAGCCCTAGCTTGGCCCTCATGGTAGAGGGACAATATGATGAACACGACATGTGATAAGTTTTTTATTATTATTGGGTGTTCTAGAAACGACCTTAAATTTATTTTCCCTCTCTCCTTTTACAAAGCAATTTGTGAGAAGAGTTGACTACAATAACTTGCTAACAAAGAGACCATGTGGTTCAATTCCCTTCCATTAATATTTTGCAAAAATAATATTATTTTAGAAGTGGAAGTGAAACTTTTAAGGTCTCTGTGAGTGATCATTGATTCAATCAGAATAAGTAATGATAGTGGGTACCCATCCAATATTTTTCCATTTATGCCTCTTCACTTTTTATATATAGGAAGAGTTTATCATGCTAATGAGTGAGGCAACAATAATTTATATTTGGATGAAGAATGTTACACCCATTTCAGTATGGATGTGACCTAGTTCAGAAGCGTGGATAAAATAGGTCGTTAGAGGCACCCTGAGACAATTATGGGTGTTAAACAACCATCAACAACATGCTACAACAAAAAGGAGCAAAGAAGTTGTATATAAGGGTTGGGAATCATAAATATCCTTTGGAATAGGCAAATTAATTTACCTTACTGGCCTCGGATATATTAAAAGTTAAAACACTAAAATGGAACTCATATTTTACTTCACAAGGTATCTAATAATATATTATTACTACAATGTTACAGATCATTCACCACAGCTCCTAAGTTTCATGTGCCTTAGAAAACTTTGCAATCAATTGCAGTTTGAAAGATGTAGTTGCTATATTATGTTGTTTGTCATTAACAACAAAATAGCCAGAGTATAGTATTCTTCTTTTAGTTGGTTAAGAGTTGGCTTTGTTCTACTTTATTTTTGTCTAGAGACATCACCTCTTTCAACTTTCTAATATATGAACTCATTGTTATGTTTTGTGCATAATATATCTAAAACACAACATAACTATACAAATAAAACCTATGCAACAAGAACATAGTGGACAATCATCAACATACACCCAAAAATATCTTCATACAACAACATCTGGGCAAAATACAACATAGTTGATGATTTGACATTCCAAAATATTATACAACAGATAGAAAACAACCAAACATAAATATTGATAGTAGTTGTAAGTTGTTTCAATTGCATAGTTTCTATTTGATTTTATTTCCTTTTGAAATGTTCTTTCCTAGATGTTGTAAAAAGAATTCCAATTGAGAAGTATAAGATTTAACAAAATAGCAAGAAAATTACTCTGCTGCTGGAAACAGAGCCAAATTTTTAGTTCAATAATGGGATAGATAATCAATGACAAAAAAACGAGTACAAACATATAATATGATGGCAAAAACTATCTAGTTAATAAAGGGGCAAAACCTCGGGAAGCTCACAAATGTTTTGTAATAGTGTAAGTGGGTTTTGCTGCTCCTAGAGGGGGATCATTTATACCATGAATGTTGACTCATACAGTTTCCAGAAAACATTCACTTTTACCTCCCTGAAATACATAAACATACATATTTGTAGTGAAACATAAAACCAATTAAGGCAAAACATGACTACAAATTCCCATCATGATACATCTAGAAATGCACATTAAAAAGAATTATTCAGAGACCAAAAATAAACAGAAAAAAAGATCAAGACAACTATCAACCTCAAACCTACCATACGAAGGATCAAAACAATGGATCTCATTTATCCAAAAATTTATAGTAGATACGCGTGTTTGTATTTGTCACTATACAAGGAAAAAATTGAAACACAAGACCTGGATACATGTTTTAAGGTTATCTACCACCATGATAGACTGCTCAGGTGTGCATCCTACAAGTTCACAGGCTTTCAAAAAAAAATCTTTTATGGGGTTTTTCATGAATATCCTCTGTAGATAAAAAATGAATTGTCCAGTTTATGCTGATTTCAAAATTCACATGTTCAGTCTTACAGAGCTCCAGTAAATAACTGAGGGAATTCAACTACTTTTTTGACACAATCCATGTTTTACACAAAAGGTAGCACATTATGGCGCGTTCTCTGTAAAAATGTTCCTGTAACATTTCAATCAAGCAAATTCTCACTCTTTTGCAGTAAAAAACATATGCATTATCTCCATAAATTGGTGTTCAGATTATATTCCAATATCAAACACATTCACCAAATTTTCCCAATTTGAGGTATACATTCCCCACGAGGACAATTTACTAATACTAGCACATCGTCACAAAAGATTATAGTGCTAAGAGAAGTGTACATTCTCAAAGTTTGTAAATGTGTTTTATTATTTGTACATATTGTTTTCTATATAATAAATGAATAAAAATAGAGAATACTATAATCACATATGTAAATACCCCTTGTGACTTCTTCAAAAAAACAAAAAAACAAATGTCTATCCTCCTCCCATAAGAAATAAACCGTTATTCTTTGAGTTTGGTAGCACTAAATGTTAGTATGAGGGTGCAGTAAACCATCCATCTCTTATCTATACTATAGAGGCATGACTTGAGAATGTGTTGATTGAATAATTTTCCTCTTGGAGAGTAGCTTTAACAAGCATCCTAGCACCTCTCTGCAACATTGAAATTTAGCATGCCAATTAATCATATTCAACATGAGAAGTAAAAAAAATTAAAACTAAACCAAAATAGTAAATAAACTTGAAATGAAAGGAAACATAAATGAGGATTGGAAGTTCCTTCCCGCAAGGGTGTGGCTCATTGGTGATTCTCTTGATATGAAGTCATTTGTTGTAAAGGAGGCCACAAGTTCAATTCACACCTGGGCTTACCCGTGTCCCATTCTTGCAGGCTGTTGTGGGGAACCTAGGGGTATAGTGGTAGCAAGAATGGATCCTTGGACCCCGTGTCACGCGAGTACCAACCCAGTCCCCAGTTGTCGATTCCCCTTGTAAAATAAAAATGATGAGTGGAAGTGCCTAGATTTGCCTCAAATTAAAGGAAAGAGTTGTCACTTAGGGATGTGTTTCATGCCCAGAACTTGAAATTCCTCTTGTTGGTGTTGTTAGATTGTTGAACCTTTTATCCATGTTGGATGGAGGTGTGTGAGGAAAACCCAAAGTAAATATAATACAAACCACCGGTAAAGGTGGTTAGATAAAAAGCATAGGAGTTAGGTAGACTAAAATTGTAGTGACAACAATTTGTAGTGGTTAATCTATCTCAACATTAAGTCAATAAATTGATATAAATGTGTAATATTGTTGATTTTTGGTATAACATTTTGAAAAATCAGCATCTTTGAAAACATTCCATGCTCCGATTATGGATGGTATGGAATATTGTAACAAGAAAAGGAATATTATTTTGTATGTCTAGGGAAGTTAATAATTGGGAAATAAATCTATTTGTGAAAGTTTGTATTTCATGAATGTATGTGTCATTACATTTTTCTTTGGGATGTCATATCTCTATGGGAAATGGCCCTGACCAATGAAAATGGCTTACGAAAAGCATGATATACTTATAGTAAACCCAATGCATCCCTAAGTCAGTGAGAGGCTTTATTTTTCAAATCTGGGCAACGTTATGATAATTTATGGGAAATCTGGATATAAAAAATAGCAACAGGGATTGATGTTTTGAGTTGTTACATTTTTCATCTCTCCGACCATTATTATGGTGTTCCCTTCCCATGAATAGTACAAGACGACGCTTCTCCCCATGTTCTGTAATCAACTTCCATATAGATAATCAATACAACAACAACACATGATCAACATACAATAAAGTAATAAAAAGAAAGTGATATGGAAATTAAAGAAACATAAATAGGGATTGTGTCAAGGAGTATTATCAAGGGTACATGAAAATATAGGGAAACTATGATCATTTTTCATCCATCCAAGTCCTTAGATTGAATGATCCATAGGAGTGGATTGTTGTATCTATGAATAAATTCAAACACCACAAGTTAAAGATATAGAGGTCATTCAAATATACTATTCTAAGCACATGCATTGTTTATTCTATGAACTTGACCTAGAGCAATGGATGATGCATTGTCGGATTGAGGATGCCCCCACTTATTGAGGTACTCAAACCGATATGGTTCATATTTAGATGGATGAACATTCAGATCGATATCCAAGACGCTATTTTGTTTTCTTCATTTGTTTTTCTTTCTAGGGCTAAATAAACTCTTTTTCTCTTCAAACATGACTCATATGCATCCAATCCAAGGGTGAAGTAATAGTCCAATATGTGAATATTGTTGGCCTCATCCAACATTTTTTTAACAAGACCAACCATTTGTTCATTTTTGTTGAATGTGATAGGAGGGGTTTTTTGAATCAACTCAAGATAACCAAACAACTCCTCTCTAACTAATTGGAGTGCATCGACATCATGATCAACATTGTCAATAGCCATAATAGTATTCTCAACATCTACATCATGGATTGGTTCATCTATGGTTATCTCAGGAGGATCATTCAATGAAGGAGGGATAAATACAACCAACCAACCTTTATAGTGTGCTTGCAAATGTTTCCACAAATAGCCCATGGAAAATCACACACCATACAATTTGGGTAATGCGAAATGAAAAGGTACCGCTTGTTACGAGTTGTTTGACTCCTCACGCAATAAGCACGAGATATGCTCTCATGTGGGCAACAATCACTATCTGGGATCATTTTAGACTTTTATGATGATGACTCAAGTTGCTTCTCTTTCCTATAATTTTTCAAATATCCTTCCTTTTTCAAACTCTCTTTGAATCGATAAAATGGCTCAAAATTTATTAAGAGTACATATATCAACCAATCCATCCAACGAGAACATTTATTCTATAAAAAAAAACTTTGTCTTTAGGTAGCAATCGTATGACTCGACTGAATTATTTGTCTCTTGATTTGTGTGTGGAAAATATCGACAACCTTTTACCCACATCCCTACAAATATAAAATTAAGTTAGTGCATACATGTCATCTTTATGAGATACAAAAACTAAAAATAGAAACAAGAATATGTACACTTACAAATTTTATCATCGAAGACCCAATTTTTGAGGAAATAGTCTAAGAACTTTTCCTCATCTGCATATTTGTTGAAAAATCCTTCAATTGCATTAGTGACATCATCATTGGAACAATATTTCATGATATCACCCAAGTATTTAAACATTGCTTTCTCTCTATGTGGTCCGGTGACCAACTGGTTCACATTTTTTGTCCATTCCCTTCGTACATGCCAAACACATAAGATAAATTTGGAACATGTGGTCTTCCTGCAATAAGTAATATGTTTAAATGTGGAATCCATAGAATAAATATAAGGTACATTGCAAAATAACAAGATTGAAATTACCTCAAAGTTGTTATTTCAGCTAATACATCATCAACCATGAATGCATTAACTTTCAAATATGGACGTCCTTGGTAACACCTTTGCATCAACCAATCCAACCATAGTGCAATGTCTTGTGAGGTATTTTGAGATGCCACGACCCATGCCACTGGCACCCCACTTTGTTTCTCATAAAATGCAACAATGTATACAGTTGATACTGCCATAATCAAAGAATATAATGTAGTTATATTTATGCCGTCAATCTCATTGAATGGCTACAACTCAAATGATCAAGCTAAATCAATCATTGACGTCATACTTACCCTGTATTTATTTGTACTAAAGGTTGAATCCATTGCTATTAAGCTGTTGTGAGATAGCTTAACCATTGTCTCTAGCATCCACTTTGTTTGAATCCTAATTATAAATGAAACATTTCCACCATGGGACTTTTAATACAAAAAAATAGCATCTTTATGATTCCGATACCAAATATTCATGCTCATCTCATATTTTTTGTGCAGCTAATAATTTCCCTTCCTCAAACAATTGTAGATGTTTTCCACATCTTTCCTGCAAAAAAATAAATCCCTATCCCGATCTATTGCATCCATGTCCACATGTTTGTTAAGGTGCATTTTTCACACCAAATCCACTAGCATATCAAAGTAGAAAAAACTTTCTACACAGGACACAATGTCCCTTGAAAACCTTGTCTTATGCATTGATCTAGGCTCACCCAAAGTGTCATGCCTTCCATGACAAGGCAATCCTTGCGCGTCTTTATGCTCATAATTGTTATAAGTTAATATTGCCACCTCAATATTATTTACCATAACCTAAACAATAAAGTGGCATTGACAACCCCTTCTTTTGACAAATGCATTGACTCTTCGATTAGATGGGTTCTTTCCCCTTTCATCATTTGGGCCATATGAACAAGCATATCTGCATAAAAAAATTCAAAAATTAATGCATATGACAAGTGATACATGTACTATGGTTACACACATCCAAACAATGACATTTTGAAATACTTACACTTCATAACGCAGGGCTGCACTATCCCTCTTTCCCGGTCCTTTGTTTTGGCTATAATAGAAATCACAATGAGCATCGAGATTCATTTCCTTGCCTTGAATAAAGTGGGGAACTCGATGTGACGATATTTTAGCAAACCGATCAATGGATCCATTCCGTCGATGAATTTCAGACCAAACAATATCTTTTGCAGAAAAAATGGTCGTGTCTCCAGGATCTTGCAACTCTAGGCCCATGATAGACTCCCATATGTTATGCCTGCCCATTTTGTATAAAATCCTACAAAAAAATTGCAAACACTTGAAATAAGAAGGAAAAAATAAATGTGTAAACACATAAGATAAGAACGAAAACACTTGGATGACATTTCCTTCTGGGAAAAAAAAGGCAAGCTTACAATAAAAGCATAAATTTGTGCCGAAAATAAAAATCACAATTGTGAGTTGTGACATCTACCAAAGAGAAGTTGAAATTGTTGAACTACCTCATTGAGATTGATTTCAAGCACTAAAACAATTATTTTGAAATTTTGAAAGCGAGCGTAAACTTGTATATGGGTCATGTTTAATTGTCACTATTAGATAATGAATGAAAATTTATTTTTACTAAATATCTAATAAAAATAATAACTAAGTACTCATTATCAAACACCAACACTTAATATATTAAAATCATCTTTTTATTATTTCCCTTTTTATTATAAAAAAATATGTATCATATGATATACAACATTTGCAGCATGGAATCAACATGAATATAGATTAGTTGGTTGGGAGGTTGTATTGTCATCTTCCCCACCCAGTTTTAAATCTAGCTCAAAACATGCCTATTGTTTCTGGCTACACTTTAATTTTCCTTGAGAATAACAAGTAAGTGTTCTCTCCTATATAGCCATGGACAAAAGTGAATAACACCTTCATGTATAGGAACAAACTACAACACAATTGATGACTACATTTGATATTACCATGATTTTCTCATGTAGCATATCACCAAGCTCCAGATGCCATTTGTTTCAAATGCACTGAAGATCCCAAAACAATATGAAGATCAAAGCTATCAATATTATTCCATGCCGTGTTCAATTTCAAAATGTTATTCCATTCCCTGTTTAGGTTTGATCATGAACAAGGGCTTCACAAGGAATAGATAAATGGATGTTGACTCCAACAGTCAACTACCTGGCCCTAATTCATGTTCTAAAATTTTAGAAAAATTCATACTAATTTGCATCTTCCAAATTCAAAGTATCTCTAGTATGGAAAACATTCAAGAACTTGTATCTTCAAGTTTTTTAATATTGGATTCCATATTTTAGAGATATTGTGCAGTATTCAATGACATTCGATACAAATGTCTCTCCCAGAGTTAATATATACCTCAAACTCTCACCAGCGTTTCTCTATGTAATATGGGGAGTGTTTCAGAATTCTCACATGAATTTGTAGCTTATATCAATTTAGATTTGCTATGGGTTTATAGTTGGAAGTGCCTTATCCTTTGTACTTGTCTTGAATAAGCACAAAAAATTAACCAAATCACTTGTTGTTTCCCAAATAAAGAGGGGCTTCATAGTCACTGCTTACCGACGATATCTCTCATGATCCTGGTATGTTCATTCCTCTTACATACTCTCAATGCTTTCAATTAAGACCCTAACCAATGCAAATACCATACGATTGTACACCAACGACTTCTCATTTTGTTTCCACAACTTGGGAGATATGGAACATTATGAAGTAATTGTACAAGCAATTTAATATGTAGAGAAATTTCAAAGTCTTTTAATATTGGCTTCCATATTTAAGAGATATTGTGCAGTATTCAATGACATTCAGTATGAATGTCTCTCCCAGAGTTAATATACACCTCAAACTTTCACCAGTGTTTCTCTATATAATATGAGAGTCTTTCATAATTATCACATGAATTTGTAGCTTATATTGATTTAGATTTTCTCTAAGCTTATAGATGGAAGTGCCTTATCCTTTGTACATACTGTGCATTAAACTGCATCTCCAAAATCCTGTTAGGTCATAACTGTAAATGCCTAATATGCCCCATCTCACATTATGCCTATATAATATAAGTTACATGAGGAACCATTTAGTGCACTTTCTATCAAATCATTGCCAACTTAATAGGTATGTTAATCTAGGGGCTTGAAATTCAATTTTGAAATCACTTGCCCTATTTGTAGTTTAATGTTAATTATGTTAAAGATCCATTTTCTATTCCAAATCCAATCCAAATCGTCTAATCCAATTTGGGATAATAGATGGAAGTTCCTTACATGGCGCTATAACAAGCATGAAACTCTTACTAATCAATGCTCGTCCATGGTAGTCCAGTGTATCAATGCTCCTGTGAACATTGTATGGTCTGTTGTGTGCAGATTCGACAACCCTCAGACCTACAAGCGTTTTATTAGTAGTTGATCTATGAACGGAGATGGTAACGTGGGTGGCAAAAGGGAAGTCAGTGTGGTTTATGGGCTTCCTGCCAGTACCAGTACTAAGTGTATTTCTCTGTGCCTAAATCTGATATTGCAGGATGTTTTCTTTTAGTTTGTAACCTGATCAATCAATCTTTTACAGACATATAATAGTGTTTCCACGGGTCTAACTTGATCAATCTAATCTAGGAGCTATGGAACATTATGAGGTAACTGTATAAGCAATTTAATATGCAAAGAAATTTCCAAGTGTATGAAAGTGCAAATACCAATGGATTGCTGTCGAGTTGCTTGAGGCTAAAGGCAATCACCCACTGCTGAAGCCTGAACTTGTGGATTATTGCTGAAACTAGTGTATTCTCCTACCCGAACTAGTGGATTGTCCAAAATGGTGTGGTGGAGTGCAGTCAAGAAGCAGAGGAGGGGAGGCGTGCTATGTTCAAACCCATCGTCGAGTAGATAGCCATGCAGTTAATGCATGGATCACGATGGATTGGGTCATGGAAACCCAACAGACGTAGACGACGAAGTGTACCCGTGGATCATGTATAGTTGGATGTGATGAACAGTCGGGTGGTCTAGAGATGGGGCGAACACCGAAGAGAAGTAGACGCAGGTGGGTCTCGGTCTCATGGCGGGGCGACAGAGTAAACTATCCACTCAACAATGTTGTGTGGGTCCAAGTGCAAATCGTCGAGTAGATAGCTTACTTTGATCTTAATTTAATAAATGTATGTCAAATTTAAACTTATTTCTTAATATTAAATCATGATAATTTAGAATGTTTCGCCATGACAAAGAAATATAAGGAATATCTAGTATTTAATAAAGAAATGAATATTTTCACTATGACATCACATTAATTTTGAGAAAAATAAAATTATTTTAAATAAGTTTCAATTATTAGAAGGAGGGAAGAAGCAAGTTGGATTTTGTAACAATCTTGATCTTAATTTAACAAATGTATATTAAATTTGAACTTCATTGTTTAATATCAAATTATGATGATTTTTGGAATGTTTCGCCATAACAAAAAACACATATATCTAGTATTTAATAAAGAAAATGAAGGCTTTTTACTATCACAAAATATGAATTTTGAGAAAAATAAAAATAATATATCCTTGGGTGTATAGTAAAAATGTTAGGAAAAAAAAAACATGTATAAATGCAAACTATGAAATAAATTGTTTAAGATTTATAATGTAATGGTATTGGGTGTATTACAATTTAATATATGATAAAGCTTGTATGAAATTAAAAAAATGTTGATAAAACTTATTCCAAAACACTTGAGACAATAAATGAACCAAACAAAGAAATGGTGATACCAATTATGAAATGAACATATTTCATTGTACAAATGAACATTGCAATAACTGCACATGGAAATGGTGATACCAATTATGAAATGAACATATTTCATTGTACAAATGAACATTGCAATAACTGCACATGGAAATGGTGATACCAATTATGAAATGAACAAATGAACATTGCAATAATTGCACATGGATATTGTTAGTCATCTCTTGAAGCATTTACAAACACCTAATATGCATGCTCAAGTAGAGTATTTTTCTTACATAAATGAAAAGATGCAAATTTTTTTTTTTATTATTATCTCAAATTACCTTTTAAAGAAATACAAATTAAACAAAAAGTTAGATATTCCATTTTTATCTCTACATGTTTGTTGTGCACTCTACATTTCTAGATTTAAAAGGATATGATACAATCAATAGTTTCAAAGAAGTATGTGAATTGAATAATGAAAACTAATAGCAATTTATACTAATGATGCTTCATCTATGATTGGAAACGAAAATAGATTTATTTTATTACTAAAGAAATATTTACCAAATCTCATTGGTACTCATTGCATTATTTATAATGAAACACTTATAACATCAAATGTTTTAAAGAAGATATCAAAATTTTTATAAGTTGAAAAATATTAAATAAAATATATTTATAAGCTAGAAATTTAGGAAAAAATAATGAACATATTTCTTTACTAAAAATAGTGGAGTTTCCCGGATGGGGTGTCAATTGACAATCTGTGTGAAGTAATAGTGGATGGTATTGGGTGCAGAAGTGGCAAGCTAAGGCAATCAAGGTGATGGCCATGAAACTGTCACCAAGCCTCTGCATTTACACACATGATAATCTCGAGATAAGACACGACAGGCTCGCTCAAGCAACATTCACTCCTCCCCGTCCATGAATTCAACCTTTTAAAGGCCATGTCTCTTTCCCGTAGTAGCATTCCCTCTGTGATTTCAAATCTCAACCTTCCTGGGCATGGAGTTTCCTTTGCAAACCATTTATGTCGGACAATTATCAACCATGTGGCTACTATGAATTACATTGTATAGAATATGGTTTGCTCTAGCTATAGGTGAAGACAAGGTGGGGGAAATACCGGCCCAAACCAAGGAGAATAAAAAACGATTCTTCCAGGGCAACTTGCATGTATGATGAATGCCCTCCTCCTCTTGCAAAACAACCTCAATGAAGCAGAGGGATAACGTCAAGTGTGTCTCCTCGAGCTTAAGGATAAAGTACACTCTATTCTAGATCATCGTGCATAGGTATCCATGGTTTATCGTCTTCCTTCTCCTTCACTATCAACCTTTGTTGAGGATGGAACCATCCATGGGACTTTTGAGAATGCTGACAAAGAGCGTGGTGCTACCATGACTCTAGAGGTGGATATCAAGGTTAAAGATAAAGAACAAAGTATTGGGAAGAAGGATCCTTAGAGAGGTGTGGCCTACACTAAATCCAGCACTGAAGCCGACACCAGCAACACGACACAAGCCCAAGAAGCAATTGTCAAGGTTGAGGACGAGCCCAAGGCGTCCACATTAAGGCCATGCACCAATTCCAATATCAAGTAGCTTTTATTTTTGTCAATGTCTTTTTCTAAACTTTGGGTGAAAGTTGTTTTTGGCTACAGAGATGTTAAGCTCTTGTTGGCTTTCATGCTTATAGTTTTGTTTCTCAATGAACAGTATTATAAATATGGAAGAAACACTCTGATGAAACGTTGTTTACTCTTGTGGATAGGCTTGCATAACTCTCTTGGAGGTTGTTTTCTTACACTACATTTTTGTACATTTTCCTCTAGATTTTAATATGATTTCGAACTTAAAAAGTAATAATAGAGATAAAAAATTTAAATGTTTTCAAATCTTTATAATAAAGAGAAATAATTAACTCATTTTAATTTAAAAATAAATAAATAAAACAATAATAAATTTAAAATTATTAAAACAAATCAAATAAATAAAAAATAATTAAAATTAAAAAGCCAAAAGGATGAGATAAAAAATAATGCAAGGAAAATATAAGTAGCAAAGAATCATCAATTTTTTTCAGCTGAAAAAAAAGAACCATCCTTACAAAAAGAGAGGTAACAAAATCACAACGTAGGAAATCAAACGTGATTATACCTTCCGAAAGTGGTCGGAAAGTTTGATTTTTTTGAACTTATCTTTATAATTGAAAGAAAAATAATGAATTTGGGAGAAGACAAGTTTTTAATAAGAATAATAATGATTGCTATTCATTAAAATTAAACATAATTTATGGAATTTTTAAAATAAATTTATTATTTTATATGTAAAAGGACCTTATTATTTTATTCATCATATCAATCTTAAAGAGATTTTTGTACAAAGGTGTTTTAGATACTATCTCATATATTTTAAATAGACTTTACTATAAAGGCTTTTTAGATATTATTGAGTGGACTTACTATCATTACACTTTAGATGTTTTTTTGACGGAAACATAATTTTAGTAATATTAAAACCGGTAAGAAGCTACCGAACGCTTACAAACAAAGGAACCATAGTGACATAGATGCGATAGAGACTACAGCAAACAGAGGCAGGGAGCCATAGCCTCCCAACGGCCTGAACAATTATTTAAGTAAACCTAAGGGAAATAAAACAGAAAGAGAAGGATAGGGCCTGCGTTGCTGGATCATTTGTCCAGTTTGGCTTTCAGATTGGCTACTTCAGCTTCCAGAGCAGTGATGCGGTTGCCGAAATCTCCGTGGGTTATGGCTGCGTCTTTGAATCCGGTGCGAGAATCATTCTTGACAGTTTTCAGTTTATCTCGCAGCTCCCTCAGTTCTTGGTTCAACATATCCCAGGCTTGATCTCCAGCTTTTGAGACCGTTTGAAGTTTCTTTTCTTGCTCATCGAGTTTTGCTCTGAGGCGCCCCATGGAGTCTTCCAGTAAGCTGATTCTCCCTTCTGCTGAAATCCCTGAGCTTGATGAGCCGTCTGAAGCCATTCTGTAGTAGTCTTCACTTGGATCGGAGTAGAGCGCAAGCAGGGCGAGCGCGTGGCTTGGCGCGTGAGAAACTTGAAGTCGCCGAGTTCTTTCCTGGATCTGGAAGCTTCAGAGCAGAGGATAATGGGTAAGGGGTCGTGAAAGGGAGCTTCTTTATTAACTTTGGCAGGAATCTCCAACAGGACGAGATGGTTTGACGATCTGCAAAGATGCAGGGATTCTCTGCATTTCTTGAGTTTGAGGAAAACGTGGGAAGAACAGGTCGAATGAGGAGCCTGTAAAAAGATCCAGGATCCCTTAAAGCTAAGGGATGTCACATCTTTGGGAAACACCATCAATAACCAAGATACTTTGGTCCAGCGCAGCCCCAATGTTGGCTTCTTTATCAGCTTGCCTATTAAGCACATGCAGCACATGGTAATATTTGATATTTTGGAAGCATTTGCTCAGTTGAAGGATTTTTTGGAAGATATGCCGAGGATTAATGTTCGGGGGTCTCTTCTTGTTAATGAGGGCGCTGATAAGGAGCCTGGACTCCCCAAAGACAGTGATGTTGCCAATTCCTTTATCCCGTGCTATTTTTAGGCCTTGCCATAAACTACAAAATTCGGCAGCATTGTTAGAGTCAATTCCTAGACCCCAGGCATAATTGCAAAGCGTGTTCCCATTTGCTAGAGTGATGACTCCTCCAGCACCGGCAGAGCCTGGGTTTCCCTTCGAGGCACCGTCGAAGAAAAGACAATGGTCTTTCAAAGTGGTAATCCAGCGCTTGAAGTATGTTTCCTCCAACCTAATTTCCCAGTGCTCTGTTTGTGGAATGATACGAGAGGTACAGGGCTGGTGTGTGGGGGCAAGCAAGCTTAACCAGCAAAAATCCTCTTGAAGAAGCTGGGAGGAGTTGGATAAGGACAGGTTGCTTTCCAGGGCTTCCCCAAGGAGAGCTCTAGCCTGCATTGCAATTTGACGAGGAGAAGAGTCTTGAGTCCTGAAGATTCTATTGTTTCTCTCAAGCCAAAGTTTCCAGCAAGTGGCTTTTGGGAGCCATTCCCAGGCTGTTTGAAGCATCTTTTTTTTGTTCAGCTTGAAAGGAGATAGGGACCTCCATGAGGAGAAGAGCTCCTGAGTTGTGTGGGGTAGGGGAGTGACACGGGGAAGGTTCATAGCATGGTGCCACACTTCTTTGGAGAAAGGGCAGAGCAGCATGCTGTGATCCATCGTTTCTTCATGATGTTTACAAAGCGGGCATTGGGAGGGTCCTTCCATGCCTCTTTTCTTGAGATTATCACCTGTTAGAATACTTTTGTGGGCTAATGACCAGCAGAAGATATCAACTTTCGGGATGAAAGGATTGGTCCAGATAAACTTCCAGTTAGTTGGGTTGGGAGCAGCATACGGGATGGTTTGTATGGCCTTGTATCCTTCAGAGGTTGTGTAACTTCCCGTGATCCCCCAGCCCCTTCTATCTCTGGTTCCTTTTTTGAAAGGGGATTTTCCTTGGAGAAGGGAAATCAAGGTTTCCGCTTCAGCATTCAGCTCATGGGGGATAGGGCCTAAATCCCATCCTGACCAGTAGTTTCCTTCCTAGGTTGAAAGGTCCCATAGCATGGTAGCACCTTTGTCCAGCAGCCATCTTTGTATGTTGTTGACTTCCATGATTGCACCAATGGGGGCTTCACGTAGTATGGAGTCATCCCAAACATTGATTGACTTCCCATTTCCCGGGATCCAGTAAAGGTTGTTTTTGAAGGGATTCAGAGCTTTTATGCATAATTTGTAAATTGGGGAGCCTTTTTTGAGAGGAGATTGTAGGTCCAGACATCTTTTCCTAGGTCCCGGGAAGTATTTTTTGCGAATGACTTCTTTGCTCCAGCTGTTCTTCCCTGTGATCATATGCCAGAGTAATTTGGCTCCCAGAGCTAGGTTTTGGGAAGGTAAATGTCGAACATGGAGACCACCTTCATCACATGGTTTTTTTATTTTATCCCAACTGATCAAATGGATTTTTTTTTCATTTCCCTTACCTCCTTCCCAAATGAATTTCCTAAGCAGCATTTCAATCTTGCTAATTACTGAGCTTGGAGCAAGTAATATAGAAGATTGGTAAATTGGCATACTATTTAGAACAGATTTAATGAGAATAGTTTTACCTGCAAGATTAAGCCAGCTAGCTCCCCAATTTTGAATTTTTCTTTTGAGCTTGTCAACAATAGGTTCCCAGTCTGCTGATTGGATTTTGTTTTTGCAGATGGGTATGCCAAGATAGGTAAAGTTGTCCCATTCTCTGGTTCCTTCCATCCCCAGCGTTCTTGTGACATTCCTTAGTTCCCTGGCTGTGCAATTCCAGTTGAAGATTTTGCTTTTGTGAAAGTTTATTTTGCTTCCGGATATCTTTTTATAAAGCTCCAATTCTTTTTTGAATTGTTCTGCAGAGTGGACAGAGGCTCCTCCAAGCAGCAGGGTGTCGTCAGCGAATTGGGCATGGTTAATGTCCCTGACATTATTCACAATCTTAAGCCCAGGAAGCATGTGAATTTCCTGACTGAGGTTAAGTTGAAAGCTGAGCATAGAGGCCTGGATGGCGTAAAGAAGAGGTGACAGCGGGAAGCCCTGCCTTAACCCTCTAGAGGCCTTGAAGAAGCTGGTGGGCCTTTCGTTTACAAGCGGGGAAATCCAAGGGTCACCAATACAACCTTTGACCCAGTTTATAAAGTTTAGGGAGAAGCCAAATTTAGTCATTACTGCAAACAAGAAATCATGTCTAACACGGTCAAAGGCATTGGCTAGATCGAGTTTGATGACCATACCTTTTTCTTTGCGCTGGAAGCTGGAGTGGATAGCTTCTTGGACAAGGATAATGTTGTCAAGGATTTTCCTTCCTTTGATGAAACCCCCTTGATTTTTCGGGATGATTCGAGGGAGGATTCTTTTCAGTCTGGTTGCAATGATCTTTGTTATGAGCTTATAACTAGTATTGCACAGAGAGATGGGCCTGAACCTGTTGAAGGAGGAGGCTCCTTTTTCTTTTGGAATCAAGGCAAGGAAAGAAGAGTTTGTGCTGCCTCCTAGTTTGCTGGTTTTCTGTGAGTACCGAATCATTTTTAGGAGGTCATACTTTATAATTGCCCAACAGTAGGTGAAGAATCTAGTTGTGAAGCCATCTGGACCAGGGGCACTATCTGGTTTCATAATTGAGAGAGCTTTTTTGACCTCCTCCATGGTGATCAGTGCAGTAAGAGAATTATTATCCTCCAAGTTGATGAGCTGAGGGATGAGATTGAAGGGATGGGATGAGGCGTCGATAGGGTCTTCAGGGGGGGCGGTGAAGAGATCGGAGAAGGTTTCTACGGCAGCTTTCTTTATGCCATCCGCGTCTTGGATCAGCTTTCCTTCAAAGTGAATTTCCGAGACAGATTTGAAGTTTTTACGTGCCTCAGCTTCTTATGGAAGTAGGTGCTATTTTTGTCTCCACTCAATAGCCAGAGATTTCGGGATTTTCGACGTTGATACTCTTCTTCTATTCTGCATGCAGAGAAGAAATTTTTTTGCAGAGTTTCTTCCTTAATGAGGAGATAGTCAGGCGTAGGAGATGAGTCCACTTTAGACTGATGCGCTTCCAGCTCAGCTTGGGCGATTTCTCTGTTAGTGACCGGGGATGGAATGCGTTTGGCCCAGTCTTTGAGGGCAAATTTGAGTCTTTTTAATTTGGATTCTCAGATGAAGGATGGCGACCCAGAAAGATGGGCATTCCAGGAGTCAGAAACAGTTTTCAGAAAGTCCTCATGATGAGTCCAAAGAGGGCTGAAGCGGAAGGGGATCGGGCCATGGTTTTGGTCAAGAGAAAGTTCAAGGAGGATTGGTTTATGGTCTGAAGTACAGTGAGGGAGGATTTTGGAAGTAGCTAACAGGCCAAGGGAGAGAAAAGAGGAGTGGACGAGAAAGCGGTCTAGTTGGGCAGCAACATGACCGGGCCCATTCCTCTTGTTCGTCCAGGTGAACATACCATTGACAGGCTTAATGTCAAGAAGATCCCAATCAGAAATGAAGTCCTCAAACCATTCCCTTGAAGGATCTCTGACCGAGTTGCCTCCCTTCTTTTCATTGGCAGCCGGAGTGACATTTAGGTCTCCAGCTACTATAATATTATCTCTATGCTGCATCTGGAGAAAGGCATCAAGAGTGTTCCAGCACTCTTTTTTTTCCGCATGTAAAATAGGAACATAGAGATTAAATAGGCTTACCTTTCGCCCATAATGTTTGTGGTGAAGTTTGGTGAAGATCCAGTGCGTGGTTCGTTCTTCAGCTTCAATGTCATACAGGGAGGGGTCCCAAAAGGTGACTATTCCTCCGGAGGCGCCTCTGGAGTTGTTGCCAATACCAGTACCTTTTTTCCAGAATTTTTTCCCGGTTTGGAGGATTGCAGTTTCCTCCATTTTTGTTTCCTGGACTAGCAGGATCTCTGGCTTATGAATTCGGATTAGATCTCTCATTGCTTCTTCCTTCAGGGTAGAGCCTAGACCTCTGCAATTCCAGGAAATGTATTTCATTGGAAACTATGAAAGGAGGGATTGGCCTCTTTGGAGGCCTGATTTGTTCCTTTTTTTATCGAGTATTCATTATCCCTTTTAGCGTTTTTTGGGAGCCTTCCAGAACTGCAAGATAGGTGGCTTCTTCTCTTTGTTTCTTTTTAGATTTTCTCCCTCTTGGAGTTTTGATGGGGATAGATTGCAGGCCGCTAGAGGAGGCGCCTTCATCAGTTTCTTCACCTGGATCTGAGTCAAGCTGTAGTAGATCTTCATTTGCTTCCATGGGGAAGCCTGGATTTTCAATCCCCGTCTGGTGTTGGGGTATTTCCCCAGGCTCCAGCTGGTCTGCGTTCTGATTTCTAATTTCTTTGCTATTAGGCTGCTTGGAAGTTTGGGGTTCATCGCTTATGGTGGCTGACTGCTTCCCATTTGGGTTGGGATCTTGTTGTTCCTTAGGGTTTGTAGTTCCAATTCGGTCTTCTTTTGAGGATTCCTGAGGCGACTTATTGGAGCTTGATGGATGGATTTGCAGATCTGCTGTAGTCCTTTTTTCTTGGTTCTTTCCGTTTGTCTTGTTTTTCTTGACTTTTTGCCATCCTTCTCCTTCTTCGGAACTCTGGGATTTCGGGCAGTTTCTTTGAAAGTGGCCATGTTCATGGCATTGGCGGCATTTGAATGGCAGTTGTTCGTAGTCTAGCTTTTGGAAATATAGCCAATCTCCAACTTTGAGTTTCACAGCTTCAAGGAGGCCTGCTTCAAGGTCGACCTCGACACATATACGGGCGCATGAGTATTGGCCCTTGTTATCTGCTTTGTCTATGTATTTCCCTAGAGCATTTCCAATTTTTTCCAGGGTTGGAGTATTCCAGCAATGGACTGGGAGGTTGGGGAGCCGTACCCACACTGGAACTTCCTTCAGCACATCTACTTCTGTGTTGAAGTCAGGGGTCCACCTGTTGAGATACAGTCCTTGAGGACCCATGAAGTAAGGGCCGTTTCTGAAGATCAGGTCTCGATCGTCTTTGGATATAAATTCAAAAATGAAGAAGCCTCGCCCTACGGAGTAGCAGGTAACACTGTTCTTGAGCTGGGGCCTCCAGTTCCGTTGGATCCAGTCGTCTGTGGTTTTGGTTGAGGGCCAAAGCCCCATGAACTGGCCTACCAGCCCTCTTTCAGACAGAGCAAGGGAAACCTTGATGGGGATTTCACATGGCAGACCGATTTCAGGAATTGAGTCT
This sequence comes from Pseudotsuga menziesii, assembly GCA_001517045.1. Lineage (NCBI taxonomy): Eukaryota > Viridiplantae > Streptophyta > Pinopsida > Pinales > Pinaceae > Pseudotsuga > Pseudotsuga menziesii. The sequence continues at coordinate 125,415 of LPNX010601779.1, read as the reverse complement.
AGCTTTTTGATGAATTTCGGTATGGCAGGGGAAGAGGGCTTGGATCCAGAGGGGCATAGAAGAAGGTTGAAGGCATCCGTATTGGCTGAAGGAGAGGGAGGGGGAGGCCCTCCCTCAGGCGTTGGCATGGTCGCTTGATCGAGTCGAACCAGCAGCAATGGCGGCTAGGGCGCGGCTCCAGCAGCAAGCGCGTCCAGTCTGCCTAGGGTCGATATGTTCCTGCGAAGTGTCCTATGTTTGTCATTACAATTTAGATGTTACTATCGTATATTCAAAGAAATTTTAGTATAAAGATGTTTTAGAGATTGTTTAGGTACAAAAGTTTATGGATTTATCCTTATTATTTTTTTAATAATTTTTATTTTTATTTTTTTAATTTGAAAATTAATGTTTTTTAATAAATCAACTTTATATTACTATATGCTTTATTTATATTTTTTTATTAGCACATGTTTTTTATAAACTTAGTTATAATATTATCCATGAGATGTAGACTAGTTGGCGGCGAGGTATGGTTAAGACGTCCCCTAAGCTGAAAGGTTCTTGGTTCAAATTTCACGGATACCAAAAAATCCAATTATGTTAAGGGTTGGTGCGGTCCAGACCAGGTGCGATCGGGGTTCTTCCCATTAGCCAACAAAAAATTAGTTATAATATTATTGATATGCAATTTCCATATTAAAATTTATTGGCCCTATTGGTACTTTATTCAATGATATATACATATATCATTGGGCAAAAAATAAATCTCTCTATGAGGTGGGTGATGTGACTATAACATAAGGTTTCCCCTAAAAAGTTGATCTGAAAGGTACTATGGATCCATTGACATAGAGCATGAAAGCCTCCTCATACATAGAGGTAGTTTTGATAGTGGTCGGTGGCTATATAAGATCGAAGCGCCCTTTGTTTGATCTCCCCCTGCATCTTTGTAGCCAAGATGTCATTCTAGAATAGGCTAAGGGAAAGGAATTGGAGGTGGAGGCTGCACCTTCCCATCCAAATAGGGCTCGAGCATGGGAGTGAAGAAAATGTATACCAAAATCATATTCAATGCCCATGTATGTGGTCACATCAGATAGAGTGGAAGAAAAGTCATAGTATATGATAGATCATGTGCTTATTGGAAAATTCTTAGGCCCGTGGCCCTCCGAAATGGATCTAGTCAAGTGGATCAATGTATGGTGGAAACCTAGAGGTCATTTTCAGCTACAATTAGGATGTAAAGCGTTCTTCACAACAATCTTCCATAATCTGAAAGATAGGGAGAGGTTTTTTTTAAAATGGTCCTTACTTCTTCAAATCTGCTGGTTTATTCCTAAAAGACTGGACAAATGACTTCAGTCTAGATAAAGAGGACTTCTCCAAAGTCCTGGTTTGAACTAAGATTTACTCATTGCCTCAGGAATTTTGGCTGGAAGAGATCTTGGCAAGCATTGAAAACACCTTAGGACAATATGTGAAATCAACTAAAATCACAAGACAAAGGCGATATACCTCTAATGCCAAAATATGTGTGTATATGGACATCTCGAAATCCCTTCCAGGATCGATTTGTCTTGAATACCACAATGAGGAAAGGTTGCAAACAATTGATTAGGAGCGCACACCCTTTAGGTGTTGTAAATGCCCTCTCAACAATAGAGAATTGAAGGATGGATTTTCCCAAGTCCATGGGAAGCACAAATCTAATCAGAAGTAATTGTTTGATCGTAACAGCTCGCCTCCCTTCACTAGTAATTCCTTTGAAATTATACAACAACGTAGGGAATATTAGGAAACAAATTAAGGAATGCAGCGGGAAATCAAAGATCAAGGGGCGACCAAGAAAAATAATACCTTGGATCCTTTTTTAGAACAAATCGCCACCAGAGAAGAGGACCAAGTACTAAATGATGATAGCGGTGGCATGGAAATTGAGCTACATGATAGGGAATTAGTACGACTGGATCTAGCCAATTTGGAGGAAGCTTATTGCAAAAATACCTACAATCCATTCCTATGGAGCAACTCCAAAAAGTTCACAAGGTCTATCTCAACTCCATTGTTGGTGCCACAGCTAGATCCAATCCACAATTAGGTATCCATAAGGAACCTCTTCATGATGGCCAAAAAAAAATACAAGAACAAATTAGGGAGAAAATCCACTCAACAGTTAATATAAGAGGTGGGAAGTTTCATGGTAAATTTTGGTCAGATCTAGTTGACGACATATAGTTTTCACTCCATAACATCTCATTTTTAATAATAAACATCATTTCATGGAATATTAGAGGCCTAAATGGAAGGAGTAAGAAACAACTTCTTCAAAAGTGTATTATAGTAGAGCAATCAAACATTATCCTTTTGCAAGAAACCAAATGCAGGCATTGAGGCTATCAATATTTTAACCAAAAGTTGGTGCTAAGGAAATTTTGTCAACATAGATTCAAGATAATCAATAGGGGGCTTGGCCATCCTATGGAAATTGTCATCGATCCTCATTGAAAATGTATTTACCACCAAATGCTCCATAACAATCAAGCTCAGAGCTATAGGCTCTAACAAAGAAGTAGTTTTAACCAAGGTGTTGAGGCCTGGAAATTCGCAGGCAACAATAGCAAGGGATTCTCCCCAGTCAACGTTCCCAACTAGCCCGCGACTATTTGGTATGGGGAATCCGTCCGGTTTGCAGTCCGGCTACCGTAGGTCAAGTAGCAAAAATAAATGGTTTTAGCGGTTGCGGCCCGGTCCACCGTGCATACTTTTGTATTTTAGACTTTAAGTATGATATGCAAGTGCCTATCTAACATGCAGGTTGATAAAGAATACGAGGAGCGGTCACAATGTGATGCCCAGGTTCTTACCTCTCGTCTTAGACTCTCTCGCATCTAAATCACACACAAATAAAAAGAAACAGGATTAACTAAGTTGTCCCTAGGGAGCAAGATTATCAATTAATGATTAATGTATTACTGCTCATATGTTAAGATAAATCACAGATAGTTGTTCTTAGAATCAAAACACATGAACTTGAATAAGATATGCACAACAAGATAGCTCGTCATCTGTTAAAACATTCATTACTCATAGTGGAAATTATCACAAAATAAACCAAAGAACATAGGTTCAGAAAGTTAGAATGATCTCACAATAAATGAAACACAGCTGAAAACGAAATAGTTCCCCTTCAACATTGTTCATTTCATCACATTTAAACATTCCACACAACACTCTCTCCAACAGGCAAAATTGTAATTTTGTTATTGTAAAACGAAATAGTTCCTCTTACAATAAGTAGTTCACAAGTCTCACTGGGCAAAAGCCCCTTCCTCCCTATTTCTTTTCTATATTTATACAAGAACCAGCTCAAAACCTTTCGGTTTCCCCACAACCGTTTCAATCTCCAGTCTTGTCATGTTGCGAATGGTCATAATTCAATGTTATGTTTCAAATAAAGACTTTTATAAAAATGGATATAGCTAGGTAACTGATGAACCGCCCAAGCCTGGGCCTTTGCTTTGTAATGATTACGCTCTACCATTCCTCGGTCCCTCTTCAGACCCTTAGTATTTTCTTTTCCTCAAGCGACAACTCTGTTGCCTTATGCTTTGACATGCTTTGTCCTCCAACTGCATCTTCTTCGCTGCAATAATTTTCAAAGGGATCTGGGAAAATCTCCTATGTATGTTTGCGATCAAACGAAAACTCGTCATTTATCCTAACTATCTTTAATAAACATAAATCATAATACCAATAAAATGAGTACTGAAGGAAAGAAATGGAGTCGGGTTTTCATGTGAAAAATTCAACCTGATAAAACAAGGCACACCGGTCACTTACGAAACCAGTTACGAGCTCATAACAATCGGTGGGAAAACGATTAAGAAACGAGCGAATAAAAACCCCCATCGACGAATCGGAACACTTGACATCGGTCAGTTAGTGAGCTATGCAGCCGCAACGGCGGGAGACCTACAATCTAAGGGTTCCAGAACACAAACCAAAAAATTGGCGCGATAAACGTTGGGGGTCGGATCTTCTAAAGCATCGAATAGTTAGTGTGCTACACAGCCACAACGATGGGAGTTAAACGGTCAATAAAATCCGCAAACTAGTCAACATTGGAGAAACATAGAAAAGACAAGCAGTCCGATGGGCAGTTAGTCTACTTTGGGGCCGCAATGGCGGAACTCAATCGGCCTTCGACCTCCGATCAAAGTCAAAACACCTTCCAAAAAATTGCAAAGCAAGGTCTTTTTTCTACAATAAAACGCGGCTCAGTGAAAGGATTTAATTATCGGCGCCATGTCTAACTGACCTCTAAAAAAATGGCAACTGAAAATCCCATTTTGAACCTCGACCAAACCTTGGCAACGATAAAACAACATAAAACCCGCTAAATCCTATAGTCCAAAACAATCGCAGACCCAAACGAATTCCCTAAAGGCAAGAAAAACTAGCCTCAAACAATCCAAATGTGTAGTAGAATGGGAACAAACGGCCTTCAACAAAATCAACAAGGAGGGTCCAAAATTTTAGGAATTTGGGAAAAGTTGCAACTGCAACAATTGGCGGCTCACTGGTGAACCCAAATCTCTGAATCAACTCCTCCTTAAGCAACAGACTGTTTAGTAGTAAAACTGACATGCTGAATTCTTCTAGATGTCTGGATTCCCATAATGTCAAATATATGTACTTGGAATCATTGATGATAGTCCAATTTCAGGGAATGAAACACAAAATCTCAAAGTCAAGATAACTCTTTTGAGGCTAAATGGGTGGATTTCATTTTACCTCTGTCTTTGGGTGGCTTCCAGCCTAGACACCACAAGATTGTAACACATGGTAAACATAAATATTCGTTTGTTCCCCATTCCCATGCCACTTGGCACTTTTTGTTTGTGGACTTTATGTCTTTTTAAGTCCTCCTCGTGCCTTTCCCTATGAATGTTATTTAGGCTCTTCAAATCCATAGTGTCCTTTTGTGTGAGAGATGCATTTAATTTTCAGCTCACAGACGGAGAAGAACTTTGGCAATCTGTACTCATATAATTCAGTACTTTGTTTCGATAAATATTGCTTTCTTAGGAGTTTTGACTCTTATTAGCCTTTTAGCTTTCCATTTTTTGCATGGGATCATTTAGATATAATATATTGTTTACCCTGATCCCCTTTCCATGGGTCTTTTGCTGTCACCCCCTAGGACGTTTTAGATGTGAAATGGATGGAGCCTCAAAATAGTATTCCAGACCTTTTGATTCTGAGTTATTTCAGGGATTACGCTGGACTTCAATGTGTTCATAGACATTTAGGAAAACTACTTACTAGAAGAAATTCCATCAGATTCAAACAATAAGATACAGTCTAATGCCCAAAGAATCTCAGTTTATCAAGGGCTTTGATGCTCTCCATGCAACCAAAAGTTTGCTTCTTTTATTGAAATCAGAAGAAAACTAAACTAAACAAAAAGGAAAGGAACAAATCAAAGTAGCAAAATAAGTCAATTATTTATGTACAAAACAAAACAAAATAAAACAAAAATCAAGAAAAATAAGGTTTAAGAACTAAACCATTTACTGGTAAGTTCTCCTCCCATCCCTGTAAATCCTGCAATTTATAGGTTGAGGGGCCAAGTTTTGCTGCAATTTGGAAAGGGCCTATCCATAACTGTTGAAACTTCGTGTGTTTTCCCTTCTCATCATGAGGGTGATCCCACTTAAGAACCAAATCTCCTACTTCAAATTCTTTTGTTCTCGCTTTGTGTTTATCAAACCACCTCTTCACTACCTCCTGTTGTTGTTTAAAATGTTCTCTGGCCTTGGATCTAGATTCCTCTGCCTTCAAAATATTGTGGATTCTTATCTGCAAGACTTCATTATCTGATCCTCTTGATTCTTGAGCTATTATGGAAGAAGGTAGCATGATATTGGGGCGTAGAATGGCCTCTTTTCCATAAACAAGGGTATATGGGGACACACCTAGCGAAGTCTTGGGGGTGACCCTATAAGCCCAAAGGGCATTTGGTAATGCTGAATGCCAAATTCTCTGGTTTTCTATCACAGTCTTTTTTAAGATTCTAATCAGATTCTTGTTTGTAGATTCTGCCAAACCATTTCCTTGTGGATAATAATTTGCAGAATAATCCAACTTAATTCATTTTTCATGAGCAAATGCAGTTAATCTAATAGAGGAAAAGTAAGTAGCATTATCGAAAACTAGAGAAATTGGAACTCCAAACCTGGTCATAATATGATCTTGCAAGAAGTCCATGACCACATCTTCATTCACTTTACGCAACAGAATGGCTTCGACCCAACGAGTGAAGTAATCAGTTGCCGTCAGAATATACTTGTGTTGCAAGGAAGAATTTGGCTTTATCTCTCCAATGATATCCATTCCCCACTGCTCAAAAGGTTCTATTATCATCACAGGCTTTAATGGTCCTGCTGCTTTAACTTGTCTTCCACCACACCTTTGACAGATGTCGCACTTTCTAACATGGGCATGTGCATCTTTGAACAGTGTGGGCCAATAGTATCTGGCTCTGAGAATTTTATGGGCTGTTGCATCTCCGAAAAAATGTCCTCCAGCAGGCCCATCATGTAAGTCTATCATGACCTTCTTTGCATCTTCTTTCTCTAAGCATCTAAGAAGAACTCCATCATAATTCTTTCTGAATAATATTCCTTCAATAATCTGATATGAGGCTGATTTAAGACGTGGTGCTCTTCTTTGCTTAGAATTCCAATGTTCCGGTAACAATCCCTCCTGAAGGTAATGCACAAGGTCTCGATACCAGGAGTTTGGAGCTATGAAAAGAGGACATACATCCATCAAATGCAACTCAGCTTCGTCTTCCTAGTCATTTTCTTCATTGTCTTTACTTTTAGTCATTAGTTTGCACAATGCTTGCCCTTTAAATATGGAGGCTGGCTTGAATTCGAGGTCATACTCCTGTAAAGCTGTTACCCAGTTGCCTCTTCTTTCTCCTAATTGCTTTTGTACGAAAAGAGACCTCACAGCTGGGTGTGGAACTATTACCTTTGTCTGGTTCTTAAGTATATATGGTCTGAATTATTTTACCGCTTTGAAGACTGCGTAAGCTTGTTTATCCATAGTTGGGTAATTCAATTCGGCTCCCTGCATATTAGTGCTCATAAATGATATGGGGAACTCATCTCCCCCATCTTCCTTCTGGATAAGCACCGCTGCTAGTGAATCGTCAAATGCGAAAGTGTACAAGATAAAATCTTTCTCAAAATCCAGACTTTTGAGGGAGGGTGCGTGCACAATAGCTGTCTTTATTTTACTAAATGCATTCTTCTCTACATTAGTCCACTTGAATTGTACACTTTGCTTTACCATTTGCTGCAACGGTTTAACAATTTGAGCAAAATCCGGCACAAACCTTTGCACGAAATTTATTGTCCCCATAAATGATTGCATGCCTTTTTTATTATGGGGTAAGGGAATCTGTTCGATAGCTTTGATCCTTTCTGGGTCTATGGAGATCCCCTTCTTAGAAACCACGTGACCCAGTAACTTACCTTCCGTAACGACAAACACACACTTCTTGGGGTTTAATGAGATACCATCTTTTTGGCAACGTTCAAAAATATGTTTTAGATGGAATGTGTGTTCCTCCCTTTTCTTTGAGAATATTGTGATGTCATCGAGGTATACTATAGCACTACGGCCAATCAGACTGTAGAAATCTATGTCCATAGCCCTATGGAAAGTATCTCCAGCGTTTATGAGTCCAAAGGGCATCCTTCTGTAAGCAAAAGTCCCCCATCTAGTTCTGAATGTAGTTTTAAGTTTGTCTTCTTTAGCTACTAACACTTGATTGTAGCTAGAGAATCCATCTAATAAAGAAAATAATTCAGAACCCGAAACCATTTGCAATATCTGTTCCATAGGTGGGACAGGATAATTGTCTTTATCCGAAGCGCGATTTAGGTTTCGGAAATCCACACATAGTCTAATTTCTTCAGATTTCTTTCTTACTGGTACCAGATTTGAAACCCATTCCGAGTGTCTAACTTTGATGATAATTTTAGCATCCAACAACTTCCTTACTTCATTCTGAATTAGAGGCTCCAGTTTTGGATGCATTTTCCTTAAAGGCTGTTGATAGGGCTTGACCCTAGATCTGATGGGGATAACATGCTGAATAATATTGCTGTCATATGTCTTCAGATCTTCATAAGTCAAGGAAAAAACATCTTTGTATTGTTTGAACAGATCGATGAACTTATTTCTTTCACCCGGAGAGCAACACTTTCCCAAATTCACATATTTAGGCTCAATTTTAGTCCCTAAATTAATCAACTTGAACTGTAGAGACGAGTTATGAGTCTTCACATTCATTGGCCTTCTGAATTTCTCATTTAGATCAAACCTCCGCTCTAAAGTCCTAACTCCTTTAGGAATAAAATTATCGAATTTTATCTCGGCTTGATGTTCTTCATCATCAATAATTGCCCCTTTGAAGGCCTCATCATTTGTCAAGCATTCTAGAATCTGCTGATCATCATCCAAAACTCGTAAATTGGTAATCATATCTGGAACTGAGGGCCTGAAAAGTAATTCAATAGAACACCAGTTATTAGAGGGCACAAGCCTTGCAGCTGAGGTGGCCAACAAGTCAATTGCTACATTCTTAAGTCTCGAAATCAAAACAATATTAAATGCATGAAAACATTTAAGCAAATCCCATACTTCATTTTGATAAGCTTTTAAATCAGGAGAAATGCAATGTATTTGATTTCGAATCTGTTTTACAATTATTTCAGAATCCCCATACACTTTCAGATTTTCTACCTTTAACTCAATTGCTTTTCTTAGTCCCTGAACTAATGCTTCATATTCGGCTGTGTTATTGGTGCATTCAAACTCTAACCTACATGAAAGAAAATGTTTATTTTTCTTAGGATCAATCAGGATACAGTTGGCTCCTGACCCTTCTAAAGTTTTAGACCCATCAGAGAAAAGTGTCAAAAAATCGCCTATCACTACTACGCATGAATCAACATCTACATCTACAGCTAAGTCTACTATTTTACAATCAATTTCATCAGCCTGTGAAAACTGAAGGAGATCAGGCTGAGCGTCTGATGTATCGCTGGCTTCTTTTGCTTGATAGTTTCCCTGTTCTAGCTCGATAAAGTAATTTCCCAAAACATAATTCACTGGTTCATTTTTACCTTCGAACTGAGTAACATTGTGTTTCATGTGGGGCTCTCTTAAAACTTTAATTTGATTTGGGATTCCTTTGTAAGGTAGCCACAGATGTGACCAGTCCGAAGCAAAATATCCACTCATCTTTGCCGACCAATCTTTGCTCAAAACAAGTCCATAAGCTTCAGGTATGTCTGCTACCACAATATCAATGAATTGACATACCTTATCATTTGAATATAAGCAAATGAGAACATCCTCCATTTCCCCAATTACCTTCACATTCATTTTGTTCAAGTGAATGACCCTCCAGGTAGATGGTTTAGATTGTCCATTTATCTTTTTGCAGACCGACAGCAGCATAACATTTACTGATGCCCCCGAGTCTACCAGACAATTGTGCACGTTGTGGTTGAAAATTTCAAAAGTAAGGAGAAAAGGTGGAGTCTTGCATTTAGGATTACCTCCCACACTTGCTTCACCAATTTCTTCTTCTTGGGGCTGATTGTCAGTGGGAAGCTTCTCCTCTGATATTTCAAGTGCTTTCAATAACTTTCTTTCTGCTGCGGCACATTGCACATCTCAAATAACGAGATATTTGCCCTTACCTTTTTGATATCCTCCACGATGTCATAATCCATCTTATGTTCTGTGAGATTCATTTTAACATTATTGATCTTCTCCTCAATGGGCTTAGTAGGCATGTTGATCTGTTTCGAATTTTGAATGGTGGTGGTAAATTCTGGAATTTTATTGGCTAAGGTGTTTTTTTGAAATTTCTTTATATTGTTTTGAAGTCTCTTAATATTTGGGAGCATAAGAATGTTTTCCTTAATCAACCCTTGGCTTCTCATCATCACATTTGTTTCCAAGATGTCTTCATGTCTCGGATTATTTTCTTCTTCGGTATCAAACGACGATACACAATCCCATAAAACCATGGCATCGTCCTCTTGTTTTTCTGTTGATTTATTGTTGTCTTTTCCCTCTTCGTCATTATCCTCGGTTAATTTGGAATCCAACAGCTGATTCATTACCAACGTCATTGAATTTATCCATTGACGACATTTCTTTTCATAATGGGGTTGTTGGTGAAAAGTGCAAAAGTTATCCATCCCCACCTTCCTTAAGTTCATCGATGCAGGACTGTGCAGAGGGGGTTGGGATTGATTGTTATCCTCCCTTTTCTTGTAATAAGGCTTATAAAACTTCTGGGCTTCCTTTTCCTTTTCCAAGTCTATTATTCTATTATAGAGCTTCTGTATCATCTTTTCCATTCCTTCGAAATCGAGTGATTGCTCCTCTTTAGGCTTAGTAAATAACAAAGCTTTCCTCCCAACATTTTTTTCTCCTGACTGCTCAGGATAATATTCGATGCTTTCCTTTTCAGCTTCTACTCTCTTCGCTTCTTCATAAGTCTCTTCTAGCATAGGTTTGGCTTTCATTTTGGCAAACATGGCCAAATCGGGCCCTAGAGCTGAAGTATAATACTCAATCAGGACTTTATTTGAGGGTTTGTTAGCTTCAGAAAAAATCTTAAGATAAGCTGCAAATATTTGGGTAAAACTATGCACCTTCTCTTTTCTTTCTTTCTTTAAAGCCCACAGTCCTTTCATGAGAGTCGCATGAGTTTTTTGGGTTGCATATTTACTTCTGAAAATCCTTTCAAAGGTATCTCAGTCTGGGATAGAGTTTGTAGGCAAACCAAAATACCATGATGCTGCTGCTCCTTTAATGGTATGCGGAAAAAGTCTACAAACTACATCCTCATGTTCCCCAGCCCTTAATCCTTCTATTGCCAAATAGAAACTTTGTAAATGGTCATCTACTAACATCTTCTCATTTGGATCAAACTTGGGCAACATCTTCTCAAAATATTGAGGTAAGTCATGCAACGGAGGTGTTAAGTTCAAGGGTGATTTGCATTAACACCTGCCATGAGTTTGGGTGGAGAGTGAGGAGGTGAGGGAACGGGAGTATGCACAGGAGAACAATATGGTGTATTTGGGCCTACTTGATTCAAAGTCTAGACAACTTCCTGTAATGCTACTTCTACTAACTCTTCCAAATCTCCAACCAACACTGAATCTTCCAAGATGGGATGATATTTCTTCTTGTACTCTCTTTGGGGTAAATCAGGGATAGTGGGTAATCCTCCAATACTCTTTACATAGGCCCGCATGTGTCTTCTCAGATCATTAACTACTTGGTTGTCTACAGAAAACAAATGTTCTCTATTCTCTTTAGTATTTGGATCAAGAAATAAACTGCTTTCAAAACTATCACTGGTGGAGTAACTTCGAGGAAATGAATTTCCCCGGCCAGCCATGCACTGGTGGCCCTCCTTCTAGCGCCAGAAACTGTTGAGGCCTAGAAATTCACAGGCAACAATAGCAAGGGATTCTCCCTAGTCAATGTTCCCAACTATCCCGTGACTGTTTGGTATGGGGAATCCATCCGGTTTGTGGTCCGGCTACCGTAGGTCAAGTAACAAAAATAAAGGGTTTTACCGGTTGCGGCCTGGTCCACCGTGTATATTTTTGTATTTTCGACTTTAAGTATGATATGCAAATGCCTATCTAATATGCAGGTTGATAAAGAATACGAGGAGCGGTCACAATGTGATGCGCATATTCTTACCTCTCGTCTTAGACTCTCTTGCATCTAAATCACACACAAATAAAAAGAAACATGATTAACTAAGTTGTCCCTAGGAAGCAAGATTATCAATTAATGAGTAATGTATTACTGCTCATATGTTAAGATAAATCACAGATAGTTGTTCTTAGAATCAAAACACATGAACCTGAATAAAGATATGCATAACAAGATAGCTCGTCATCTGTTAAAACATTCATTACTCATAGTGGAAATTATCACAAAATAAACCAGAGAACATTCATATAATAACATAGGTTCAGAAAGTTAGAATGATCTCACAATAAATGAAACACAGCTGAAAACGAAATAGTTCCCCTTCAACATTGTTCATTTCATCACATTTGAACATTCCACACATCACTCTCTCCAACAGGAAAAATTTTAATTTTGTTATTGTAAAACGAAATAGTTCCTCTTACAATAAGTAGTTCACAAGTCTCACTGGGAAAAATCCCCTTCCTCCCTATTTCTTTTCTATATTTATACAAGAACCAGCTCAAAACCTTTCAGTTTCCCCACAACCGTTTCAATCTCCAGTCTTGTCATGTTGCGAATGCTCATAATTCAACGTTACGTTTCAAATAAAGACTTTTATAAAAACGGGTATAGCTAGGTAACTACAGCCCAAGCCTGGGCCTTTGCTTTGTAATGATTATGCTCTACCATTCCTCGGTCCCTCTTCAGACCCTTAGTATTTTCTTTTCCTCGAGAAACAACTCTGCTGCCTTATGCTAGGACATTCTTTGTCCTCCAACTGCGTCTTCTTCGCTGCAATAATTTTTAAAGGGATCTGGGAAAATCTCCTATGTATGTCTACGATCAAACGAAAACTCGTCATTTATCCCAACTATATTTAATAGACATAAATCATAATACCAATAAAATGAGTACTGAAGGAAAGAAATGGAGCCGGGTTTTCATGTGAAAAATTCAACCTGATAAAACAAGGCACATCGGTCACTTATGAAACCAGTTACAAGCTCATAACAATCGGCAGGAAAACGATTAAGTAACGGGCGAATAAAAACCCCCATCGACGAATCGGAACACTTGACATCGGTCAGTTAGTGAGCTGTGCAGCCGCAACGGTGGGAGACCTACAATCTAAGGGTTCTGGAACACAAACCAAAAAATTGGCGCGATAAACATCAGGGGTCGGATCTTCTAAAGCATCGAATAGTTAGTGTGCTACACAGCCACAACGGTGGGAGTTAAACGGTTAAGAAAATCCGCAGACTAGTCAACATTGGAGAAACATAGAACATGACATCGGCAAAAAGACAAGCAGTCCGATGGGCAGTTAGTCTACTCTGGGGCCGCAATGGCGGAACTCAATCAGCCTTCGACCTCCGATCAAAGTCAAAACACCTTCCAAAAAATTGCAAAGCAAGGTCTTTTTTCAACAATAAAACGCGGGCTCTGCGAAAGGATTTAATTATCAGTGCCATGTCTAACTGACCTCCGAAAAAATGGCAACTGAAAATCCCATTTTGAACCTTGGCCAAACCTCGGCAACGATAAAACAACATAAAACCTGCTAAATCCTATAGTCCAAAACAATCGCAGACCCAAATGAATTCCCGAAAGGCAAGAAAAACTGGCCTCAAACAATCCAAACGTGCAGCAGAATGGGAACAAAAGGCCTTCAACAAAATCAACAAGGAGGGTGCAAAATTTTAGGAATTTGGGAAAAGTTGCAGCTGCAACACAAGGTTTATGGTCCTCCTTCTCAAGCTGAAAAACTTTCCTTTCTTGAAAGCCTTGAATTATTGAAGGATATAATTCAAAATAATTGATGGATTATTGATAGTGATCTTAATACCATTCTATCCCTTGAAGATGAACATGGAGGCATCTGTGGGCTGGAGAGAGATAATGCTAATCTCAGAAGTATGATAGACATGCAACATCTTATTGATCTCAAAACTATCAATGGGGTTTTTACTTGGTATAACCGTCTATCGGGATCTCAACATATTTCTTGTTTCTTAGATTAATTTTAGTTCTTGAATCACTAATGATTGACGATATTCCTTTTTAGTATAGTATCCTTCTGGTGTCCATATCCGATCATTGACCAATTCGAATTTGGAAAAAATATTTAGCACCCTTCGTTGGAGACCCTTTCCCTTTGAAAAATTATAGCTCTTCCACCTAGAGTTTCAAGAGAAAATATAGCAATCGTGATATGAAGCTTCCATTCCACATGGAACTTAAATGTATAAATTTCAATATAAATTAAAAAATATAAAACAACATCTCAAGGAATTGAATAAGCTCGCTTTTGGTAATATTTTCAAATCCCAACAAGCCTTAGAGAAGAGCATGAAGGGAATTCAACAGGAAATTATTTCTTTGGGAAGCACTGAGCAATTGTAGGCAGAGGAAGCTTAGACCAAGAGGCAACTAGAGGAGAGGCAAGCTTAGGAAGAAATATTTTGGAAGAAGAAGTCATGAATTTAGTGGCTCAAAGAGGGTGATAAGAATTATAATTTTTTTCATAGGTCCATGATCCATATAAAGCACATAAAATGCATCACCAAGCTCAAGAATGCACAAGGACATGTCATCACTGATCATGTTAACATTGAGAAGGAACTTGTCAACTATTATGAAGATCTTCTCATTGAGAGTAAATAGGATAGATACAAAATAATAACAAAAATATTGAGCCAGATTCCTACCTTGGTACATGAGGATCAAAACGAGGCTCTAATGAGACCAATTACTCAAGAGGAAGTGGTCAAGCAGTTAGGGAAATGAAGGCGGGACAATCTCCAAGGCTAGACGGTTTCACCACTGCTAGAAATTGATTCATGAGGAGGAATGGAAATTGGTTGAATAATCTCAAAGATCCAGCTCAGTGCGTTTATCCCCTGATGTGACTTTCGTCCCTCTAATTCCAAAGGTAGAACAAGTCTCGTATCCTGAGAAATTCACCCCATAACATTGTATGACATCATCTACAAAATCATTACTAATATAATCACACCGCGTCTTGAGCCCCTTCTTCTACATCTCATTTGTCATGAGCAAACTGGTTATCTTGAGGGATGAAAAATCATGGATAGTGCCATATTGTCTCACGAAGTTATTCTATCTCTGAAAACCTCTGAATCCCTAGGTATGATTCTTAATCTTGACCTTCTAATGATTTTGATAAATTAAGCTGGAAATATATGAGAAAACTCTTTGTAGCCTTTAGGTTTATCCCTACTTGGATTAATTGGGTTTTAAGCCTCACTTCCTCAACCTTCTTCTTTTCCATATTGGTCATAGATCCTTCTCTACACCCTTATCCCCCTCTCGAGGAATTCATGAAGGGGACCTTATTTCTCCCATCCTGTTTTTTATCATGGGTGAAGGTCTCATTATATATATCAAAGTTTCTATCATAGAGGGATCTCTCAAATGCCTCTGCCTGCATGGATTGACCACCCCCATTTCCCATAGCCAATTTGTTGATGATACCATAATGATGGGTTCTCTGATGGTTCGAGAGGTTTTATGTATTCTAGAGATTCTCCCTGCCTTGGGAACCTCTGCTAATACAGAAAAATCCCAATTTTTTTTATTTAATACTCCCTGAGCAGTTCAACCTCACATCTTTCTTTCGTATATTGGGATTTAGTAGGAGCTCCCTTCCTTCCAAATATTTTGGCATTCCACTCATCGATACTCGGTGTGTAATAGTTCCTTGGAAAGTCTGCTTGATGCCTTATATATATATATATATATATATATATGTGTGTGTGTGTGTGTGTGTGTGTGTGTGTGTGTGTGTGTGTGTGTGTGTGTTTCTCCTCTTGGACATTTCGATATTTAAACCTTAACAGTACCATGAACAACAACAAATATAAATATAATGGTAGATGTAGATTGAGGTTGGACTTTGATACCAGGCGATGGAGAGGTAACGATAACAACAACAATAATCACAAGTGAGATGTAATCATTTTATTCTCCACCAGAAGTCAGTGGCATGAAGCCTGCCTGCGCTTCATGCGGATGCGGATGCCAGTAAGTTTGGTCTATGCAGTGCGTAATATTCACAAGCCATGCCCTCCTTTTTCCTCCTCTCTCTGTGCTCTGTGGTTTGTGCAGTGCGTAATATCCTTCCTTGGGTGTCGTGGGTGGTGGTTGTGGATTTTCCTACTGTTGCCAAAACATCCATAAGGAGGAGGGGCGACTTCAATCTTGTGCCTTCACTTTCATCTCCTTCCTATAATAGACACAATTGACTTAGTTATAAGTGAACGCTTGGAAGCATGGTATGGTAGGTTTAGATACGTGATGATTCGCATGTGAAACAAAGGGGACACTCTGAAGGGTGAAATATTCCAATGCCTAAAGTTGGAGTAGGTGCTTATGTTGAGTCTGGGATGGAATCTTTTAAAAAGAGTGTCATTACATACTTTCTTAAAACCTGCTAGCCATACTATTTTAATGGAGTGTAAATTTGTGATGATGTATCATCTATAATTTCTTCTTCATGCAATGAAGAACTACCTAGATTTGGCTCTGTTGATATGTTTTTCCAATTGAACCATGAATTAAGTGAGATCTTTGCAGGCAGAGATTGTGATCATTAGGACTCAAGACTCCATTAAGAAATGTACATAGGAAAGAAACGTGAAGTGAGCCATCTCAAGATGTTTGGTTGTCCAGTATATGTACATATTCTGAAAGAGAAGAGAACCAAGTTGGATCCTTCTGGAAAGAAGAGAATATTTGTTGGATATTGTGAAGTCTTTAAATATTTCACGATATACATTTCATGATTACATCATATCGATATTAGTACGGATGTAACATTTGATGAAGAAATAGCTCTTAATAAATCCAGAAGGTATCAGCTTGAAGAAGTACATGAAGAGGATGTACCTCCTAGAATGATAGAAGTCGAACCCTCTCCTGAAATAGTAGCATATGAAGATCATGATATGCTAGAACCTCAGGAAGCCCCTACTATGGATATGTCTCGAAAGAGAAAACCTGCTTGGGTAAGAGAAATCATACAAGAAGCAGAGAGATATGGAGCTCCAGAAGGCCCCACGAGAACAAACAAAAGATGAAAGCCATATTCTAGTTATGTAGATTTGATGTGTGACCTTGTAGATCAAGAACCCACCAGCTATGAGGAAGTTGCACAAAATAAAGAGTGGGTGGAAGAAATGACAGAAGAATACTAGTCGATAATGAAGAATGATGTTTGGGATACAGTACCCAAACCAGAAAACAACAGTGTGGTATCCACGTGATATCTTCGAAATGGATCTACAAGAAAAAACATGCTTCTGATGGAAGTATTGAAAAGTACAAGGAAAGATTTGTGGCTAGAGGATTCTCTCAGAAAGAGCGGATTGATTATGAAGATACATTTTCTCCAATAGCAAGGTATACTTCCATCAGAACAATCATGGCACTTGCTTCCATGTTGAAGTGGGATCTACACCAAATGGATGTAAAGACAACCTTCTTGAATGGTATGATTGAGTTAGAGGTTTACATTGAACAACCACAAGGATTTGAATTTGGAGATAGAGTGACTCATGTATGTAAGTTGAAAAAGGCTTTGTATGGACTGAAGAAAGCTCCAAGAGCTTGTTATGGTAGAATCAATAGCTTCTTGACAAGCTTGGGCTTTACCAAGAGTAAAGTTGATCCTAACCTTTACATGAAGGTTATGGATGATGAACCTTTCATACTATTATTGTATGTGGATGATCTATTTCTGACTGGAAATGGGAAACATATCACAGAGAGCAAGAAGAATCTAGTTGAAGCTAGCCAAAGAATTCAAGATGAAAGATCTTGGATTGATGCATTATTTCCTTGGGAAGGAAGTGTGGCAGAGCCTAGAAGGAATCTTTCTGAACCAAGAAAAGTATGCAGTAGAAATATTGAAAAGATTTGATATGTTGGATTGTAAGTCCATAGCCACACCCATGGACACCAAATTGAAGCTGTTATCTGATGAGTCATCAGAGTTAGTGGATATGACTCAGTAAAGACAGATCATTGAGTCATTGATGTATCTGACGAATACAAGGCCGGATATATGCTTTGTTGTGAACACCTTAAGTCAGTATCTAGTTAAACCTAGATGGGTTCACTTGATAACTGCAAAGCATGTGATGAACTAAAAGGTACAATAGATATTGGAATTTACTATGGTAGAGATCATGCCTACGGATTGTATGGATATACGGGTTTAGATTGGGAAAGAAGTGCCATACACAGGAAGAGAACCTCAGGTGGATGTTATTGTCAGGGATCCACCATGATCTCATGGCTTAGTAAGAAACAGTCCAGTGTTGCTCTCACCACAATTGGAGCATAAAACATAGCATCTTGCTCCGTTAGTTGTGAAGCGATATGGATTCGAAAATTGATGTCAGGATTATTTTCCATGGACTTGGATACCGCAGTGATTCTTTGTGACAACCAGAGTTGCATAAAGATGACAAAGAATCATATTTTTCATGACAAAACAAAACACATAGAAATCTGATGTTTTTATGTAAGGGATATGGTACAAAAGGGAAATATAAAGCTCCAGTATGTGAGTACATATGGGAAAGTTGTTGATGTGTTGACCAAGCCTCTATCTCAAGTAAATTTTGAATATTTCCATGGTAAGCTTGGTGTAGTTTGAAAATACTTTCCTTACAAGGAGGAATAATGATGGGACTACAAACTTTCCTTGCAAGAAATAATGATGAAGATAAGGACCCTCTTTGGAAATCAGGAACAAGTCAAAGATATGGACTCTCCTCGGAAAGGAAGAACAGGTAAACAATATGAACCCTCCTCGGACAAAGGGGGAGCAGGTTGATGATATGGATCCTCCCGAAAAGTGGGGAGTAATTATAAGACTGTCATCAATGACGGACAATAGTGAATCTCCATTATGAAAGAGGACAAGTATTCTTGAATATGCTGACAAGGTCTGACATTCACTTGTGGACAATAGTATGCTCTCTTGAGGATGGTCTTGCAGGTATAACACTCTATTCATGAGAGTGGTCCTTACTAGCTAAGGATGGCCCTGTAGACGTTACTCTTGCATGGAGAGTTCCCACATTCATTTGTGGATACCGTAGTATAACATTCGCTTGTGAATGTTCCTAGATTTCATGTTGAGGATGTCCTATTATGAGTCTTTACAGACAATAGGGCCAACACTTAGGTGCGGTCGAGATTTGCCTTGCAGACTTTACTCTTTTATGGAGAGTATACCTACATTTATATGTAGATGCCATAAAACAACACTTGCTTGGGAGTGGTCCTTGCTTTAGTGCTAAGGATTCTGTATGATGAGTCCTCACAGACATTGTAGCATAACACTCGCATGGAGTGGTCCTAGCTCTAACAAGTTGAGGATGTCCTACGATAATTGTCGACACCTAGGTGCGATCGATATCTGCAGCTGCATACAATACTCTTGTATGGAGAGTATACCTACATGTATATGTATATGTTGTAGTATAACACTCGCTCATGAGTGGTCCTATATTTGAAGCTAAGGATGCACTATGATGAGTCCTTATGGACGATAGGGCTACCATCTAGGTGTGGTCGAGATCTTTATTCAATTGTAGACGATTCAACTGGTCAATGCTATGGACCCTCCTCGTTAAGTGGGAGTAGGATGATGGAGGATTGCATCATCCTTGGAACTATGTACTAACGTGATAGGGATTGATCATCCCGCAAAGAGATCATGTGTATTACAGGTAGTGTGGCGGCGAAGGACCGAAAAGATCAAAGTGCTGCTACAAAGGATCGAGAAGATCAAAGTGTTGCTGCAAAGGATCAAGAAGATCGAAGTGCTACTGCAAAGGATCGAGAAGATCGAAGTGCTAATGAAAATGATCGAAATGATCGAAGTGTTGCTGCTACAAAGGATCGAAAGATCGAAGTGTTTTTGCAAAAGGATCAAGTGATCGTGTGCTATAGAAGATGAATACATTGAAGAGTAATTGTTCCAGTTACTAATGAATGTTGAAAACTTCCTATGACATATAGATGTATTATCTTGATACTGCTGAAGATATTGTATCTCGTTACTCCTATAGTTGATGATGATGTTGTTAGTAGAATACCATTCTCGTTAAGGGGGAGTGTTGAAATATTGTAACTTCAAAGGATATTCTAAATGTATTTTATTGATGGACCCCAGGGGAGATGTTATTATTCCTCCGTCGGGATGTTACTATTTTAATTGGTCATCGTAGATTCATGAGGTAAAGCCTCCATTGTAAGTCAGGTCATTAGTACCCCGATGAATAATATAAAATAGTGTTTTGAGTCTTCCTAGGTGAAGTTGGCCTAAACAATTTAGTGGGGCCGGCTTGTTTAGGGTAAAATTCAGTTGACATAATGTGTATATATAGAGTAATTGTGTTCCTCATTATAACACATGCTCACTCACTTGAGTATCGCATAGGAGAGAAAGAGAGACGTATCAGTAAGGAAGATAATACTTGTTTTGGGGTTTTATCTTATATAGAGGATTTTTTGTTGGGTTTTCTCCCCCTTGAGGGTTTCCCAAAATAAATATTGTGTCTATCTTGTGATCGTGTTTCTTTTAGCGATTATGCATATGGTATTACTGTGAATTTGGATTAAACACTAATGATATCTAGTCTAGCATATGAAATATTAACCAAACTTTCATAACCGAACCACAACAATAGTTGATTGATTATTTTACACATGGAATATCATACATCATTATTGCATTAGTTTAAAACCTGATAGGTGTTATTGCTTGATTTAGGTTGTTCTTTCTCCGGATCTTATATAGGGCTAGGCCGAGACATAACTCTTTATCAAAGAAAGGAGTAGCAGAAGGTAATACCGTGAAAGGATCCATAGCGGTATTGAATATACACTTTGTGGAACTGCATCGAGGTGACCAATCCACAGAGTGTAGAAATGGAGAAGGATGGGAAACCTATTTCTTTGAATGATATTTTCTAAAGAATTTCAGCTACAGATAATTCTTTTGAGAACAATGATAAGCATTTTTATGTTGGATGGCAGGTGACATACATATTGCAATTCAAGGAACAATGCATTCCTTTGATGTGGGGAAAGTTGTGCTTTCCCTAGAAAAAATGGACGGCCAAGATATTGGTGGGAATCCTATGAAAATTGAATTTAGTGGCCATGGTAGACAAACCAAACAACCGCCATCGCCCCCACTCCGACTTCAACCCATCATGCATACTTCTCCACCCCTTCATCAAGGTGGTGGCAACAATAATCATGTCCACCTCGTTTCCATCATGCTCGACGTTAGCATCTCATCTATCCACACTGAACCAACACGATCGAGTTGGATTCCACGTGGGTGCAACATCCAAACATTTACTACACAATCACCTCCTCGTTATGACAAAATTCAAGGGATCCAAACATGTAGCTAAAGTATTTTCCCTAACAAGAGAAATGGGAACCAGATATTTAGCTTATAACTAGGGATGATTTTAAGGAACCATACTTATTTAAAAGTGTATAAATGTTGGCGAATATTACCAATTCTTAAAACGCCATCTATAAAATGATTGGCGATATTTTTCAAAAAATATTTTAATTTCCAAGGATTTTAGATTGTTTATATAATAATTTGGCGACTTTTAGGGTGAAAAAATTTTACCCCATCAAAATTGGGCGAAACAGGGCTTCAAAAAATGCAAAATGGCGAATCTTTTTTGGGAGAAAAACATGGAGAAATAGCTCACTGGGCTAAAATTCGCCCCTAAAATTATCCCTGCTTATAACCAAAAAATAAAAATGATGATTGCGGATTAATTTTTTTTAAAATTGTATTGTTCTTTTTGTTCAAAAATCCTTTCTCTTTAACATGTTAATGTAAAGAGAGCACTTGGACTACATGTCTTAATCACTGATTTTATAATTTTTAATACGAAAGAAAACTAGGAGAGAACAAATATCTTTCAATATTTTAAGCACAACCTTTAGTGGACATGGTTGGAAGCAAATTTGTTTGTATCACTATTAGCATTTATCTACAGTAATCTAAAACAATACTTGAGACTTTCTTATTCCTAACCTCATTTGAAACCTAAAAAATGTTCTGCCATTCTCAACTTTGGATGAGTGAAAGGATGATTGCTACATTTTTCTCAATGTATGAGAAAAACTACAATCATTAGACCCAACAAGTACCGAGTGGATTGGTTGGATGGACGAACATAATGGATGGAGGGATGGTCAGATTAATCAGAGGAGCCTTACTTTTTAGAATGCCGGAATAACCCTAGAACTAGTCGTGGGGCAAAGATCTTGATCAACTAGGATTCTCTACAATATGTTATGTATGGTAAATAAAACCTATTCTTGAACTGGGAAGTACTACAGATATTCTGAATACCTGGAAAGGAAAATTCTCTAGAGTTGATCCATTCTAGTTAAAGGCTGCAAAGGGATAGCAACAGACAGACCACTGCCAAAACCTAACGAGCACCAAAGAGAAAAACTCGCAGATGTAGTTCTGGGTGTAATGGCAGGTATGAATTCTCTGTTTGGGATTTTGTATCTTCCAGGAAAAATAAGGATCTATTTAACCCTATTTAATTGAGGCATTTGGGATTTTGTATCTGCCAATATCAAAGGAGCTATTTAACTGAGGCATATTTTAAATGCTTGGTCTGGAAAAAAAACACCCAGCCTTAAAACTCAGGCATGGTTTTGCAAGTAAAACTCGGGAAACATTTTGCAATTAATACTGGAGCTGGAGATGGAGAATGGCAAGGAGATTAACTGTTCAAATTTCATTTTACTTGATTTCCTTTTCTTTGTCGATTGTCTTTGTTGCATATTCTGGATTTTATTAATGTTTTTGGTGTTTATATAGCAATTGAATGAACATACACATCTTTTCCTTTTATCAATAACCGACCTTAGAGGGGTGGTAGGAGCGGGGGGGATCCTCCTGGATCCCAGAGGACATGTAGAACAAAACTTTGTGTGGGGACTAGGAACTAGAACAAATAATGAAGCTGAGTGGCTGGCACTTCTTTAGGGTCTGCATCTCTTAAACACTAAAAAACTCCTGAAGATAATGATATTTGGAGACTCTAAACATGTCATCTACAAACTGATCAACGGATACCCCTCTGGATCAGTCAATTGTCACCGCCTGTTTGACAAAGCCAAGCTTCTCATGTCTAAATCCTATGAGACACTCCACATCCTTCGTCACAATAATTCTGCAGCGGACGCTCTGGCTAACACGGGAGCCTCTCTTCCACAAGGCCATTATAGTCAGAACGGAAACCCTCCTATCTTCAAATTCATCCCTTAATGTTTTGTTGGAATATTCCCCTGCGATTTCAAATTATGCGGCTTATCTCATTGTTATTTCTATCCTTCCCTCACTTCAAAAGAATCCCTAAAGGCACCCCTCCTCTGCCTCATTTTCTCTCCATCCCTCCCCCTTCCTTATCCCCTTTCCCTTATCCCTTCTTCCCCCTCACTCTTCAACCCCTATTCAATCCTTTTCCCCTTACCCTTATCCCTCCACACTCCCCCTCTCCCACCGCCTTGCGTCACCTCCCAACAGCTGGCCTCCATTCCACACTGCTTCCTGATGGTTCCTCCCATTTACTCCGCTGTCCTGCCTTCCCTCCTTCCTCCGCCGCATGGTATAACCTCTGCCCACTCCCTCTATAGGTTTTTGTAGGATTAATGGCTCACTGGTCTTGGGTTAAATGCCCCTCCTCCTCGCACGCTCCAAGTCCCTTCGACTTTCATGGTATGTCTTCTCCCCACAGCAACATGCAAGTTCATTCCGCTCCCTCTCTCGGCTCTGCTTATCATGAGGTTGCGCGAGTTCTTCTTAATGTAATTGCAGGCATTGGAGAAGGGTGGCTGCAGGATATCCCGTGGGAAGCACTCCCTCTCACCCGATCCTTTGTGAAGGAAAAGCTTGCTCTCGCAGCCTTCTCCACTTGCTCCTGCAGCTCCCTCTCTGCGTTGTGGTATTCAAACCTCGACTCTGGTACAATTCTTACGCCTGAAGCACATTCTGGTAATTTGGAGAGAAGCACAGTCTTGGGTTGCCATTGCACGGGGTGGAAGGAAGGTGTTGTGGGAACCTTGGTCTATAAAGAAAGGCAAGAAGGTTCCTCTCTGCAGCAGGAGCTCATAGTGCTCAGTTACATTCTAAGTGGTCTCTCGGCCGAGAACCAGGCTTGTGTTCTTGCTGGCTCTGTTCGTTCCTTCCACAGTAATTTTGCACATATAGATATCTCTACAGGAGCAGGAAGAATGTCTCAGGCTGGTGAAAGTGCAGGAATAATGGATGTAAAAAAGAACCTTAGGCGTCTTTATGAAATGCTAGCGATTGGCATAATGGACAACAAAGAAATTGCGCGGGAGGTTAAGAGCATAGGGGAAACGGTGAGCTACACCTCTCTGCAGATCAGCAATCACGACGCAAGGATTGATGACAATGAAAGCAACCTTAGAGAGATAATGGGAAAAGTTGACAGGATTCAGCAAGATCTACAGCGTCTGATTACAATGAACCAGGGTAGCAGGGTGAATGGAACCACTGCAACAGCTGAGCATCCAATGGAGGAAGAGTATGTAGTTCAACCCAGGAATCTTAGAGGCAATCCTTAATTAGTTTTCTTTTAATTATGGTTAAAATTTTTACTGTCATTTACTATGTAATCAGTTTATAAGGGTATACACTACCCATGGCATTAGCTGTTTTGGAAAAACTCTGTGTGTAGTTTTTTGGAAAACTCCTAGGATAAGCTTTTTGTGCAGCAATTTTGATCTGCATGAACACTTTGTTATGCTATATCTGTACTGAATGGCTGTGCACAGCTTGTTTTATTAAAACCATTTATAGTTTCTATTAAAAAAAATTTAAAAAAATAACCGACATTATATATATATATATATATATATATTTTTTTTTTCCTTTTGTTACAAAGGTTACAAATTATGATTCGACATACAAAGGTTACAAATTATGATTCGACAAACATTACAAGATCTCATTCATACAAGATTAAGACAAACGTTACAAGATCTCCCTCATATTATTTTTGGTCGACTAAATATTGACAAAAGTTACAAGATCTCCATCATACAAGATTAGACAAATGTTACAAGATCTCCCTCATATTGGGTTGTAGAGTGCCTCTCAGTGCAACAAACATTACAAGATCTCCATCATACAAGATTGGACAAACATTACAAGATCTCCATCATACAAGATTGGACAAACGTTACAAGATCTCCCTCATATTGGGCTGTAGAGTGCCTCTCGATGTAACAAACGTTACAAGATCTCCATCATACAATAATAGAAAAACGTTACAAGATCTCCCTCATACTGGTCTGTAGAGCGCCTCTCGGTCCAAAGATCTCCCTCATACTGGGCTGTAGAGAGCCTCTCGATGCAATCATTCACTATATTGAAAGCAGATTGGTTTTTCTCAACTATGAAATATAAATAGAAACATTACTTTTGCACAAAGATATTGATTAAGTTCTTTGTTATTTTGGTGTCATAATGTCATTGGTGTTTATCTACCAACGTAGATCCAAATCCTAGGCTCTATCAAGTGCCGAGAGGGATCAATCTCTCGAGGTGCAAACCTCTTTTTAGGTATTGCACTCAATGCGCTATCAACTTTGGTGTGTCCTATATATAGCCATTGATTTGATTTAAACCAAAAGACACATATTTTTATTTAAGGTTCACATATAGTATTTTTATTATTAATATTTAATATTATTTTTGGCTGACATATAATATTTATGATTATTTTTTATTTTGTTAGGAACGAACATTACAACATCTCCCCATACATGGTTTTAAAACCATTTGCAAGGCCCTCCTAAACCATGTACAATAAAACCAGGGTTGTTTAGGAGGCCTTGCACATTGTTTTAAAACCATGTGCAAGGCCCTCCTAAACCATGTACAATAAAACAATGGGTCGTAAACCATGAGCAAGGCCAACATTTTTTTGTGGATAATTGAATTTTTTTATTTTTTATTATTTTGTTTGGTAGGAACATTACAACATCTCCCCCATATTGTGTTTTTTTTCTGACCCACATTTTTTTTATGGATAATTAATTTTTTACTTTTTTATTGTTTTGTTAGGTAGGAACATTACAACATCTCCCCCATATTAGGTTGTTTTTCTAGACAACATTTATTTTGGCTGATAATTAAAATTTTTATTTTTTATTCTTTTGTTAGTAACAAAAGTTAATCAACAAACCTTACAAGATCTCCCTCATATTAGTTTTTTTTGGCCGACATTTATTTTAGCGGATAATTAAATTTTTATTTTTTATTATTTTGTAACGTTATGTAACGTTACAAGGTCTCCCCCATACTGGGTTGTAGAGCACCTCTCAGCGCAATTAGATATAAATATATAGAAACACAACTTTTATACTAATCTAAAAGAGTTCTATTTTGTTTAATATGGAAGTGTACGGATCTAAACATGTTTAGAAATTGGATAAGTATTTTTCATCCTAGTGACTTTGAATAAAAAATTATTATCTTACGATTTCTTAATAATAATTAAATCTTTATTAACAAATTACATGTTTAATTTGATATGTAATTTTATTTATTGGTTTAAATTTTCACTTTAGCTAATTGAATTTTTTATTTTTTAATTAAATATTAAATAAATCTCTATCAACAAATTATTTGTTAATTATTTTTGAATTATACAAATTATTAAATTTTTAAAAATTTGAGTATTAAGAAATAATATAAGATTTTACATTTTCAAATAAAGATGGATTTGTGTTTAAAATAATTAGCTGATATAATCTAATATACCCTTAATTAGCATGTCCATTGGTTTTTAAGCGGAGTGAATATTTTGAGAAAATAGGATACCAAATAATAATGAGAAAAGCATAGGCAATATCACTCAACCTGGCATTAAAGGACAATATATAGATTTGTAAAGGTCATGAGAAGAGAACATAAAAGTAGTATATTCTATCTTTTTGACATCATTAAGAATATGTTTAACCAGAAGAAAAAAGACCAAACTAACTTTGGAAGATACAAAAAGGCTTAATTTTTTAAGTAGTTTTTTATTGGTATAAATTTTCACTATCTAATAAGTTCAGTAATTAATTTAACTTTATAAAATTATTAAAACTATTGTATTTTATTTATATTTTTCAAATTAATTTTGGTTGTACTAAGCCAATTAAGTTGTCTTATGAATGAGATATTAATTAACTATGTATATGTTGAATTTACCATAGGGAATATGATAGTTGAAAGCACTTTTAATTGGTATTTTAGAGCTTATCATGTCACTAGTCTAAATGACTTTAAAAAAAAATATTTATAAGGATAATTGTTGGTTTACTTTCAGATTCCTTTGTTGCAAAATGCATCTTATATTTCATTACTTGATAGAAATATAAAAATATAAATCAAGAATGATACATCAAGTGCAAAAAATACAAATCTTTTAACAATTGTTTCGATTGCAGAAAACTCCTGCTCAAAGCTAGCCGTAAAGTTGGTGGCAATGCTCTGGTTGGATTTGAATATGCAAAGAAATATGACTATGATTTTATTTTATATATAAATATAGCATACTTTTGATTAAATTATGATTGTAACATATTTTTGTTTACTAATCAAATCTTATAAAATGAATTTCAAGTATGAGTATGTTTATTGTGATTTAAGAATTAATAACAATTCTACAGATTTTTGTTGATTTGAATTAATTTATTTTTTAATTTTTTTGTTTGATTGCTCGTTATTCGGGACCGGTAGCAATGAACTATGGGCTAAGAACCATAACCTAGGGGCATCTATGTCGTCAAAGTCACTCGAAGATCGCACTCGGCTTAGGCCACACCATCCCTTAACATGGTTGGATTTTTTTTGGTGTCTCCTCTCAACTAGCTCATCCCTAAAGAAAATTAAACCTTGGTCACCCTGCTGACAAGACCCACACCTGAACCAAATAAAATAGCAAAAATTAACTTAAATCAATCAATATCATTAATAAGAAATTTAAATATTTATGTTAAAAGGCTTCAACCATTATAGAGACCTTTGCTATAACATTACATGGTTACATGAGAGGGTATATTTTGCTATAACATTACATGGTT
Source organism: Pseudotsuga menziesii (assembly GCA_001517045.1). Taxonomy (NCBI): domain Eukaryota; kingdom Viridiplantae; phylum Streptophyta; class Pinopsida; order Pinales; family Pinaceae; genus Pseudotsuga; species Pseudotsuga menziesii. Next base: position 97,419 of record LPNX010601779.1, on the reverse strand, counting down.
ACATGAGAGGGTATAAGGTACATACTTTCAATTGAGTCCCTCGAATTGGCGGCTAAACCATTGTCCATCTAAATATTAAGTATATCTCACAAAGTTTTCTTTGTAAAAAGAATTATACCATACCAAAAAAATAAATTACTAAAACTAAATCTCAAAAAAGGGTCTCTTTTTATTAATATAAATACTTTTAAATTTTAAAAATTAAAAATATATTATATTCTTCACCATAAACCAACTTAAAGGTAAACTTATATTTTTATGAGTAATCATAGTTATTATATTAAATATAAAAATATATAGATTACAAAAAACTCAACTAAAGAGAGACTAGTAATTAATGGTTTTCTTAGGGCTTGATGTCGGTTTACTATTTTTGGATTAAGATTTGTAAGTTGAGCTCGATTGGATATCCGACAGGGTATTATTTTTATGATTTGGTGGGGCTTTGATGCCATTAAGGGTTTATATTTATATGAGCACTATTATTTCTAGCAGGATTCAGTGGTAACAAACAACTGATTGAATTCTCATCTTGCTCGTCGGTTACCTTTCACCTTTTGCTTCGTGCTATTACTGGGGATAAGATAGTGCTCTCAGGGCTTTGGTATCCCTTTTGCAGAAGGATATGTTTTTATAGGTTTCCATTCCTAGAATCAAATATCTGACTGGATTTTGAGACCACGTGCTAGGTGTGTGGCAGTTTACCTGTGGTATCTCTAGTTGTGATATTCTTCGCTAGATATATGTGTTTGTCAGGATATGGGATCGAGTAGTGAGTGTGGGTTCAAGGGTTTATCCGAGGAGGACTTGGCATCTAATGATTGGTGGCCATAGGAGGGTGTCATCTAGCTAGATGAGGTGTATCGTGAGATTTTCCTCCAACAACATTTTTGAATTGCATGGCACTCAAGATGGATTGAGGAGAATAGGTGCCCAGGATAATCTAACACCTAGTGCTCCTTTGCATGTCGTGGGTATAGAGGGTTTACCATCTCATATGGCTGTTGATGATGGTAGTGGGGGAAATGACTCAAGAAACCTATTGAACACCATTACTGGGGGAAAAGAGAATGGCAGTGATATCACTAACAGAACTGGCAGGCAGAATTATGGTAGGGTTGGCTTGAAGACTCCTTATGGTAGAAGAAAGGGGCAGAATGCAAGGTGATATGCATTGAGGCCAAACAATCGTAATATGGTATTAGGCAGATATTTGGGATTGGAGCATGTGGTTGACACATCTCTCACGATGTTAGTCAGGAAGTTCAGTTACAAAGCTATGAACCGCTATGAAATAGATGTGTGGGTTGAAGAGATGTGGAAACCCTATTTTTTATATTGTCCAAAGGTTTTTATCCTGTTGAAAGGATGGTATGGGTTTACATTTAACCAGGTTGAACATGCGACTTCTATACTAGGAAAAACATGGCTAAAGGGACATGGCAATGTTATGCTTAAAAGTTGGCATTCAGGATTTGATCCTTGCACAAAAAATCAGATATAACCATGTATGGGTTTGTAGGCCAAATTTTCCCTTGTCTATGTGGCATAAAGATGCCTTCGAAGTGGCGGGGAACCATCTTTGGCGCTTCTTGCATGTGGGGGAAGATGTCTTGAAGGGTAAGGACAAGCGACTAATGAGGATGTTAGTGGAGATTGATGTAACTAAGGGTTTCCTCGACAAAAGAGAGATTGAATGGCGAGGGAGGTCTATAATTCATAAACTAGGTTAACAGGGAATACCCTTTAGATGCTCCATATGCAAGGAGGTAGGACACATGTGGCGGGCCTATCAATATTCTAGCATAAGTTTGGTTAGTGATGATTCCTTTGATTTCTATATCGAATGGTTGACAAATGAGGCACACGAATCAAAGAATTTGGGATTGTCCCAATATCCTACTCAACCGCATGACAATGGAAAAGGGATACACGAGATGTTGTCTATAATAGGTACGATTCATGATTTGGATCCTTCCCTATTCGATTCTTTATCTTCTAAAGATATTTCACATCTCTTTACTTGTATGTTGAATGAGAAAAGTTTGGGGATTAGTAGACTGATTGGGGATTTATGTGAAAAAAGGTTGGATACCCTGATGCTTTCTTTGACATACCTGGGAATACACCCTCGTCTGATATTTTTGTACATATAACTGATACGGGTGGGATTGTAATAGATAATGGGGTTGGGGTTACAGTATCCACTCCTTTAAATAAATCGCTGCCCTGATTTGGCATTAGGTGGGTAGAGACATGGGGGCTTGATGGGTGAGAACATAGCTGGTGGGATAAAGGATAGTATTGTGTTTGATTTAGTGGTTTATGGTGATAAAGGGGCAATGGTATTGGGAGTTGATACATCCATTGAGGGTTGTGTTTTGGGAGGGAATTCAAGAAATTACCTTTATGTCAAGTGGTAAATAAAACACCACTACCCACATTTGTGGGAGCTATCCAAAAAGTGCACATGAAGGTCTAGCAAGATGGGTATTTCTTGGGGGGGGGGTGCATGGAGATTTAGAAAAATTGCCTATGGGGGTTTCGAAGAAAAATAAATTGGATACATTAAATGGTGGACTACCTCTAGATCTTTCCTTGTTAAAAAACAAGAGTGCATGCAAAGGGTTGTCAAAATTAGATTTTGAGAAACCGGAAGAGGCAAAATCTTTGGAACCCATTTCTTCCAATAGCAAAGCCCTTAGAGAAAACAAATCCCTTGCAAGGGATAGAAAATAATTATAATCTCCCTCAATATTCGTGGAGTAGGGAGAGGCTCCAAAATGATTTTTCTCAAGAGATTCTTCACACTGCATAAACCTGATATTATTTTTGTTCAGGAGACTATGGCCTCCGATGAAAGAGAAATATCTTCTTTTGATTCATTTTTTAAGACTTGGGAGATGGATACCACTAATCCTTCGAGACTATCAGGAGGGATAATTACAACATGGAATCCTCACCAAGGGAGATTCACTGATTGCACTGAGAGGCGCTCTACAGCCCAGTATGGGGAGATCTTGTAACGTTACATAACGTTACTCTTGTAAATGTTGGCTATAAATAATAGTAAAAACATTATTATGTTGTAATGTTACAAGACTAACAAAATAATAAAAAATAAAAATTTTAATTATCGGCCAAAATAAATGTCGGCAAAAAAAACCTAATATGAGGGAGATCTTGTAATGTTTGTTACTAACAAAATAATACAAATTAAAAATTTTAATTATCGGCCAAAATAAATGTCGGCCATAAAAACAATCTAATATGAGGGAGATGTTGTAATGTTCCTACCTAACAAAACAATAAAAAAGTAAACATTTATTTATCCGCAAAAAAAATGTGGTAGAAATAAAATACAATATGGGGGAGATCTTGTAATGTTCCTACCTAACAAAATAATAAAAAATAAAAAATTGAATCATCGACAAAAAGAATGTTGGCTTTGCACATGGTTTTAAAACCATGTGCAAGGCCTTCTAAACAACCCATGGTTTTATTGTACATGGTTTAGAAGGGCCTTGTACATGGTTTTGTTTAGAAGGCCTTGCACATGGTTTTAAAACCATGTGCAAGGCCTCCTAAACAACCAATGGTTTTATTGTACATGGTTTAGGAGGGCCTTACAAATGGTTTTAAGGCCATGTGAAAGGCCTCCTAAACAACCCATGGTTTTAGGAGGGCTTTTCATATGGTTTTAAAACCATGTATGGGGAGATGTTGTAATGTTCATTCCTAACAAAATAAAAAATAATAAAAAATATTATATGTTGGCCATAAATAATATTAAATATTAATAATAAAAATATTATTTATGGACCTTAAATAAAAAGACGTGTCTTTTGGTTTGAATCAAATCAATGGCTATATATAGGACACGCCAAAGTTGATATCTCATTGAGTACAATACCTAAGAAGAGGTTTGCACCTCCAGAGATTTGATCCCTCTTGACACTTGATAGAGCCGAGGATTTGGATCTAGGTTGGTTATCATACAACAACATGAATACTCTTTTTGGGACACTTTATAGGTTTTGAGATGGAGTTAAACTTAATAAAGTGTTATGGCCCATATGCCAATAAGGAGACATTTTGGAACAAGGTAAAGGACAGAAACATATTTAAGTTACCTTCCCTAATTTTTAGAGGGGATTTAAACCTCACTTTGGGGGTGATAGAGGTTTGGGAAAAAAAGGATCGACTGGATCCACTTGGGGATTATTTCAAGATTCTTTTCTAGGCTATGAATCTTGTGGATATTGGACAGTCACCGACACAACCTTCTTGGAGAAATAAAAGAGCAAGGGGAGATGTTATCTCTAAAATACTTGATTAATTATTGATTGCATAACATCTTATCGAATCGATGGATGGATACGGGACTTGGCAGGGAATATGGATCCTTTTCTGATCATTCACCTATATTGTTTCCAAATTGGATCCAGTTAGAAATTAAAAGGGGTTTTATCCTTTTAAATGTAACCACTCATGGTTAAAAGAACAAGACTTCAAAGACTCGGTAAGGAAGGAATAGTTATTTTATGATCAGTTGGGACATGGATCCACTATCAAAGGGATGGTGCAAAAACTTAGACTATTAAAGAAGACAATTTTGACTTGGGAAAGGACCGCAAAAAGGAGATGAACCAAAATCTTGTTTTTTGTCGAGTGTGATATGAAGGATCTACACAATGTTTATAAAAGTGGAAAGTTCCCAACTCACATTCAAATACGTCTGACTAATTTGGAAGTGAAAAGGATGCAGCTATTACTTATGGAGGAAGAAGATAGAGATTGAAGAGTCGAGCTATCTAGTTGGAGAAAGGAGATCTTAATACAATTTTTTTTCATCAATTTCCTAATGATAGTTGGGGGTAGAATGCCATATGGGAAGTTAAAAAAGTATGGAATTATGGTTAGAAATCCATAGGAGATTGAAGTTTCTATGGTTAAAAATTTCCATAATATTTACTACAATACTGGGAATACGTCCATTATAAATCAAATGGATATTATTCAAAAGTTTCTTAGGTATTTCTTTGAACAAGAGGGATCATTGGAAAATCACCTAGTCACCCTTGGGAAAATTGAGACATTTTTAATAGGGTTCTCAAAATCTAACAGCCCGGGACTAGATGGACGGACCATGTAACTATTTTTAGATTTTTTTACATTATGGTTCAGGATATTTTGCTGAAAATGGAAGAGTCCAAATCCACAAGACACATATACGAAGGGTTAAATTCAATTTATATTGCCCTTATCCCGAAGGTAAACAAACCTGACTCTTTCAATGATTTCATACCTATCTCATTATGCAATTTGATATATAAGGTTATCTCTAAAATAATTGCAAAAATAATCAAACCTGTATTATCCACGCATATATCTAGGGACCAGTTTGGGTTCCTAGAAAATAGACATATACAGGTTGTTGTTGGGGTTGCACGCGAGATATTCCATAGCATAAAGATAAAGAAGAAGCAAGTGATGGTTTAAAATTAGATCTTGTGAAGGCTTAGGACCAGGTAAATTGGGGTTTCCTTAGATTGATTTTATTGCAAATAGGGTTGGATTTGGCATCAACAAATTAGATCATGGCATGTTTAAAATCTTTCAATTATGTAGTACTTATCAATGGGTCAGCTACAAACTTCTTCAAAGGTACTAGGGGATTAAGACAGGGATTCCCGTTGTATCCATTGTTATTTCTGCTAATCATTGAAGGAATGAGTAAAATATTATTGAATATGATAGGGAGAAGGGGGTTATTGAAGGCATTAACATATCTAAAATCATCAAAATTGCTCATCTTCTATTTGTTGATGATGTTATGCTTGGGAAAGGATCCATGGGTGAGTGGAATAGATTTAAATGTATATTGGAAAATTTTAGCAGAGCTTATGGAATGCTCATAAGTGATAAAAAATATATTATATTGCACCATGGGGTTGAAGAACATACATTAAGTCAACTTAAAAATATGTTCATATGTTGCTTCAAACCTAGTGAGGAGGGAAAAAAATATTTGGGATACACACTAAAACCTAATAGTTACACAACTAAAGATTGGTTATGCCGGTTGATAAAAATATTTGATGTTCAGATCAACCACCGGTGCCTCATATGGTTATCGATGGGTGGTAGATTGACCTTGATAAACTTAGTGTTGACAAATTTTTAGGTGTACCAAATATCATTATACAAAGTGCCAAAATCCATCCTAGGTGCTTTCAAATGGTAGAATTTTAAGTTACTTATGGTATGGCTCAAGTGATAAGATGAAATTCCATCTGGTAAGGTGGGAAGTCATTACTTGACCTCAAGAATTTGGGGTACGGGGCACTAAATTATCAAATTTTTAGATGCCTCAATGGCTAACAGTTTATGGAGGGCTCTATTCATGGAAAACCTTTGGCACAAAGTTTTGTTGGCAAACTATTTCAAGAAATACAGGATCACACAGTGGATCAGGATTCCCAATAAACCTATAAAAAGTGTATCCAACTTTTGGAGTGGCCTTACAAATTCCTTCTATGTCATGGGATAGTGGTTGGCTTGGATTCCTAGGAACAAAAAAGTGATAAGAGTAGGCATGGATTCGGTTGTTGGGGGTCGCGATGAATATGTTTTATCTTCTGATCTTGTTCATTGCCTACATGATAGGGGTTATTATTCATTATATCATGTGGTCAAGGATTCGAGATAAGGATGTACATCCACTGGTTAGATGGGAACTAATGATATTGGCTTGACATAAATCCATAGATCAGAAAGGATGGTTATGTATGGGGCCTAAAAAGAGGAGGTATAAAACTATTAGATGAAAGGGACATACTAACTTGGATGTGGAATAGAAGTTCTATAACAATTATTGCAAAGACTATGTATTCGACACTTTGGCAAGATTCTCATACAAATGATATTTGGTGGTATTTGAAATTATGGAAATAACGCTCCCCATTGAAAAGTAAGATATTATCCTGGATAACATTGTATAATGGTATTTTGACGTGAGAAAATCTCATTAGAAGGGGATATACTAGACCTGTAATATGCCATTTATGTTATTAGTGCGAGGAAACTGTCAATCGGATTTTTATTGATTAAAGCTTTAACAAATCAGTATGGGAACTCCTACGAAATTACTTGTCCTTAGGAGATGTATGGGTAGGAGATATTGTGATCTCATGTTTGGAGAGTTGGAGATCAAAAATCAAATTGATGGAGGAAGTGCCAGTAATTGCTTGTTGGGAGACGTGACGTACAAGAAATATTTGAATGGATTCCACCATTCTAAGATTACAGTAAAAAGGATAAGGGTATCCTATGCTGCGAAACCAATTGCAATTAAAAAGACTAGAAAAAGTAAGAATATTAATCATCCAATCTTCCCTCTAGGTTATTGTAGAGGGTATTTTGACAGAGCTTCACAATTTGATACATCTGAAGGTGGCGTGTGGTAGGTAATTTGGTTTAATGACTTTGTTTGCTACAATTTTTGTCTAAATTGTGATCCCAGTACAAAAACCAGATCAAAACTGATTGCTATGTGGATGCTTTTATACCACTCAAAGAGACTAGATATTATGGATATCAGGGTCTATGGAGACTCTAAAGTAATCATTAATTGGATCAATGAAAAGATTATGTTACAAGTGGTTTCATTGAACAATTGGTTTGAAAAAATCAAAGAGTTGGTCCACACCTTCTCAAGAATCAACTTTGAGCACATATACAGAGAACACAACATGGTGGCTGATTCTTTATCAAAGAAAGCTCTTAGGATGCAGAAAGGGATTATGCACTTCCAATTATTTCAATAAGTCAAGATTATGGATCAGGGACAGTTCAAGATCTATTGCGTGTATGGGGTGCCTCATATATCAAGAACCTTTATAGTCCCATAGGATCACAACAATTGGTGTTACTTCTTCAAGAATACATACATCATGATGATTATTATTGTTTCATACAATTTTTGGTTTTTTAATCATAGGACAAATATTGTATTGGATACATACTTTTGGGTTAACAGTTGTTGATATGTAACACATATTCCATTATGAAGGCTATCTAATTATCTATATCTTGTTGAATCAGATGCGGATTTGGATATCTAATTCCTACCCAGGCTTTATTATATAGATACTTTTAGATATAGACAACAATGTTTACTTTTTTGTATTATTTTTGGAATAGAACCTTATATCATTTTTGTGGCTTGGATTGTCTATAAAAACTAGATGTCATGCCAGTCTTATTTTGTGACTTTGTTTTATTTTGTGGCCTATTTGTAGACTATATTATGATCCATCTAATGTATTTATGACTTATGCTACTAAACTACTTATTGTATCATGCTACTGAACTACTTTTTAATATAAAGTCTAACTTTTTCAATATTGGAAAGAAATACATGCCAAATTATTTTATACTTTTTAATATAAAGTCTTAACTTTTTCAATATTGGAAAGAAATACATGCCAAATTATTTTATAAGATTAAGTTCAGGAAGGGATGGGCCATGTGACAATATTGGTTTAATTTAATTGTATATTCGATTAAGATGTGAATTATTGTAAGTGTAACATGAGCATGCGAGAAATTTATGATCTAATGACAAATCATTTTAAATAAGATTCAATTATTGAAGGGACGAAGCAATAAGATTGAGTTCACGGAGGGATGGACCACGTTGGGTCATCTCACAATATTGGTTTAATTTAATTGTATATTCGATTAAGTATAACATGAGCATCGACCAAATTTATGATAAAATAATATTCATGCTAATCATTTTAAATAGGATCATGACAAATTATTTTAAGTAGATTTCAATCATTTCATGATATTATTTTAGATAAGATTCAATTATTGAAGGGACAAATCAAGTTGGATTTTGTAACCATTTTGATCTTAATTTAATAAATATAGATTTTATAACCATTTTGATCTTAATTCCATCTTAATTCATTAAATGAATGTCAAATTTAAATTATTTTTTAATATTAAATCATGATAATTTAGAAATAGGTGTATCTAGTATTTAATAAAGAAATGAAAATTTTCACTATGACATCATATTACTTTGCAGAAGAATAAAATTATTAAATTATTTTTTAGAGGAATAAAATTATTTTAAATAAGTTTCCATTATTAAAAGGAGGGAGAAAGCAAGTTGAACTTTATTTTTTTAATATTAAATTATGATGATTTTTGGAATATTTAACAATGATAAACAAAACAAATGTATTTAGTATTTAATAAGAAAAATAAAGGTTTTATTATCACAAAATATAAATTTTGAGAAAAATAAAAATAATATATCCTTGAGTGTATAGTAAAAATGTTAAGGATTTTTTTTATTAACAAAAGCAAACTATGAAATAAATTGTTTAAGATTTATAGTGTAATGGTAATGGGTGTATTACCATTAATATGAATCTCTTTGTCATCTCTAGAGGCATTTACAAACACCTAATATGCATGCTCAAGTGAAGTATTTTTCTTACATAAATGAAAAAGATGTAAATGAATTTGCTCATTGTATATTAAATTACATGTTGAAGAAATACAAGTTAAAAGAAATGTTGGATATTCCATTTTTAGCTCTAAATGTTTGTTATGCACTCTACATTTCTAGATTTAAAACAATATGATACAATCATTAGTTTCAAAAAAGTACGTGAGTTAAATAATGAACCGAACAAGAAAATGGTATACCAATTATGAAATATGTTGATACCAATTATGAAATTAACATATTTCACTGTACAAATGAACATTGCACTAACTACATATGAATATTTGCCATATTTAGAGGCATTTACAAACACCTAATATGCATGTTTGAGTGGAGTATTCTTCTTACATAAATGAAAAAGATGCAACTGAATTTGTTCATTGTATGTGGAATTACCTTTTGAAGAAATACAAGTTAAGAGAAATGATGGATATTCCATTTTTATCTCTGCGGTTAGATGTTTGTTGTGCACTCTACATTTCTAGATTTAAAAGGATATGATACAACCAATAGTTTCAAAAAAGTACGTGAGTTGAATAATAAAAAACTAATAGTGATTTCTACTAATAATGCTTCATCTATGATTATAAATGAAAATAGATTTGTTTTATTACTAAATAAATATTTACCAAATCTCATTGGAATTCATTGCATTATTTATAATGAAACGCTTATAATGTCAATTGTTTTAAAGAAGATATAAAAAAATTTATAAGTTGAAAAATATTAAATAAAATATATTTATAAGTTAGAAATTTAGAATTTTTTTATATTTATTTACTAAAAATAATGAACTTATTGCTTTCGACAGGGTATGTGAAGGAGTATAGTCTCTGCGATCTTGAATGTCATGCTCTATCTGCTGCAATTCTTCATTGACGCAAAGCCAAATTTTGCAGGCCAAGACTTGAAAAATACATGCGAAGTAGGATGTTGCAATTCTTCATTGATGCCAATCCAATTTTTTTCAGGTCCAGACTTGATAAATATATGCGAGCTAAGGATGTTTCATATTGCTACTGGATCAAGCATTGATATACAACAAGAAATAGCCAATTGCAAATGGGAATTAAATCCAAATATGAAATTCCAAATTTCTATCATAACTAGTAGAGTTCTTTGAAGTGTCTATGCAATAGAATAGGCAAGTGGGTGAAGGTCCCTTCATTAAAATATGTATCTTCAATGTGCAATTGGTGGTGATTTGGTGTAAGAAGTGAGACAATGCAATAAATTAGTAGTTGTAATCAATTACCAGTTCCATGAAGGCCATGAGATCAATTGATTTAAAAGAGGTAAGAACATACCTTTTTTTGTTATAAATGTTGACTATAGTATATGCTTTCAAGTTTAAATGTTTTGCTATAATTACAAATTGTATCTTTCAAATATAATATGGTGCAATTAAATGTTTTTCTATTATTGCAGTTAGCTTTGGACCCCATAACCGACAAGGATATGCACACTGCCAACCAACCTAAAGAAACACTTGGAATAAAGCATTCAACATCTTTCCCGATACCAAGAAGGCATTTAAGATATTTCTCAATACCAAGAACTCAGTTGTCGCTTGTGCAATAAGACCCTCAAGTTGATAGCCAATAACAAGTAAGATAAATGAATTTAAATATTAAAGAAAAATAAAATTTCAAATCTCTAATGTGAAACTTTGATGAAATTTTTTGTCAACAAAAAAACTAATAAATATTCAACAAAAATCGAATGATGTATACACTACCTTCTACAAGTATAATAATAATAAAATACCATTTTTTAATAATAATAATAGTCATTCATTAATATTAAATATAACATTTAACAAATATAATAATAATAAAATTATATTTTTTTAATAATAATAATAGTCTTTCATTATAAGTAAATATACTTTCAAATATTATTTAATTATTTAAATATTATATTATTTTATAGGTAAAAAAACATTATTTTATTCACCTACATTTAAAATAACTTTTGAATATATTTGAGTACATAGGTGTTTTACATATTAAACTCATATATTTTAAAAATATTTTAAATATTATTGAATGGATTTTTTATTTTATTTTAAATATTAATTCTATATATTTCGAAAAGATTTTAGTGATAAACCATGTCACTAGGCAGTTTAACTCAAATCTTATAATCACCTCCCAAGATTTGTGGAACGCAAACACCATGAACGATTGATCTCTTTGTGATATAAATTCAAAAATGGTTATATATATTTCACATCATAAATAAGGCTACATAAGCACATGATTCATCATTGATTTAAATCAAATATTTTTTTAATACTATTATTATTAAAAAAACTAATTAATATATAAAAGTTATTTAAAAAAATTATATAAAATGTAATTAACAATATATTTAAAAGTTATTTTAATACATAGGCACATGATTCATCATTGATTTAAATCAAATATTTTTTTAATACTATTATTATTAAAAAACTAATTAATATATAAAAGTTATTTAAAAAAATTATATAAAATGTAATTAACAATATGATGATGATGACAATGATCTAATGTGTATGTATGTAGGGTACTCTAAGAGAGTCACTTTTATCTTCCTTTCTACCTATGGTGTTTAACTAATTGCCCAATGCCTTGTTTCACTATGCAACTTATGCGAGTTTGTTTTAATCTTAGCTATATTAATTCTCTTCTTTGAATTAATTAAAACAACAAGATACTTTTTATCATTTAGGTTAGGGTTAATGACCTCCTTATCGTATCTTAATTTTATTTAGCCTCTAAATCTTTCTCGCCCCACATTTTCTCTTTAAACTTAGGTGCTTTAATATTTTTTAGTGTTATTGGTATTTTTCAAAGCAACTTTTTTGTTAGTCCCCCAAAAGTTTGACCAAGCCATTACATCTTTATACCATCATCTCTTCAACCATATGTGGTCTTCATGTGGTATTCGGTCTCCCATGTTACTTATCTTGTACTTGTACATTATGTATCTAGTCATAATGATGCTCTCAATGGGGGGAGACCCACTTCTATTAGGAGAATAGGATAGGGTGTGTTGCTTTTAATTTTGAGGATATACACGTTATAAAATGCTTTTGGATTTGCTTAATATTTCTCCAAGACTCTCTAGAGATGATACAAACCCAAACTTCACAACAGTAGAAGATAATGAGAGTGACTAAATTTGCAAAAAGGAACCTATTTTTATCTCACATCACAAGGTTTGCTAACATACAATTATTTTCAAGACCGAAATAAGCTTCTTGGCCTCCATTAGTCATTTTCTCAATGCTTGTGATAAATATCAATTCAGAGGTATTTGTAAGAAGGCATGTCCTCCATGTTGCAATTGTCATAAACAAAATTAGCGTAAGTGACCTTCTTGAATTTAATAATCAAACTTTTGTTTTGTTGGTATTATACCCACATTAAAGCACAAATCTTTCAAAATTCCTAATTGCTTATTAAGATCAAAGGGACATCTTGCCACAAAAACGATATCTTCAACAAAGAGAAGGAGGATAATGATTATTTTAATTAAGATCATGTATGCATAACCTGCTTCTTCTAAAAATCTTCTAGTTTATTGATAAATATGTCAAAAAAAAAGATGAAAAAGAATAAACTCCAATATTAAAATTAATATATATTATTGATAATAAGTTTATAAATAAATAAATTATTATTATTTAATAGAACATTTTAATCTAAATTTAATATGTTTTTACTATTAAAATGATATTTCGATCTCATGGAAAGAAATTTTAATTATAAAACTTTTCTCTTAAAGATATATAATTTATAAATATTATATGTTAAATCATATAATATTTATACTATTTTTTATTATCTTCTTAACTAATGAATTAACATTTTTAATTAAAATCTTATTAATTTAAATTAAATAATTGATAAAAAACTTTAATTATAAAACTTTTTTCTTAATAAAATTGACTCATTTTAGGATGACCTAAATCATTGAATTTTAAGAAAAAAAAAAGGTGAACCGATTTTTTAAATATTGAAATTAAAAAGAAAATGAGATTATTTTTAAAATTAAAATAAAATGTTTAATATTTTGTGAAAATAATATGTTTTGATGGAATAAATAATTAAATTAATATTAATTTTTGGTGAAAAATAATATGTTTTTGATGCGACAAATAATTACATTAGTAAAACATTCTATTTCTTGACAATATTTCTTCCTACTAAACACATTGCCATATAGTGTTTTTCTTTTGGTTAGAAATGCTCGGCATTTGGGGCTAGTGCATTTCAAACATTGGCTAAGAAACCACAACCTAGAGGAATCTAAGGCGTCAAAATCACCTGAGGATCACACCCAGCCTGGGCCACACCTCCCTTAACATGGATGGATTTTTGGGTGTCTCCTCCCAACTAACTCACCCCTAAGGGAATTGAACTCGGGTTGCCTTGTTGATGAGACCCACAACTTAACTTAATGAGTTAGCGAGAATTGATTACGATATAGAATTCTTTGAAAATAATGAATTTAGTAATTTAATCAATCAAGATGCAACTTTGGAAACAATAAATCAAACAATAAAGACAATTCCAAATTTAGTGTAATTTGGCATACATAGAGTAGAATCGTTAAGCTTAGGATCATTGTGGAGGAATGTTGTAATAGTAAATACAATCTCTTTTACTGCTTTGTGGAATTTATAAACACTTTTGATACGATGTTGATAAATAACTTGTGGAATAGATTAGAAGAGCTAAAGGTTTCTTTTGAGTTGAGAGATGTTGTGATAAGGTTGAACGAGATAGTCATTGCAAAATTTAAAAGAAATGAGGAGTGATCGAAAGATATTAATTGCAATATTGGAGTTAGGCAAGGTTCCCTCCTCTCCCTTACCCTTTTTGACATATACATCAATAAGATAGAAGGATATTTAGAAACAAATAGGTTGCATTGGCATGGCCTTAACTGGAATAGTCATCATCCTCCTTCTCTATGCTAACGATATCGTTCTTATGGCAAGGTGCCCCTTTGATCTTGATAAACAATTAAGAGTTCTCAAGGATTTCTGTTATAAATGGGTATGACTGTTAACACCGACAACACAAAAGTTATGATTATTAAGTCCAAGAAGGCCACTTAAACTCTAATTTTGTTTATGACAATATCAACTTGGATGAAGTGTCTTCATACAAATATCTTGGAATTATTATCCATCACAAGTTCAACTAGAACTATAGCATTGAGAAAATGATTAATGGAGGGTGGAAATCTCATTTTGGTATTCAAAACAATTGTAAATTCGTAAACCTTGTGATGTGGGATAAAAAGAAGTTTCTATTTGAAACTCTCGTCACTCCCGTTATCATGTATGGTTGTGAAGTTTCAGGTTGCAATATCTCTAGAGAATACTAGAGAAAGATTGAACAAATCCATAACTATTTCATAACGTATGACATCAAAATTAAAAGCAATACACCCTACCCTATTCTCCTTCTAGAATTGGGTCTTTCCCCCATTGAGAGCATCACTATGACCAGGTACCTGATGTACAAGTTCAAGATAAATAAAATGGGATACTAGAGACTTCCTGAAATTGCTTTAAATTACAATCAAGGCCAAAATCTGCTCAAGAGAGACTGGTATAAAGACATCATGGCTTGGTTAAACCATTGGGGGATTGATGAAAATGAAACTCCGCAACATATTATCAATAACATTACAAATATATCACATATAAGTTTAAAGAGAAAATGTGAGATGAGGAAGAATTATAGGTTAAAAGAAAGATATGATACTATAAGAAGGTCATTAATCCTAATTTGGAAGTTCAAAAGTATCTCTTCGTGTTAACTAGTTCGAAGAAAAAAATTAATATAGCCGAGATAATAATGAACTCTCATGAACTTCATAATAAAACAAGACACTGGACAATTCCTAAAACATCGTGGATGGAAAGGACATGCCATATCTGCGAGACTACGAGCATTGAGGATGAAAGTTACTTTCTCTTAGAATACACTGCATACATCCACATTAGATCACAATTTCATAATATTTGTTACAATACAAATCTCCCTAACCTTCTTACCCATCAAAACTATGGTAACCTAAGAACACTTCGTTCTAATCTTTTAGAGTATTGAAATAAGATTTTACAACAATCCAAGTAATCCTCTTAAGGCATGATAGACTAGAGACGTTGGTCTTAGTGGACGTTAACTACCATCATCATCATCACAATAAGGTAATTATAAAATCAATTATAGTCCATTCGTGCACAATCGATCCTTATAAAAAATAAAATACTTTATCACGAGACCTTACATGAACGACATTTGAATATTGTTATTAATAAATAATATTTATTTAAAAAATCCAAAAACTCTGTATAGGTAGCAATAGAAAGGATATGTTTCAAAGAAAATTTTAGAGGTGACATTTAGCCATGGGTTAATTTTATGGGTTTTTTTTTTCTAAAATAATATTCGTTAATTTTGATTTTTTTCAAAATTGATTCGTCCAAATTCTATGCAATACAACTATTTTACTCTAAATATCTTATATCACCAAAATTTTCCAAATTTATCCACAAACTATATAAAATACTTAGAAATTTGAATATTTTTACAAAAATATTGTCAAACATTTTATGGTTGGAAATTTAAGAATTAATAAAATTTGCTAAAATTTTTACACTCGAACAAAATTATCAATCCTTACAAATTTTCCAATTAACAAGGCAATAATTAATCCAAAATTTATGGGTTTTCCATGGATTTACCTTTTCCATGTGAGTTTCATAACGCCATTATAAAATAAAATTTCGTTTTCGATGGATTTGATTAAGAACGGTATCATTTCGTTGTTGATTTAATGGATTTGACCATGCAAAGCAATGTGCCTATGATTTTAATATATAAATATACCATAATTTAGCATACCTCATATTAAATTCTAATTGTTAAACATTTATGTTTATTAGTCAAATCATATATGTAATATATAAATATAGCATAATTTTGGCATACCTCATATTAAATTCTTATTGTTAAACATTTATGTTTATTAATCAAATCATATATATTCAATTATGAGTATTGTTTTATTGTGATTTAAGATTTAATAACAATTTTGAGATTTTGGTTGATTTGAATCAATCTATAAATTTATCGACAAGAGATTTGACTATCTATGTAAGAGGGAATCCATAATTTATCGATAAGAAATTTGACTATCTATATAAGAGGGATTCAACAACAATTAGAGGGACCAGATTCAACAATTAGAGACCTTTAATGGTTCCATGAGAGGGCATAAGATACATGATTTTAATTGAGTCTCTTGAAATGACGATTAAACCTTTCTTAAAAATATTAAAAATATTTTTTATTTTTTATAAATAATTATGTCATTTGAAAAAATTATCAAATTAAATTTAAGGAAAATGTCTCTCATTAAAGTACTGAAAATATTTTTAATTTAAAAAATAAAATATATATTACCTTTTCAACTTAAACCAACTTAAAAGTAAACTTGTTTCTTTTTATACCTGCCGCAGCAGGTATATTGCAATCGTTTGCCTTTGACTTTTGTATTAGTTGCCGCTGACAAAAAGAATTAAAACACTTTTTGCAAAGTTTAACTTAGATAGTTGCAAAATAGTAATTTTTTATTTCATTAAAATGAAATTTTGTAAGCTTTTGATTGGTCAATCAAGGATGATGTCATCCTCGAACTTTGTTATCTGGATTTGAATCAACACCTGGCCAAAGTTGCATCACTCAATGTCCTTTATGCCAAGTGTCTCCTGATGAGACAAACTCTTTTGTCAACATTAATCCACGCGAACTTCACCGAATTATGGTCCAAGTTAAGCGACTTTCAATTATTAAACGAATGAATCTATGGATCTGGTCTCGTTACTGATGTGGACGCGGAACCTATGAGAAGGAGAAGGAGATCTTTTGCCAGCAATCCAATTCAGAGATAAAAACATGCATCCCTTCGTTGATGAGCAGACTAATCAAGCAGATGAATCTCAAATGCAGCAGCAGCAGCAGGAGGAAAATCCATCACCATGGGCCACTGGTCTCTACAACTGCGGTGAAGATCAGAGGAGGTGTATGTAATATATTCTAATTTATTACCTTACAGGATATTCATATGATTTTTTTAATTAGATGCGCAAGTAATTCACTGAATTATGAGTATTGCAGGCTGTCTCACCTGTTTCAGATTGCTGAGATAGCCGATAGCGGTTCTACCTGTAATGTCGAAACTAAATCATTTCTTCTACCACTAACATAAACAAAAACAAGCTTCTTCATTTTGACGATTGCTATTTTTCTCATCCTTCATGTTTTTTTCTTATTGTATTGTTCCTTTGCAGCTTGCAGGCTTAGTGGAGTTCTGTATGTTTTGGATTTTCTCTGAAATAACAATGAAGCCTAAAACATCTCACAATGTAGTTTAACCTTGAAAGCTTTCTTGTCCGTTTTGGCGTTTTACCTTCGCGAATATGGCAAGAGAAGGAAAGCAAGAAGGAACCAGAGTGTGGAAGAGATAGGCTGGCACTGCCGTCTAGCCGTTAAAAGGCAGGCCAACCTACCTGAGTCCTAACCCCTTGAACAGTGTGTTCTCGTAGGAAGAACAAAATCTAATGGCGATAGTTAAAACCATGATGCAGAAGGAATGACACACTGATGACATGTTATCACAAAAACATTCCAAATTTACTTCCTTAAAGTGTCCTAATTGATGTCTTGTTGAGATACAAAATCACTTCCATTCGACCTTGCACATATTAAAATACCCTGTAAAACCGCTACTGAGATATTAAAAGATCCTGTAGAGTTCGAACATAAAGAAAATCGACTAGTTAAGATCACATACCTTTTCAGCGAAAACGTCCTGTATAACGAGAGTATCATTAGAAACGCTGGTAACAACTTCTGATGTGGTGGTGCCTTCGGTGTCAAAGAATCCCTTGTCTTGTCTCAATACAGCTTTCAAATATTTTCTACGCATCCGAGACGCTTGCCTTTCGCCGGTTCTCGCCCAACAGAATGCCTCTGATGAAACAAAGCGAAGCAACATAATGAAAAACCCTTCTCAAAAGCACTCTGGAAAGGGAAAAAGAGCCAAAGAAACAAAGTAGCAGTTATACCCACCAAGAAATGCAGCAACCAATACACCGATCGACAAATACACTAAACGCAAAGTATACTGCACAATTTACAAACACATAGTCATTAATCAATATGCCAGAGCGTTGCT